>WACJ01000130.1:600000-964698 GCA_008973525.1 Stenopsyche tienmushanensis
TATCTTATTATGACATTCATAATGAGGAATTAATATCCAATTTAAAAAATCGTTTTAATCTTAGTTATTTTTGAATCAGATACTTCTCACTGTTCGAATATTTGTTCTAATAATCATATTTCTTGATAACTAAAGTTAATGTCACTTGCAGAAATAATTATATGTATAATCAGGATGCTTATTAATGAAATCTTCTGTAAATTAGTTTATATCAAATTTACTATTAGCCTATTAGATGTATGCTTTGATTTTATTAATAAAGTTTTTTTTTATATAGCAATAGTGAATATGGCTATAAACATATCAAAAATATACTAATAAAATGTATCCATCCAACTATTTTAGACATTGATCTTTTAAATTCGATCAAAATATCTGAGAATATATGTCGAGCACATCAATATAATATTTATATCTTTCCTTGAGATTATTCATTGATTTTAAATGACTCTGAAAATGAACATCCTACAGAATATTCTTAAATCCTATATGAGATTGAGTCCGAAGAATCAAAAATGTCGAGGTCAATTCCTCGAATTTTATATCTCATAGTTGAATAGAATGACCCGTCGATATCATCGATTCAAGTAGGCGTAATTCCGTAAATATTAGTCCATGGAGCAAATCAACACTATATATAAATAAGATTATGACAACACCTAGGCTGATGAAGGTCGTCGATGTGAAGAAACAAGATATTTTGTCATCAGGTCAAGATTTTGAAGAGCGTTGAAATCGTTGACAATTGTGTAACATTTATCGCCAGGCTATTACGCATCCACTACAACCAATATTTAAATTACACATCCAACTTTTATCACTTCTCAATTAAATTATGAAAAACCTGGTACAGGAAACATTTATCAGTAGGAAAATTAATGCACATCTCTATTAAGCAATGCTTTTTATCGTGGCAGCTGTCCGTCGAAACATCTTACAATGATGTCGATGAAAAAATTCAATGGTGAGACTCTTTGTCAGCTTCATTTTTGCCATTGAGGAACATACAAATTATATATGGACATGTCGTTAAATGTGTAATATTGCGCGGATATCATTAGTTTAAACATCAGTAAAGGAATCCTCAAATGCGGCAGTCAAATAAATAAATATTTAAACAAGAGTTGATAACCTTAGAGCATGAGAAAAATTGGACAAATGTCAAACACTAATTTAATTACCCATATACGCTTCTATAAACAATCTTAAGAACCTTCTTATCGATGTTGTGGACATGGCCACAAAAATATTTTTTATAGTTACATATTATATCCAGAAATTGACGACGAATTATTAATTTGATAATATTCTCATCTTTTATGCTTAAATTGGGCTTACAAATTTATAAGATTAAATCAAAAGCGATGAATTAAAGGAAACTGATAATGAAACTCAAAAGCATCATTCAATAAGGATGACATTCAATAAGACACCTTATAAATCGGATGAAAATTGATCAATATATAATATCATAATGATTTAAAATCATCGGAAAAATTTAAAATATTGGTTTTTTTGGTTTTGAATTAATTTTCAGAAAAATATATTGACAGCATATAATGAGTATATATTGACAACATAAGAAAAAACGCGAAGAAATTTGCCTAAATTTTGAATATCGTTGAAGAAAAATTTTATTTTAGAATTTAGATAGGTAATTTTGATGCAGAAAATTTGTTGGACTTTATCACTTCTTATTCCAAAATATACTCTTTCTTGTCTTATAAATGCATGAACGAAAAAAACATTTTTGAGAATGATTTTATAACATTTAGGCTTGAATCCTTATCTCAAATCAAGACAATGCCTGAAAGTTGACGAATGGTAATAAAAATAATTGGCTAATATTTGATGATTATTTTTTTTTTTTACAGATATTGCAATAAAATTGATCGAAAAAAGTTGATTATGAATGCATTATGCTAATATTATATCCGCAGCTTCTTTTGTATTTGATACGTTATTCATTAACAATAAAAATCTCAATTTTTAGGATTTTTTTGGTTTTACTTTCTATTTGAAATATATGAAGAATCTTCTATCTAAATATTTCTATACTAAATTAATGAAAATCCACTTCCAAAGTGCTTTTGTGTATTGGTGTAATTTTACAGAAGTCAGTTATAATGAGACATTTAAACCAAGAGGAATCAGTTGATGAAATTGAACGAAAAGCTCAAATAAATCTACCTATATCCTGGATCGAGATTTGAGCTAAATTTTTTAAATTAATTCTTATCCAAACATGTTTATTTACTATCAATTCCAAATTTTTATCAATCAAAATACTGGTATAAGAAACAAGTTAAATATGTTATTTTTTTGTGTATTCCATATCAAAGTGCATTCCTTTCTGAGACAAGAAATAAAATTATCATCATATTAATAACAATTTGTAATAAATATATATATATCACTGTCTTTTATATTCATATCCATTTTGATGCAATAATTATAATGGCAGCTTCAAAATTGCATTTAATAACGATGATAAATAAAATAAATAATATTTTAAATGCAGATCTATCAAGCAAACTGTTAATTTCGCCCGTATAAGTGCATTGACAAATAATCACGTGATATTTCATCTTTGCTCGTACATTTTCTTTTATAATCACCGACGTATGTTTGCCAATTATGAGTCGTCTCTAAAAAAATATTTTTTCAATGCTTCAGAAATTTCTATAGAAGAATCTAGCCATATAGAATTTATGAATAAGTTCACACGAATATATGTGCCCATTGTCATGTGTACTCATATCAAGTATCATTGTGAAAAATGTACAGAAAAACTAAAAAACAGGCATATTTTATTAGCGCCTTCGTGGGCCTGTAGATGAAAAGTTCGACTCGAATCGCAATCTTTCGTCTGTTCTTATAACATTTATGCAAATTTAAAGCGCGAAGGAGACTACATATCCTTAAACGTTAATTTCTAGTATTTAAATTTGAAGGATGTCATTTGATAGTGGGCGGTTGACTCAACACAATTGACGACCTTTGTCGAAAGCACTGCATATTTATCTAACATATTAAGTCTTGTTGGAGATATTATTTTAAATATATCATCTATGATGTTAAATCAATCAAATTTGACCTTATCTGATCCCTGAGTGATCTTATTTTCTTTTTGCGAATATAATGACTTTTACACTTTAAAAAGTGCGCTTCTTCAATAATGCACTAATATATGAACGAAGAAGCTGAGTAAAAGGTCAAGTATGTGAACCAACTAGCATAATCATGTTTTTTGTTTTTTTTTGCTTTAAAAAAATTAACTCATTATTACCAGTATGTTTTTTAATAAATCATTGATTAGTCTTAATTTTTTGTTGAATAAGAAGGAAACGATACTTAACCAAATACAACGATACATTGACATCAACCACATATTTTAGGTAGATTAAATGAGTTATACTCTTAAATTGGTATAAGCTATTGTTATAATTCAATCGATATAATTTTGATCATCTTAAAACAATGATATTTTCCCCTAAAATCTGGATTTGAAGCCGAACCTTTTCCAATAAAAATCTATGAACTAAACCCACGATTGTTGGAGTGTATCCTTAAAAAAATATTATCCTATTACTTCTAGTTATTTATGATATTAGGTATGTCTTTTTGTTGGCAAAAATAACTTGTAATAGCGAAGTTTTATGTAAATTTTATGATTTAATTAACATTGAACCTCTAGAGATATTGAAGCATTTATTTTTGGAAAACCATCATATTTTCCTGACGCTTAAAAAAACCATATATCTCATAATAGAACTTGACTGAAGGTCTAATTTGCGTACATTGGATTATTGTTAAATAATAAAAAGAATCTTCGGGATGTTGGATTTGATTTTTCACTTGTATTAATATTATATCGATAGATGAAATGAAATTAGCAATTAGTTATATTGAAATCAGTTTTCGCCTTGACAAAGTATTTTCTTTCAGCAAAAAAATATTGAATAGCGCATTGGACGCCATATAAGATAAATGACACTATCCCATATAAAATACTAAGTCATTAATCGATTAAAAGATGAATCATTATGCATCTATTATATTAATTATACAAGTCAGCATTGAATATTCATTGTAATACTTCCTTTCAATTATTTCCGGAATGCAAAAAAGTACAAGAACGTTCCGCTAAAGGATCAAATCTATAATATTTGAAGTTTCACGTTGCTACAATCTCTCACAATATTTCATTAAAAAGTTATCAAGTCGCCATCTTGAAATATTAATATACAATATCATCCTCGTACATCAAGATGAGTGTCAATATTATGTTTGTATTTGAAGTATGTCGCAAAAATAACATTTGGTTTTGGCGACCCTGTTAAAAAAGGTTAAGGACAAATTATCTTATAATAACCACAGCCACTGAAGTCGCTAAATATCAACCCAAGGATTAAGGTCAAAGCCGTACCATTCAGATCATATTCACCTCACCATGCACTCGATATCAAAGAGATTTGATATCTGTATCTATTTAATAATTTCTATCAAATTTTTATGTAATGCCTATATTTTTAGAGACGAAAAATACGTGGGAATTAATTTTTATACCTAAATTGAGATGTGAAATGAAAACCATAAAACTGTTTATTACCCCCATAAAGCTCAATAGCACAGTATTTTATTGCAATGTTAATATTAAGAATTAATTAAAAACGTATTGAATGCTTAATAAAAAATATCAACAATACCATTTGGACATTCAAGGATTATCATATTTTTGAAGAACGATTGGTGCTTCTTTTGCAGTAATACATAAGAATTTATCTATGCTA
This sequence comes from Stenopsyche tienmushanensis, assembly GCA_008973525.1. Classification (NCBI taxonomy): domain Eukaryota; kingdom Metazoa; phylum Arthropoda; class Insecta; order Trichoptera; family Stenopsychidae; genus Stenopsyche; species Stenopsyche tienmushanensis. The sequence continues at coordinate 604,794 of WACJ01000130.1, forward strand.
AACATAAAATTCAACTCATTATATTCAACATCACTAATAGATGATGATGCTCTACTATTTGTTACACATATATTGAATTTAGATCGTTAAAAATTGATGATAAAATTATATTGTCTAAATTATATAAAACAACTTTTCATTGAGATTTTGTCTTGTACAAGGATATCAACAAGGAAAATATTAAAAAAAAATTGACAAAGATAATACAACTTCTTAATAACAGTAACGTTGCCAAATTATAATATATTTGTTTTATAAAAAATAAAAGTAATTACTGCCATCTTTTAGATAGTAGTAAAACTTTTATTTTTAAAATTATATTCGTACTTGATATCAAGCATTATTGTTATGTATACAGCTTCAATGTTACTTGTTGAAATGCTTCTTAATAATATGATATGAAGTATTGTCGAATATGACTTTTGAACTGTAGATTAAAACTCTTAACATGCAAAATTTGCATACGACTGTACAATATTGCAATATTTAGAGTGTTTTGTTCTCGAACTTGACAAGCACCATTAAAATAAAATAGTCATTTATAATGTTAAATTGAACGTTTTTAAGCATTTTCTTAATCACATCATTGGATAAAATAAATGCTGAAGTGTACATATAAATAATGCAATAATCTTATGATCAATTGAACTGTTTTTTTTTTGCGGAACGAAGATGATCAACAATTCACGTTGTAACCTTTAACGAACACCACGATAAATTCAAACAAAGGCAAATCACTGTACGTATATTCGCTGCAATGTGTTTTAATATGAAATTAATTTATCACAAAATTTAAATAATCGATGTCAGTGCAACATTTTAATCGGTCACCATTCATTTCTCTTCTACATGCTATGTTTATGTTTCCGCTCATTTGAATAATATTTGAATAAATTCGGACTTATCTCGTGTCTTCGAGTTATCCTTTGAGTCTTGTAACGTAATATTTTGAATGTATAAACTCGATGATGATCAAAAATGAAGAAAAAAACGTTCGCATCTGTCCGAGCGAAATAGTTTCTGTGCTCGTTTTTCTTCTTCTGTGGCATTTAAAGATGCTAAAAATTCGCTGATGTATTCAAAACATCCGTGGTCATTCCTAATAAATTCATAAAAGATATTCTCTTGATTTATGATTGCCTAGGTGAAAATGTATAATGGTTTCGGATAGGAATACTTTTATGACAGTGTGAAATGTGAGAAGCTATATTTTTTAAACATTTAATTTATTTTAGATTACGAAGACCTTTTTGTAAATAAAAAAATATTATGTATGTGACATTTTTAACACTTTATTATTGATTATTTTTAAAATTTGCAATAAAAGAGCATAGCACGTTTTGCGCATAATAACGAATTCTAAAATAATTTTATTATATATTGATTAAAATATATTTGAAAACTTAGTATATTTATTCTTTGTTTTTATATTTTTCTGTATTTATTAAGATAATCCCATTACATGTGAAATTAGGAGTTTCATCTTTTTGAGTTTGGAATTATTCAATTGCAGATTATTACTGTGAATTTTAATTGAGTCGAATCAACGGGTCAATGTCAACAAAAAAAATAATTGACCGTTTAGAGGAAAATTTAGCAGAATTTAACATTAAAATGGAAAATATCATCTCGATGACTACTTCTTGGGACTTGGGGAAAACTTTGCGGTGCAATGCATCAAGTAACGCAACAAAAAATAAAATATTTTATTTATATTTGGTTATGTGTATTTATTTTCTTATACTCAATGCTTTTATTATGATTTATATCCAAGTTCCTTTAGCTGTACAATTTTAAAGCTGAACTTGTGCTTACATTAGGGTGGTCCTTATTTTTCGACTTAAAAAATTGGGCGGTCACCCCGTCATATGATTTTCTACCCTAAAAAAACGAATATGTGTTTTTTTTATTAAAAAATAAGATTTTAGAAGTTGCTACGATAAGTCAAAGTTTCTGAAAAAAATTGTATGACCACTTAGCTATTAATCTGGTATGTTTATTCTGAAATGGAATAGCATGCAAACAGACTCACTATTTCACTACAGTAAACCCTCCTCCCATTTCCCCTTTTCTTAATTCTCTCCTGCGGGTACGTATTGAGATTGAGCCCTGCCCTGCTCCTAATTTCAAATTCAGCCCAAATCTGCATCAGTCAAAGTTACCTTCTAATGGTGAAGTATTACGTTTATTTTTTAATACTACAGCTGTAAACGCCTGCTTGTGAAATGGAGCTTGTATTCTTCTGGAGCAGAAAATGAAAAAAAATATATGCTTTGCCTAGCTTATCGCCGTCATATAATGGTACTTATATTAGAAGCTGTAGTGAGTCAAAAGCTCGAACCGTCTAATGCGCCTGATATCCAATTAATTAAAAGATTTAAGAAGAACTGGGATAAAATTGATCAAAGTGGTTATAAAACAGTAATTTATGATACCACATCCTCAAAAATCACACAAAATGTTACTGCAAATAGGATTTCTTTTGCTCAAAACCAATTTCAAGTGTCGAGATGACTATAAAGAGTTACTGAATCTTTCCATCATTTACTTGGGAGGAATTTCTGAAAAAGGAGTTCCATTTAGGAGGCCTACTGGTCTTTATCTTACCAAATAGTTGGCTAAAGCTATTTCTTACTTGATTTTTTTAAATTTAAACTGACGAAGTGAAAGATATTTGTCTTTTCACAGTCGTAATATATATAAAATACTGGTTTCAAGTCCCTGTCGGATATCCAGCACCAAGGAACGACTTACAATTATTAAAAGACCTGGTATCCTCGGAAAATATAAGCTCAGATTTTAAGGCTGCAAAGAAAATGGAAACCTTTTGAAGAGTACAGTCACGTATTTGCGATCATATTCCAGTAGTATAGAAATAGCATTCTTGCACGTTGAGTTTGGAGAGAGAAAGACGAAAAGAGTGTCTTGCATGTTGAATTCGGAGATTTTGAATGAAAGACAGAGAAAGAGAGTGTGTCTTGCATACATCGTACGATTGTATAGATCGATAATCCAAATTTATCAACTAATAATGATAACCCAAATGAATCGATTTCAAGTGTATTGTTTATGTTTACGCAAAAAAATAAACGAATATTGTGTGCTATCGACATCGATAAGTTGATGTACGCAGATAATAAGTGACGGTCATACAAATATAGCATCTACGTTTTAGTCATTTTAAAATGAACTCACTACTCAAAGGGTTAATGCTAGATGAGACATTTTTATTTTCGCTATCGATTTTATTGCTCATTCAAATTGATATCATGATTTAATATGGTATCAAAAAACTGAAAGAATTCCCGAAAAAGATCCTGAAATGAACGGAAGTAGGTATTGCCAAATTAATCAAATAATCATTATAGTAAAAATCAAAAAGTCTATCGAAAAAAATGAGAGAATGGGAGAATCTCAGATAATTAAAAAGATCACCTTTGACCCATTTTCTAGGAAAAGTGTTAATGATATTAAGGAATCATCAACTAAAAATGACGAAGGGCAATGTTATAAAAATATTAATGATGATGTCTTATTTTTTAATTTGCGTATATAAATTTCGCATATTTAAAAATATTAATAATAAAATAAGATAAACAATTGGTTCAAACAAGAACAACAAATTAAATGTGGATAAAGCGTAAACAGCATATTAACCTAGAAATATGTATAGTGTACAATATTTTCATAATGACCAGTTTTGGTAAAAACCTAAATTCGTCTTTACATCCTAGTAATATTTTTTAGGTGATCAAACATTTCCATAAACGTAAATGGTGACGAAACATCTTTAAATAACTACTGCCAATTGATATCTGCGGTCAACATTTTTCCACAGTAAAAAAATCAATTAACATTTTTTTTAATTCAGCAGAAACAACAATACCAGACACTCATTTCATTTCACGATATTAACAATATTAAAAAAATGCTTTTGAGTAGACTTTTGCCCATTTTTGTTTACCCAAAGAGCTGTTTAACAATCAATAATTCACATATATCTGTGAATTTACATCCAATTATAGATACGAACAAATCACTGAGAATAATTAAAAGCTCGTTATTCATATCCGTAAAATGTTACATGATTTATTTTTACGTTCACATTGTTCCGTACCGAAAATATACCAGTTTCGTGGTCGATTCACGATTTTGGTGTTAAAGGTCGACTATTGACGTTTTTAATATGTATCCTCTGCTTATTTCATGCATATGCAATTAGAGAATGGACGCATGCACTTACCTGTTTTCATATATCAAGAATGACCGCCAATGCCAACGAGGTAATCAAAAAAAGAATTAAATTTCAAATTCCAATCGACGCCAAATGTCAACAAAAGTTCCGATTTTTTACTTGGTACAAGACAGTATTTAAATACAAATAAATAAAAATAATTTTAACGTAAATACGAAAATTAAATCAAAACTGTTTAAATTTCATAATTTTTCAAATTATTGGTTTTTAAATAACAATAATAGACATCTATGAATGACCTTCATTTATAATTTTATCGTAAATTATTTGAAAATAGTTTTACTATTCATCAACAGGTGCCTCTTAAAAATGTTTTTTAATTAAAATTATATTCAGTCAATGACAATAATATTCTAGATATTATTTTAGAGCACATTTAATATTCTTTAAACAAAATACTTTCAAAATATATCATTGATTGATTCTGTGGGGTGAGAATAATTCGCGGTTATTTTTGAGTAATTATAATAATATAAAAGTAAATTAATTAATTAAAATTATAATTTCATCGTTAATGATCGATTTTTTTGGTCGTCAAAGCGGGCAGTTTTTTATGGTGTTCGGGCTTTGCGATCGTTCCTAAGGGTTGCAGAACGAACAAACTGCCTATTCTTTCTTTCTGGGGTGCCTTGCAGACTAGTCGTATTAATTGTTGGCGGTAAACCTCATTTGCTACGATAATCTCCAATTGTTGCGTTGTTCCGCTGTGGAGATCCAACGGGGATTTTATGAGACCGTTATCAACTATTTTAACATGGTTTATCATAATGTATAAATACTTTTAAAATGTGGTTGCCAGCAACACCTCCTTTAGATATAAATCGAAGATAATTGAGTTAACAGTCCGACCGTTTCGAACATCCGATCACGGAACATATTACTAATGGAACATATCTCAAATTTTGGCAGAAATAACTGACATCAAATTATTTAAAACAATAAAAATCAAAGCTTTCAATGACATTTTTAATAAAACAATAAACATTCAATAATTAGTAATGAACAATTCAAATGTATTTAAAATACCACCGTTTTACATCAAATCATTATGTTAAGATGTAATAATATCATAGTGCATTATGTTATTATACAACTGAGTTTTAAAATAAGCAAAATAATGTAAAAAGAACAAAATATCGGAGAAAGAAAATCTAAATGAGATTTATAAGTAATGCATTGATAGAGTTGAACAGGTGGAAAGAACAGATTGATTAAGAGGTATCCTAAGGTGAAAGATATTCAGAAAAGAGATGATTAATTACTGACGTTCGTTGTTAGATTTTATCGCGAGAGAGTCATCAGTTGAGACACTTCATCACTTCAAACCCTGGTGAATTATCCTGCCAAGGCTAGATCAACAGCGGTGAAATTGTTAACGGCTCACGTCTTCCTCGTCTGAGAAGTGGTGGTCAGGAGGTGGTGGTGGTCGAGGAGGTGTTGGTGGTGGCCGAAGGGTTTGTGTTGATGGCGTAACAGTTTGTCGTGGTGGTTGAGTGGAGAGTAGATGATGTCCATCTGAGTTGCCATATTGGGGAGATCGGATATACCGATGGTTTTGGATACATTGAAGTGAGAATTTGTCTCTTTGGCAAGGATCTGGCTTAAATATACCGTTGGCTTTGCAAACTACTGCCAGCAGAAGTGGCAGCATAGCGCACACCATCTAAAAGCAAAACAAAAACATTTCATAACAGTCACATATTCGTTTTTAAGAGATTCATCTAAACATCTAACTCCTGTAATGTGGGAGGGGGGGAGGAGGTACCGCATCATCCTATCTTGACGCTTACGCTTCAAAACGGATGGCCTCTCAGTGTTCGTTCACTATAAGTTTGTAGAAGATATCAGCATAGGAGAGACACGATTCTGGCAAAAATACGACTGTTGGCTCCAGGTATTCACTATTCTGTTGATATAAATACCATAGTTACGAAATCAGAGGAACCAATGAGAAGATCGGGTCTTTCCAAAGTCAAGAAGAGCTGTCGAACCCCAAGACTTACTGAAAAAACTCGCTCTGAACTGATAACTGAAACTAAACTGAACTGAAACTCACCGAACTTAAACTCAAACTATGACTGAACTATTAAATTATCCTTACCTTTCTTGATATTTTCCAGGTTGTTATCGAAGCTTCTTTTTTAATGTAACGATTACTAAAACTCACCATGATTAACTAGTCATTTGATTTGTACATTGGGATTCTAGATATGTAATTAAAGTTTCATTTGTGTTTAGAATAGCTAACCGCTTTTAATATTTGATCTAAAATATTGACTAAGTCTTTGTTTTTCAAAATGCAACGAATATCTAACTTTCTAATAATACTATTCAGCGGCGTATATCAGAATTGTTCTTAGATGTTAAAGAGCAGATTTTGAATGAAGCTCATGTGCTTAGTTACTTTGCCTTCATGAAATATATTCATTCAAATGATATCAAAGAAGAGTTCTTATTTTGTAGTGGACCTGAAACTAATACAAAAAGGGAAAATATGATGGAAAAAATAAATACGTTTTCTGAGATTGGAAGATTAAAGTAGAAAGGGTTTGTACGGATGGTGTACAGTCTATGCTTGAATCAAAATCAAACTTTCAGATAAAGATAAAACAACTAGCTCCCCCAAGCAAACTGCATGATTTACCGGTATACCGGTATGCCAGTAAGTCTCTTCTAACTGCTCTGCAAGAAGCACTTGATTCGTTGATAAAAATCGTAAATTACATTGAATCTGGAGCTCTTAACACCCGTCTGTTTAAAGAACTGTGCACAGACATGGATTATAATCACGAGGTTCTTCTTTTCTACATTGCAAATCGTGTCTTTGAATTGAAAGATAAAATCAAGTTGTTCCTGGAAGTGCATGAGAAACATGACCTTTTAGTATACTTTAACGACAAAGTTTGGTTGAAAAAAGTAGCATATCTAGCAGACATATTAGAACAACATAATAAGTTCAATCTGAATCTCCAGGAAAAGGAAAAAAACGTTATCGCATTTCACGATAAACTCGGAATATTTTTATCCAGGCCGCAAAACTGACAAAAAAAAATCTTGGAAACATTGCCATGTTTGAGAAACTCTGCAGTGTGGTAGATGAATCTGAAGGTGAAATAAATAAAAAATTAAAGGAGGAGGTTACTGGGTACCTAGAGTCTCTTGAAAATGAACTTCAGCGTTGTTTCCTTAAGCTGAAAGTAGAAGAAACTACATTGACACGAAATCCATTCTCTTAGTCAGTATTCCCGATGAATTACAAGATGAATTCTTGGATTTGCGGAATGATTCCTCGACTGACTTTTCTCTTTCAAACCCTGACTTTCTGATAACTCGTAGGCATCTTCTTTACGACTCATTTTAAAGCTAAAACTCCCCTTAACCTAACAGCAGGTTAGATCGTGGTGTGGTTTAAGCATTACTTTTTACTAAGTATAATTTTTGCCTTTAAAAAACACGATCGAATACCCGGTTTTTTCAAACATTTTGATAATTAAAATCATATAAATATATATATATATATATATATATATATATATTATTAAAAAATCAATCGAATTACCTATTAAATTGGCCGTAAATACGGCTTTCTAAAATTGCCAAGTATCATTATATTAGCTAATGTCCTGGCTAAATGTGTATTGGCAAATTTTTATAAAAACTGTATTCTAAAGGCGAATGTTAATTAATTTTATTTAAAAACATTCCTTATAAAGCATTCCAATAAGTCCGTAATCCAAACAATATAAACATATGATTGATTTTTTGTGTTAATACATTTTTTAATTCGACCTTGGGTATACACTTTTCGGCAGCAGTATCCTGTTATGCGTAGAGATAAAGACAACTAGAATAATTTATAAAACTTGAAATTCCCGAGTATTTTCTACCGACTTAAATGCACCACATGATTGGCTATTGAAATGCTGAATAACGTTTTTCGACGAGTTTGATACTTATTGAAAGTGAAACTTTTATGGATAGTAAAAGTCTAAATAGCTTTTGTCAATTAATGTGGGGATGGGGGCGTTATTTAGGTCGTTTTTAAAGATAATTTCAACATACCATTTTAGACATCTTCCTTCAGGACGTCAATTTATCCGATGTTACAAGATGATGAACGTTGCAATCCAAAAATGCACTAATTCACTCGCTTTGAAGAACGGTTGTTCGAAGATCTTTGTCTTTTCGCATTGAGAACAAAGAAGCCATATGAGCTTTTCTATTGAATCTATAAGCCTTTATAACGAAATATTTTTAATACATTTTTGCACAGATAGATGCCTCTGCAAAATCCAGTTTTTTAATATAATTATTCGAGATCTATGGTTGAGGCTCTGTGGGATTTTTCTTTAAATTTAGAAGATTAGATAATATTCCACTTCTGCCGAAAAATGTATCCATTAAGATGATTATCTTTAAAGACGTCCTAATAAGAACAACTGTAGCATTAATAGATTTAATTAAATCATAGATATTGTTTTAAAATTAACCTAGTGTGATATTCTTTTAATATACTTGTATAATATTAATTGATGATTTCTCACTACAATATCAGAAAAAGAGCGAGATTTCATATTTATGCAATTATGTAATCTGAATTAGGGGTCCCAAATATTCGTAAAATCAATTATTCGAATATCGAATGTGAAATTGGTAAAATATTCGAATATTCGAGTATTCGAATATTTTATATATGTAGACGAGGGTGATTCAAATATAACCCGGAATTTTTCATTAGTGTTATTATATAAAAATATAAATGGAGCATCTTATTTTTCTATAAAGTTCCCTTCATTAGAAATAAATTTATTCCCTCAGGAAGGAAGGTTCTCGATCCCATCACACAAAGAGGGCGAGAAGTATCATCTTCTGTTGCGCAACGCGTTTTCTCATAGACAAAGGCTAGAAATCAAGTGAAATTTTGATGTTTTTGGTTTCAACGAAATCAAAAGGATCAGAATTTTATTTACTTTTCAAAAATACATATTTTTTAAAAAAAGTGCATTGAACGTTCTACTTTTAAGCTTGGCCGTAATTTCATTTTTATTGAGCCTGCTGTTGAAAAAACCCTCTCAGTTGTCATTGAGTTTGGTTTTATCGACAGTATCTAAAATATCACCCTTTTTTTGGCATGATCGATATTTTTGAATAGTTTTTTAATAAACTTTACACAAATTCAATAAAATAATTTCAATAAACTTGGCACTTTTTTGCATTTCTTTGTTGCTATTTCGATTGGCAGAAGAACATCGAGCAATTTTCTTAAAAAATATATAACGAATAATATTCGATTAATTTTACAAATATTCGAATATACGAATATTGGAAAACGGACAAATATATTCGAATATCGAATATTCGAATATTCGATTGGGACCCCTAATCTGAATACAATAGACTATAGTATTGGTAGACTATAATATAGAAAGAAAATTTTATGAATTGTGTCTGAATTGAAAGATGAAATAAAGTTGTTCTAGGAAGTGCAAGAGAAACATGACCTTTTAGTATACTTTAACAACAAAGTTTGGTTGAAAAGTGTAGCATATCTAGCAGATTTATTAGAACAGCAAAATAGGCTCAACCTGAAACTTCAGGGAAAGAAAACAAATATTATCGCATTCCGCGATAGTCATGGGGTATTTTTATTCAAGCTAAAAAACAGGCGAAGAAAAATAAATATTGGAAACATTGCCAAGTTTGAGAAACTCTGCAGTGTGGTAGATGAATCTGATGGTGAAATAAATGAAAATTTGAAAGGGGTAGGTTACTGGGCATCTCGAATCCATTGAAAACGAACTTCAGCGTTACTTGCTTGAGCTAAAAGAAGAACAAACTACATTAGCACAAAATCCATTCTCTGCTTATCTTGATTTAGCCAGCATTTTTGATGAATTACAAGATGAATTCTTGGATTTGCGGAATGATTCCTTGGCATGTAACTTGTTACATGAAAAACTGCTCACACAACTCTGGTGTGGTATGTATCATTCATATCCAAATGTGAAGATGTTTGCTTTCGACGAAGTTCTATTTGTGTCTATATATCCCTGCGAGAGTAGATTTTTAACTCTTCTTCCTTTCGTTTTGTATTCTACTTGTATTCAATTAATTTTCATCGTCTTCAGCGTTTAATGAGTTATTCTCTGTTTCGTTATCGATTTCATCATCATCTTATACTGCCTTATGATGTTGATATTTATGCATAAAATGATTAGAGATAAGACAAATAATAAATTATTTAAGATGTCAAAGACTTTTCATGATAGAAATTATTATAAACCACATTATTATAAACTAGATTAGTAAACGCAAATAGTGATGAAACATCTTTAAGCAACTACTGCCTCTTGATATCTGTGTTCGAAATTTTTCCACAATAAAAAATCAATTAACATTTTTTTTTTTAATTCTGCTAAAACGAAGATACCAAATATTCATAAAGAGAACTTTGACCAATATTTCGCACATTTTTGTTAAACGAGATTCCTCACAATCAATAGCCCAAACACAGCTGTGAATTTATATCTAATTATCCATACGAACGAATTACCAAGAATATCTAAAAACTATTAATGTTTTTAATATTCATACATTTAATATTTATCCTCTGTTTATTTCATGAATATGAAATTAGAATGGTTGCATTTACCCGCTTATATATATCAAGAATGATCACCAATGTCAACGAGGTTATCGAAAAAAATGATTAAATTTCAAATTCCAAACGACGCTAAATGTCAACAAATGTTTATATATAAAAACTTGACACATTTTTTACAATGTCGTACATATTCAATAATAGACTTCTATGAATGAGTTTGAAAAACTTTTACTTTATAATTTTTTTCCGTAAAATCGTAGAAATAGTTTTACTATTCAACATCAGATGACTCTGAAAAGTAAATTAAAATATTTTTAGAAAATAATTCCATAAAATTACCATTAAATCTTTTAGCTAATGTATTATTTCAGAGCTTATGAGGTTATTTTGTTAAATATTTTTGTGTTGTTTTTATTGCTATAATATGTATTCTTTGCTTCTTAAATATTATATCATTAATAACAACTTCCTTCAGTTTAAAGCCTCAATCTGTTTGATGTGATAAGGGCGATATGCTCTTTATTTGGGTCATTCGAACACAATAGACAACATTTTGTAAGATATCGTAATCAATAAATCAGATAAATTTATTCATACAAAATATATTCTGTTTTTAAATGATCGTTTTACAAAACAGAATGTTCCAGAATTTTTTGAAATTTCACTTAGCTAAACCAAATCAATCACACAAAGTAAAATTAATTTAAAATAAAAAGGTGAGAAAACATTTCATAACAGCATTTATTGTTTATTACATAGAGTCTGATGCATTCTTTAAACAGAACGCTTACAAAATAAATCATTAATTCATAGAACAGTTCTTTTTTTTATTAAAAAAGCCGTCTTATATGTATTTAATATGAAGATTTTTTTATAGATAAACCAAACTTATAAATTAGAAAATAAATTGAGTTTTTGAAGAAAATGTTCCTTAGTAAACCCCAAGCGTCGATTTTATTGGATATATCAACCACTTCTCAGATCTTCTACGAGAAATTCGTTAAGGGGCTTATTGTAATAGTATCCAGTAGTTGTCCTCCTTGTTGTAGTTAATGTTGGTAGAGGTTTTGGAGGCGGCATGGGTTTGCGTGTTGTCGTCAATCTTGTTGTGTATGTGACTGTCCTGTAAGTAGGGAATGTGCCCAAGCTTGGCATGTATGTATAAGTTGGACGTGGTGAGGTAGGCTTCGTTACAGGTGGTAAATAGGTTGGACCTCGCGTGGATATGGTAGGAGGAAGATAGGTTGCTTCTTCGACAGGTGGAAGATAGCCATTTTTGGCTTTTGGTCTATCTGACAGCTTGATACTGTCGAAGTTTATTGTTTTTTGGAAGCCACCGCTTTTAACACCACCTCTTTTCTGCGGTATAATGTCGTTAAACAACTGACAACTGGCAATAGCCGCCATTGCCAAGATCAAAAAGGCAGTCGTTGCCTGAAAAATAAAAATAATGATTAGATATATATACATTTATTTCTTGTTTATTAAAGAAAATAGCCGTTTTATAACCAAATGCTTCGATGTAGTAATACCTGAAGATCGAATACCGGTATCCGGTTAACCGTGAACGAATACAATGCTAAACATTTGAATAAAATATGATCATCCTAAAAGTATGCGATTTTAATAAGACAGAAACTGGAATTCATCACTCATTGCTTATACATCAAATTATTTAATCTTCAAACGATACTCATGTTTTATTTAGGCATATTGTGATTTAATTTTCGAGCGTCACATAAATTTGGCATCATCTAAATTAGCCTAAGAATGTGATTAATAATCTGCGAATTTGCTAGTAGAGCCAAATTGAATATCATCCCATAAATAAATTGTGAAATTCTCATTGAAAAAATGACACTAATGTCTTCCTGATGAGCATCCAATTAAAATCATCCCGAACAATTATTTAAAGGATATCGCTAAATGCGTATATTAAATAGACGTTGTCAAATTCATTTACAGTATAGAATTTTTATAATATAATATATTTACATTACAGAATTCAATATAAACAAATAAACAACATACGCTGACGTATAATCAAATTGCAGATTTAATTTGAATAAATCCGATTACCAAACATCATGCAGATTAGACAGGTGAAATTATTCACGTCGATTATATAAAACTTAACAGCCATGACAATCATCATTATTAATTTGATGGACAAGGACTGTTTGTACTGATAATGGTGATAATAGCCTCATTTTAATGAAAACTATAAATTATATGACACTTAAAATTACAATGAATTTACATAGCTAATTTAATATGTGAACCAAGGATCACACCTCTACAAATAGACGTCCAAAGTATCCTAATATATTAATACCTCATAAGCATCTGCCACCGACTGAATCAACTGTGCATTCTTCGACTTTTATAACAAAGCAATTGATATTTAACTGTTTTGTATAAGCCGAGAGTTTTACTTAGGAGAAATATGTATGTTGCCAAATTGATTTTGCGACATTTTAAACAGCCACATTGTTAAAAATAGCAGTATGAGACATTTCGGTGCTGGGTTTCTATTTAACAGGCGATATCGTCTTAGCTTATTTTTCATAGCAAATTAATCGAGCGAAGGATCATAGTGTTTTATAAACCTGTTGGAATGCATAAAAACGAGAAGAATAATGTATTTTGATAAAGTTTTTACACATAGTTCCGCAAAAATGTATTATGTTACATGATAAATTAATATAAGTAAAAAAAACAGTATGCATTGTTCATCTCATGCGCAATATTTATTCGATGGATCTTATTATTTTGCTTTTATATGCTGTTCGTGACAAACTTGGAATATGCAGAATATTATTAAGAGTAGGAGATACTATTTATTAAAGTCTACAATCTTAAAACGCTTATTATCGATTAGAGAAAGCTTTGTTAGCTTCAAATTTGCAAGGATAAGTCGACCGTTTGAAAGCGATTCTTCCATTCACTTTAGAATCGCGAAGGTCTGATGCCACCTTTGCGATAAAATAATACATTACATTCGCTAAACAATTATTAAGAGTTTTTTTTAATACCTTGATTCTGTCCTTTAAAGAATGACTAATAGATCTAAAAAATTGCGAACAGTTTATTACAAAATCAAAGCCACTATATACAGAGCTATAGCTCTGTAAAAATCTCCACCTTTCTGCTTACAACCGCCTAAACACTCATGGTCTGGTCGCCTAAATTCAGCAATTGTTCCAGAAAACATTTTGTGGACATTTTGTCCACAAAATACTTTTAATCGATCGTAAATTGAAGTTGCGTGAAATAGCTAAAATCTTAAAAATATCAAAAGGTAGAGTATTCATTATTTTTTATCAATATTTGTGCATGAGAAAGCTTTGTTCGAAATGGGTACTGCGTTTGCTTACAGTCGATCGAAAACAACAACGTGTCCACAATTCAGAGCGTTGTTTGGAGCTACTATAGTGCAATAAAAATGATTTTGTTCATACGGTATTTGACAATAGATGAAATATGGATCCATCATTACGCTTCAGAGCCAAATCAGCAATTACCTGATTAAACAGCAATCGGCGAAAGTCGCCCAAGACGACCAAAAACGCAAATGTCAATTGATAGTTTTGGAATCTGTATAAAAAGGAATAACTAAGTTACGAAAAAATTACCCCTAATGAAGTAAGAAAAGTTCTCTTTCACCAAGACAATGCAACGATGGCAAAATTACACGAATTTCATTTTAAATTGATTTCCCTGACTCTCAGAAATTACTATCTGTTTGCAAATCTAAAAAAAATGTTCCAGGGAAAGAGATTTGGCCACAATGAATAAGTGATTGCCGAAACTGAAGCATATTTTGAGGCCAAAGACAAATCGTTCTATAAAAAAGAATCGTGAATAAAGTCGTTGCTTTATTTTGATCTTTATTAAAATAGTTGCTCTTTTATTCATCATCCTGCGAATTTATTGAGTGTTAATCTTTATTTCATTGCAGCTGTCAAACTACCGATAACAACACACATACATTTATAGTTAGCTTAAAAATAATAATTCAAATTAACATAAACAGGGCCGTAACAGGAGGGTGGCAAAGCAGGCACCCGCCACGGGCGCAACTGGGCTTGGGCAGCAAAACGCAGAATACACGAAAATAAAGACAACAATATTTCGACCGATTGTAAAATTTAAACAACCCATTTGATCAGTCTTATTTTGATAGTTTCGTTTTGTAATGAGAGTTCGTAATCGTTCTGTAGACATGTTCGGGTATGGCGTCCGATCGCATGTCAGCGGTCCGAAAAGCGAACCGGTTGGACACACAAACCTTTAGGCCACTCCGTCCTCTTTTAGGGCTTTTTGCGGCATTTTCGGGGATACATGCGTACCCGAGGCAAGTTGAGAATGAGCGTGTCTTTACAGGCATGGATTATAAATTCAGGATTTTCACCTTGTTTTGCACTTTTCTTGATTGGGTTGGCATGGTCCCGAAAAGCGAGACCAATAAACATCTCGTGTCCATGGACCAGATAGACTCAGATGTTCCATAGTGACCAAACGCGGCACTCATCTCGAGTACAGCTTTCTAATGTTCAAATTTTCAGTCAATATGCGATGTACAGCATTTTGAAAGGCCTACCATGTATTCTAGCTCGCGCACTTACAGTCGACGGTCATCCAATACCGTTTTGTGGATTTTCTTCACCATTTCTGTGGTGGTTGCTTAATTTGATCGACCACAGCTCATAGAGCTTCGTTTAAACTCTACCACCCAACATTTTACTGTTGTAAATTAAAGAGCAGACTCCACGTGAGTATAATATATGATTCAATGGCGGCATTTTCTCTAAAAATTACCGATTTCGTTGCTGAAAAATTAACATTAAAAATATGCAAAACTTCATGGATAAGCAGAACAAAAAGCTCTTGAATGATTCATTTTTTTAAATTTTTAGTTGATGGTGAAGTTAAATGAGAACTTATTTTGTTTTTGGTACAGAGCATAAAAATTACTGCATAATTAAGATGTTGAAAGATATTAGAGACTAACAATTTGATTGACGCGTTTATTGCTATGAGGATAGATTCGCTCATATTCATCAGAGCAGATTCTTAAAATTGGCCGATGGCTTTCAAATAGGAGATAGAGAAACATATCCAATTCCTGGGTAATCAGAACCATTAATATATTAATTCCGACACAGAAATCAAAGAGCATATTAATATTGGCGTTTAGAAAATTAGAAATCAATTTGGAAACCCAAGCCAATCAATTTTCTCAATCAAATATCTTCACTTTACACAATGTGCTATATCTGGATAATCTTATTGCATTAATGTGTGATTTCAAATTTGATATATTAAAATTGAATATGATCAACATAAGGATCTAATATTGTCCTCTAATATCTTATATAAAGATGATTTAGAATTACTATTCTATATCAATAATTCGTAATATTCAAGCTTTTTAAATGCTTAATAGGCGTCGAAACTAAATTACATTAAATTTGTTAAAATTATAATAAGATTATCAACATTTTTAAGGAAGCCCTAGACCAATTGAATGAGGCTCTAATTTATACTAATGAGCATAGTCATCGATGATTCATCAATTCGTGATGCAACGACTGCAGGTGCCTCAAAACGACCACTTGGCGAAATTTCGGCAGTCTTTTGAGTCAATTTTTCCATTTGTAAATTCGCCACCAATGTCAGATAGGTGGGATACAACTTTTCACATGCTGGCACGAGTCTTAATTTATTCAAGCCATCATCAAAAAAGCAATAGGAATATTAATATACGAAGAAGGCGTTGTCCTCCAAATGCAAGATGTGTCCGGTTCCACGGCAGCCTGATAAATCCTAATATTTTTTATTCAGCATTGTCCAATGCGAAAGGCGTTGAAGAAGGTCTTGATGAGTATGTTCAAATGCCAAGAGGTGAAGCCGAGATCTAATGGAGCAAGTGTCAAAGATTAACACGTTCTTTACAAAGAAGCTTTGTGAAATTGTGTGTCGTTATGCAACTCGTACACTCTAAATACAGCATGCGTTAAATCTGCACAATAGTGGAATGCGAAAAAAGGCTATCAAATTTATACGATTGCAAAGTATACGGCGTAATAAAATTTTAATTATGCTTAAATCGCAGTAAATAATACTATTTTATAGCGCCTTGTAAAATTTTACAGTTGCGCATTAAATTCGATATTGCATTCAGATTCGGAAAGCCGCCAGATTTACCTGATACACTTACATAATTTGAATTGATTAAAAAATTTGATTGATGAAAATCTCAATGACTTTTGCAAATAAGAAGATAAAAACTAAGCTTTTTCCACGTTTAATAGAAGAAAAATGTACCTGATTAATATTTTTCAGATTTATCTTAATATAGCCAAATGTGCATCAATAACATTATAACAAAAAATTACATTAAGAGCTATATTCTCGCCGTTTTTAAACTAAGATAAGGAGATTGAGATATTATTGATAATTTAATATATTTAACTTCCCAGTAGAATATCGAGCGAATGAGGAGTTGAATTTATGATACAGATTTAATGGATGTAACCCCTTCCTGTGAATGGATATTGAAGAAGCCCATAGTTCTGCAGTGGACTGTTTGTGGCTGCACTATGATGATGAAGTCACTCAATGGAACCGTAATACGAGGACTTTAAATCATAATTTCAGGAGTAAAAACAGGATTCTTAGCTATATATATTCATAAAGATGAAAATTACATTTATTAAAATATCATTCAATATATTTTTCATTCAAAATATTTGTATTGGCTCTTAAAATAAATAAGAGAAGGGTATAACTTATTTTGCTGGAGCTCAATAAAAAATCAAATCTAATTTTTGTATTCGATGTGTACCGAACTTAATTAAACTTTCAAACCGATTCAGTTCAAGTTCAAAGTCTTGGAAAATACTAACACATTCAATTTTCATTATCTAAATTAGGACCCAAATGAAGATTCGGTAATGAAGTTCCTGAAATGACATTTTTATTATCAAATAGACGATCATCATAAGGGATTCTGTTGACAAAGGGATTTCATATGGTATTTTGTCTTCTAATATTGAATAAATTTAGATAAAAATATAATATTTTAATGAGATTTTTTGATAGAAAAGGATCTAAAATAGAGCGAAGGGGGAATTTATCATTATTTTTAAAATGCACAATAATGTAATGTTTAACCTTAAAATTATCTGTGTTTCTGCTATTTCAGAAGCAAAAAATCAGGCTAAATTTTGATTGAAACAATCAATTGGAAATGTCAATACGTAAAAGATAAATTCATAATGAAGATTATTGAGCTTTTTGTTAGAGTTGAAGTTTTATCTATTAAATTTTCATCTCATTTATCATGTCTTTAACGAATATGAATTTAATATTTATGTATATTTGATTGGACGACTCTTGTTCTTTTGCCTTCTAGATATATTATAAGATTCTATGGAAGGCATGTTCCATAGGTTCTATAGATTTTGTACTCGTATTGTGGTATTGTTCTGGTTATATAATGATAGATCTAACAAAACAATAAAAAATATAGCTCATTGTTCAAGGTGAGAAGAAGAAGTGAAAGGATGAGGAAATCGACATTTTTAAAAGCCAAGGAACTGGTTCGAATGCATTTGCATCGAAATATCATTGAAAGTAAAAGTGTATAATGATGACCAAATTTGAAGATTGGGATAAATTTGAAGTAATTCAACGACGAAAAAATGGATCGATCGAATCATATATAATTGATTGATCATTGATCGCATACAATTAATATAAATAAACGATCGTGCCTCTATTTATAATCAACGAAAAGAGGCTAATACAATACTTTATATGATAATTATTTTTATCGCTTTACTACATTAAAATGTATGTTTTCTTTTCTAAAGTAATAGAAACGAAAAGTATATTATGTAAGCTTTTACAAATTTAAATACGTTTTTAATTCAAGAATTATATACTTAATAATTTTAGGAATGATCTAATCAATATGGTAAGAAAAGAAGAAGTTGAATACTGATAATATAAAAAGGATTAAAATGATTTCTATGGACTATTGCCACATCCTAGATGATTTACATATTTGAAAATATCATACAACGTATAAAATATATTTTATTGAGTTGAAGACGTAACATTTTCATAAATCAATGGATTGCCGTTGATTTTATTATTTTGCAATTTTATTATTTTATAATATTAATTTATTAAATATGTTTAATAATACTTAATACCAAACGAAGACGATAGCGTGCGTTGTTTAATGAATAATAAAAGCGTATATTAAAACCGGTTTTTCCATAGAAAATGACAGTTTTCAATGTTTAATGGAATAAATACGATAAAATAGATACGTTTTAAGGTTATTATTTAGTTTTTAATTAAAAACAACCATAGGAGCTTATAGTTTGATATAATTATATATAAATGGCACTCTGGATATAAATGGCTGAATATTCGCTGAAGGCTTCCAGACTCTTCCATACGGTTCCTCACCTTGCGCATCTTGTCCTTTGATGCTTAATCCCTGTCCTAATTTTTTCACACCAGCTAATCACAAATCACAGCTTAAACACTCAGATATGTTCACGAGACACGCATAACACTTTGAACTTGCAGATGTTTGACTACAGAATCAGCAGCTGATGTTCGGCGTCATATTTATATAGGCGCAAAGGTTAACTTTGTTAAGCTCGTCGCCGACGATAGAACAGGTGGCTGCTCCATACGATTTAAACAGTCGAGGCTACAAAAGAAATCTATGACGCGAATTTAAATACACAGAATACACCAATTTAATGCGCTTAAATTTAATGACAATTAATTTAATTTAATAAGCTTAAAAAATACAAAAAAATCGATAAACGTCCAATTACAGGAATATTCCGAAATTCAATTAAAGCCAAAAATGTCGATTTTTAAAAGCTAATGCAAAATATGTCAAAAATATGCCTACGAGGGCAATATAATGTATTTTTAGATTATTTCCAAGAATTAATTCAAATAATTATTCAAAATGAAAGTTGCACATTTGCACAAGTGTGTGCATTTAAATGACTAGATTATCATGTGATTTTATTCTACTGGAGTGCTGTTTGCATTTAGCTCAAAATATTGGATTTTATAATGCTTCCTATTATCGATTACAATAAAACGCCATGAGCGCAATCCAGTTTTATCTAATGACAACGATTATTTAATGGATATAAAACATGAGATTTTGATTAAAAAAAACAGATTTAATTTCAATTATAAACTGTTTGAAGTTATGAAATATAATAGTCTAAGCACACTAGTTTTAAAAGCTGTGATAAGTTGCTTAAATCAGTTGAAACAGTCTTGATGAATGACAGTCTGAACATTAGCGGACGCTTTTTGAGAAGCTATTTTATCGATTAGAAAATCATTGTAAGGGCATAAGTTTCTCTGTTATCAAATGAATTCTAATAGAAAATATCCACTAGAAAACAGCTGATATGACCATTCCAACAATATTAATTTAGTGGCAAATCTTGGAAAAATGTTCCAAATTATCATTAAAAAGCTTTAAGCTTTCTTGTGATCCTTTTGAAAAAATCAACCTTACAATAACCTTAAGCATCTTCAGATTATCATAAATAATACTTCAAATTCTACGCTATTCAGGATTAAGGATCCTTTTTGACTAGTTATAAATTGCCATCATGTAACATATTCGATTACTTCATAATATGTTTAGTATAAAAAATATGACTATAATCTTCATTTCAAATTGAGTTAATATATGCATTATTTCTAAATCGACATTTTAATAAGCTTCTCATCAAAAATTAAATATAAAACAAAATTACAAAGAAATCATAAGCGGGAAAAAAAATTGAAAAAAGCTCAATTTTACAAGAAATTCTTATTCAATGTTGTCAGAAGGTTCATAAATTTGTACATATCTACTTTATTGACATTAAGAAAGCAATTGATTATGTGATACACTTGTAAATAGGGAAAAAACTTCGCTTTTTTCAGTTATCCTTAGATCACATTTATCAGTAAATTAATTTTAAAAAAAAGACACACACACGAAGATAGAGATTTTATAAAAAATATACGCTTATTAACTAAAATAACGGATAAAAATCATGGAAAGTATTTGAGATCAATATAAGATATTCTGAATCAGACATGATACAAAGTTAAAATGATAAGTTGCAAAAAGAGCGTTAATTTCAGATCTCTTGCAATATCACTGTATAATTTACCAGCAAGTAAATTTCCAAAAAGCTTATATAACACGAATTCGCATACTGGAATATACAGACATATTCTCATCCCATCCATATAATACATCCAGACGGATTATTCAAAATTATGAAAACTCTTAAAAACACCAACAAAAAGTCTCGAGGTCCATCCACCGATATAGAAAAACACATCGTTCTTCCTTACATAAAAGGCATGACCAATACCATCAGTCATATACTCCTGAAATACAGCATCAACACTACTTTTGGAATGGGAAAGAAGATAGGAAGTCTCTTGCCCAATAAAAAATATAAGGTGAAAAACGAAAATCACGGGCAGACTGCAAGATGTCATATACTGAAAAAACCAGCACGCAAGTCTCCCACAGGGTGAAAGAAAATAAGAAAGTAGTCTCACAATTAGATTACAAATCGGCACTAATTAAACATGTGATGAAGAACGATCACCACATGGATTTTGCTGGGACAAAAATTTGAGCGACTCTCGAAAACTTCGGAATTAGGATTTGGAGAAAAGCAATAGAGATGAAAGAACAAAAAAACTCCGCAATCAATCAAAGAGACGATGATACTAGCGTAATCAGAGCTTGGATTTTAATTCTATCGAAAATCAAAGCAACAGGGACTAAATTGACCAAAAGCTCTCTGCAAGCCGTGGGAGTAGATCTTAAGGGTTGCAGAACGAACAGACTGTCTATTCTCTCTGGGGGTTTTGCGGACTGGTCGTGTTTAATTGTTGCAAACTTCATTTGCCGCCATGTTTTAATTTCGTGATACATTCGCATCGTCTAAAAGCCTCTGCCTCGTAATCGTCGCCGTATCAGTATCCATGGTAAATAAACTAAATTATTAAAGTCATTATTAAAATCATCATGTTTTAATTATTTTCTTCTCTTTTTGAGGATTCCTCCTTTTTGGTGCTGTCAAACGAGCGATCGGAGATAAAGAGCCCCCTCTACGGAGGTAAAATAAAGGATTCCGTCGTATGCTGCGAGTCCATGTCGAGGCTGCGAGGCCCTGTCGCTACTTAGAGGTGGGCGCTCCCAACCTTCTCGTCGAAGCTCTTCAGACTAAGATGAAAAGCGCATGGGTTCATCTGTATGCTCCTCGTAGTGGGCTGCGTGAGGCAGCCACGACGAAGATTGCGGGCCCCAGGAGACGGCGAAGGGTTAAAACGCAACACAACTATCAAACAAGCGACAGTGCAGAATGGCCCAGCATCGCTCTATAGCAAAACTGGACAGAGGATGATCACTAGAAGCATCACTAAGGCAAAGATGGTGACAGTTAATCTTTGAAAATGAACCTGATAGGAGATTTGAAATATCAGATTGAGGTAAAAGTTTAACTATAATTTTGCCTCTTAAACACCAAAAAAAATCTCGATCGGAAACTCGTTTTCTAACGTTTTATATCAATCATATACACATATTATTGTACAAAGAGATGTGATGTTTGTGTAAGAAAATAGTTTTGTAATGTTTTAAGTTTATGATATCAAACAGAAAGTTTAATTATTACAAGAGGAACAATATTTAAGCCCTAAAACAGCATAAGTGATTAATAATTGGCATTTAGATAAAGCTATAAAATATACCAAATTTGTAATTGTGAGATAAAGACACAGTTTAAATTTATTTTTTAACTTATTTTCTGGAGAAAGTTGAAAATATAGTAATATTTTACAGTAACACTTACATGTAATTTTTTATCATATTCCAATTGTAATTATCTAATTATTTAGATGATTTATTCGACGAATTAATGGTGGTAAATTAAAATAGAAACCATTTTTTGTTGTCAGTTAGAAATACAAATTAGATAATCCATGCTCCTTTTTATCCTTAGAATGAAGGGGACTAAAACATCCAAAATTGTTGATAATTTTTAGTGAAGCATTAACACATTTCAAAGCATTAACACATTTCATTTCAAAGCTAGCTATAAAGTTTTAAAATACAATTTAGAAACTTCAATAATGCACCTTAATTGGAAATAGTTAATTTTCTCCCCGTATATTATTGGCAAAATTGAAACATGAGTGTTAATAAATATCATATAATAAATTATCCATAGTCAATATGGAATAGTAAAAAATATCTTCTATTATCATTATAGTATTAAAAATCTTCTTAATATAAAATTTTCATCTTTGGATATGATGTGATATCCATAGAAAATAATCTAGGGATAGAAGATTTTCATGTGGTGATATCCTTTTATATCCCAAATATGATTAAATCAATATTAATCGAATATGAATTTTCAATTGAGAAAGGGTTGTGTAAGTGTTTAACAAAATTATTATGTAGTATTAGAAAAATATGTAGAAATATGAATTTGGAAACAACATTAACTATCGAATTATTACACACAAATTAATACTTAATTAATCCGAGATTTCAGACATATTGACTAGCAAATTAACTGGAATGTCCCTTTAGTAGATGTTGCAAATGTTTTTGGTAATATCTATTGCATTATGGTCTTCGATTATACAAATAAATTTAATATTCAATGTGACAATCGTTTTGAAAAAATTATAACGCAATCTTAGTTCGCTTAAAAATTGCTCTGAAAATACCATCGGATAGACTGGAATTCTATTACAAATAATTTGTTATGGTTCGTCGTAAAGTATTTGATGATTATAATCTGGTTTAGTTTCCCACAGTCACTTGAGTAATAAAAGCGGTTTCTTCGTTTGCTTTTTTCGATTCTATGCTATTGACTGACATTTAGCCAGCAAATACGGAACAAATTTAAATCATGAAATAAAATGAGTACCAAGCACGTTTTCGCCATGGCTTCAAAACAAAATTAACGAACGTTTTGATACAAAATCCAAGAAAAAATGTGAACAACCTTAACGCCATTGAACCAGTGTGATTTATTATAGCTTCGGGTTGAATATATGACTAAGTAAAATTGTATAGAAATTGTAAATCAGTGATAAAATTATGAAGAGTGCGTCGTATATAAATATAGATGCGTAACGCGTTACTTTTGAACATTTTTGAATCTGGAAATTGAAATTATACGAAAAAATATAATAAAAAAAACCTGTTTATGTGTGGTATTTCATCATTTGATTACAACATTTAGGCGCGGAACCGTAAGCTTAAATGTCAATCTTAATTCTACTTCTCACAGGTGACAACATATATAAAGCGGCCGATCGGCCACCACTTTAAATATTGAAAATCCAGTGTAATTGAACGATTAATGTATTAGATTTTGCATGGGAATTGTTTCGATGACCAAAAAAATTTGGATGCTATGATTCATGATTTTTTTCATATGAAAAACCGGATCTATATGGACTTTATTGAGTGTTTAAACCTGCATGTAGGTTTTTGTATTTTTTGCTAACTCTTACTCATCGTTATTAATCAGTTAAATTGAATCAACACAAGACAAAGAAGTCTCCAATTTAGTTTCTAATTCACATTACATTTCCTGCCCAATGATATTCTCAATAACATTGAATAAATATATTTCTCCTGAGGCAATACTGATGACATTTGTATAATACTCAACCTTGCGAAAATATGAAAAGCAAACGTTATTTTTAGCTTGATATTGTTATATCATCCAAACTTGCATATCTAGAGGGGGGAAATCTAAGAGGGAATACATATGTTACCTTGAATGCATATAGGATCTGCTAAGATAAATGTAACCAACTTAACCCCACAAAAACCTCAATATAGTATAGTTTAAAGCCTTCAATTATATGTAATTTGAATATTTTATTAACCAAATGTATTATTTACTATTATAAAATAGATAGTCAGACGACGAACTTTCAATAACTTTACAAACATATTTCTGAGATCTAAGATGCTTCAAAGTGATTCTTACGCAAGAGTTTACATACAAGAGCTTACAGCATCAAACAAAGAGCCATAAATTTATTTTAAACCATAAAATTTAAATACATTACAGTAATGTGTGAAAATTTGTAATAAAAGCATTAAAAATTAAGCAGGAAACCATGTTTTAACCTGGTAAAATTTAATCTGGCGGATTGCTGTTTATATATCTTCGTTAGATTATCTAATTTTATTCTTTAGAAATATGATTTTATCGTGCATAACCGACTTAGGTGTTGCTTACTGATTTACAATCTGGCGAATAGTTTTTCCAAGAGTACGCGTATTATTTCTGTCGTGATATCTCTTTGTCTTAAAACTGTACTTTGGTAGATATTTTCCATCAGATTGATGTAAACATATTCAATTATGTCTTATGTTTAAAATATCGAATGCCTTCTTAACATAAATCTCGATTGAAAATGACATCATTACAAGCTTATAAACATAAGCTGTCACATGAAATCAAATTGATATAACGACACGTTTCCATTTATCAAAGAGCAGCATTAATAGAATATTCTAATGCGTATATGACTTGAGATTTTTTCAGGTACATCAGCGTTGTTGAAAGTTCTCTTCATATCTAAAAAAATAATTTTCATTGGCAAAAATCTTTCTCTATCTCCTATCTCAAATTATTTTTGTATTTCTGAAATATTCCAAAACGTCCCTTAAGTAATGAGACAATTAAAAGTTTTTTGATGTCACTAGATGTCTTAGATTGAAACTAAAAAATATGACTCGTACAAATACGTCGAAACATTTGCATAAAACTGTTATATAATGGTTTAGCCACCAAGGCGCTCATGGATTTATTTGGTTGGGATGATTTGAATCATCCCCATATTTCCCTGACTTGGTGTCATCAAATTATTATATTTTCCCTTGTCTGAAAGAACACATGAGTGGAATTAAAATTTTAACCGATGAACAGGTGCAGAAAGGGGTTCTGAATTGGAGGAAGAAGCTGACAGGAGATTTCTTCGAAGAAGGCATAAAGAAGCTTGTTCTACGTCTTACTAGATGCTTTGAACGGGATGACGATTATGTTGAAAAATATTTAATAAGCACATCGACAATATCCTGTATATTTTTATAAATACACTTTTTCTAAAAAACTTTCGGGATATGCCTCGTATGATTGCAAAACTCCATTGGAAATTTAATTTAAACACAAAAAAACAATAAAACAGATCATAACATGATTTTCATTTGACATGATAATTTGAATAAATAATATTATTCTACTAGAAATACAAGCACGGCATTGAAAATAAAGCGCTATGGAGCATTGAACGCCACAGTGGCGTTGACACTCATTCGCATGATTTCCGCAAATCACAAATAATATGTATTTATGTTTATTTATGAACAATAATGATTCATAAAAGTTGATTTGTGCAGAAATGTTGAAAACATCCTGAATCATCAATTAAGAAATTTAAGTGACGAGTTTCTTTAATTGAGAAAATGAATGTAATGTTTGAATTTTTATAAATGAGCATTTGAAAAATATTATTTTCGCTGTAAAATATTGCAAGTGAAGTGTTTACATTGGGGTGAAAATATCGTTTAAATGTCATGGTCTAAATGTTACAGCCTATGTTAAATATGATTATAACCGATGATGAGTTTGATAAATTAAATAAATAATATCGACTCTATATTCGACAAATCCTTGAAAATTTTTGGCATCATTAAAATATCCTCCTATGGACTTTTACATTTTTTAATGTCAAAATTTTGGCGCAAAAAATCGTTTGATTACAGGAAACATAGGCGGAATTTAAGGAGTAATTAGATTCGAAAAGCTGATTTTCGTTGACATTTCACGGTGGCTGCTGAATTTAAATATTGTTTTTTAGCAATGCCCATAAATCTAGCGGCGAATGAGATTTTTTATCGATACTGTAATCGCTCGGCCATTTGGAGAATTATTTCAAGTTCATTATGAGAAAGGATCCGAAGCATTCGAATAACTCTTCTTTGGCCAACCTCGAGTGTGGTCAAATATGGATCGTTGGAACATCTTTTCTCGGGATGACGTAAACTTACAATGTAAACGTGGTGATTTATGCGACATTTAAGAAGACTTATTTACATACTAATTTGGTCACCGATGTATTAGACATTAAAAAACGCGGTAAAATTGCCTTTTTGGCCATAACTCTCAGCGTTGACATTTCCTCTAGATGTTATTGGGGATATGTTTGACAAAATTTTATAAGTTAATTTGAGCAAATGTGATATTTTTTGCAAAAACATATATTATATGGGACTAACTCTGTATCTATAATTATTTAAGAAACTCGCTTTAAATTATGTTGATGAATGAAAAAACTAATTTGTTAAAAATCATAATCAAACAATTACTATTCGCATGCAAATTTGTGCATCATTTGCTGTTAAAAATTCCCATACATGCATAATTTTTAAAATTTTAAATGTAAAACTGATAAGACGATATTTTTTCCGTCTGTTAATTCTGATATGCCCCAAGAAAATGTCCTTTGGACGATGATGTATTAAATATAAATTGATTTATTATATAATTTTATTCATCAATGATAAATCCTTCCAGGCAAATCCTTCAAAAATCAATAAAATAAACACCAAATGCATATGCAAAGTTACACAATATTTACATCAAATCAAATATGAATGTCCATTATGGAAAATAGTTGACAGGTTGATTTTAAAAATCAACATAAACGCCAATTCCAGATAAAAAAATTCTCGTCTTGGACAATTTATATTATGAATTTCTAGAAATGTTTATTTTTAAAAACCACATATAAAGTTCTCATGATTTTATATAGTACAGATGAATCGTTCATTGCGATTACAGAAATGTTTGTCGCAAAAAATATGTATAAAGGTCAATATAAATTTAAGACACAAAAAATTGTATGTTGGTAATCTTTCAGGATTCGTCATCATCAATCAAGAAGGCATTCTTGATTTATATTTGGGTCATGATAAAACATTGCTTTGGTGCATTTTATATGCATAGTATATCTTTAACCGTGGTAAAACTATGGGGTTAAATTTATCAATGCAAAAAATATAAAATATTTCTATATTTTCGCAATATTTTTTATTATGCACCATTTGTAGTTTTTAAAAGTCTACATTATTTTATGACCCTATGCTGATACAGTGGTTTAGATCCTGGACTTATTATAAAGATTCGGGTTTAAATCCAGATTGTGGAAAAAAAATTAATCGTATCAATAAATTCGGGAGATCGGAAATATTAATATTTTCGATCGATCGTCTTCATCCAAGTTTACTTTGATTTCCTAAATTTGAAAAAGTAAATACTGTGGCGATTAATAAAGTCGTACAGGGACGTCCGTGAGTGAGTGATTGAATTTGTAACAATAATTAAATAATCATTTAATATATAATGATAATTTCGCTACTCATTCATAGATTCTCTGCTCTCCTATCTAAATTATAAATTTTATCCAAATAATCCCAGCCTTACTTTACCATATGTGGAAGGCAAATGAGAAGCCACCACATGAAAAATCCTTTCCCTAGTAATCTTTTTCCTATGGAGATCACCTAGTCTGATAACGGATATGGCACTATAAGAAAGCATTATATTTATATTGGATTAATCCTTGGATTCTTATTGTAAAGTTTCGACTTCATGTTCAGCTTTTAGAAAAAAATACTCATGTTTTAGATCAGTCGATTCAGGTTCAGATTAGTATATAATAGCATTTTTTAAGCAAAAATAAAAACACGGAAAATCTGGATCAGGCGTATTAATTCTGCTGGTATTCCAACTTTTTTGTCTCTATAGGACTTAAAACTCACATTTTGGCTATTTTTTGATAAAAATCTAGATTTTTAAATCAATTCTAAATATATATATATTGCATTAACTGTTATACTGGTATTTACACTATATACTGTTATTATGTCATTAGAATATTAAGTCGTCCAGCTAAAATGATTTCATCTCCCAAATAAAAGACGACAATAAATGCTGGGTCATTGAAACTTATAATCGATTCATCTCCCAAAAAAAATACACCAATTAATGCTGGGTCATCGATTCTTAAAATGGAATTTTTCTCCCAAACACATGATGGAAAATACAAACGTAAAATATCTTGATTCCAATATAACAAAAAAATATTCTATGGGTGTCATTCAATGACACCAACGTGTTTGATGATTTTGAGAGTAAAAAGAACGAATCCAGACCGTGATATGCTAATGGAAGTTGTAAGATTTAGGAAAAAAAGCATAGAATACGATCATTGATCCGGAGATGTGTATTTTTACACCATGGGATTTATTTTATAGTACAACTTCATTCAGTATTTTTTTATCTGGACAATTTTGGCAAGTTTTCATAATAAAATAATTTCCATCTGAATTTAAATTTGGCGTTCTTCCTTTTTCTACGAGTTTTTAAATTTCAATTAATTGCCAAACTACGCTTTATTTGGACATGAAAGTCATAAGAAGGTTAATCAAGTACTATAAAATGCAACACTGTCTTTGTTCCATAATGATTAATCATCATATTAACATCGGTAATGTAATTTACTAAATGTCAAATATATTTTGAACTAAGTGCTTACTATCATAAATGATGACCCAATTAAAAAAGTTATGAAGGAAAATAATAATTTTAAGCATAAATAGAGATTAGTTGAGTTTAAATCTCAATTTATCCTTCTAGTTTTGCCAAAATGCAAAAAACATGTTTTAAATGAGGAACAAATATTCTTCGTTTTTTAGAAAGATCCAAAAATATTTCAGTGTCGAGGATATTTCATCTTAATTACGGTTTCATCTTGTAGAACACACCATTTAACTTCTCACTTGGGACAATATGTGCAATCAGAATGTCAAGGCAAACCTAAGTTAATTGTGATAAACGATTTGATTATTTTTGCTTTTAAATTCGAATGCTGCCTTGGAAGATCCCCATTGCTAATTATAATTTCAGAATTTAACATCTCATTATAATTTACAGCCACATTAGATTTTTTTTAGTCGAAAATGCAGCATTTTTTTCATAAGCAGAAATGTTAACAAAACGACAAATCTCCAAAACGTCAAGAATACCATTTTATTGCCGCCAACTTAAAGTCTCACAGAACATGTCGGAAATATCAAATTTTATTTATATATTTATTAGATAAATTTGTATGACATTTTCGCTCGAAATCCTTAATCGCAAATGTTATCCAGTATATTTGTTATGCATACTAATCACATAATAATGCTATTTCTCCTAAGTGATCTGTGTTAAAAATGAAATGCCTTAAAACATTTCTCGATGACTTGATATTCAAAGCTTGCAGTTTTATATTATTGTAGAAGATAAGAACAATGAAAACGCTTAAGAAAATAATAATGAAGATAAGTTTCTTGCACAAGAAGTTAATTCTTGAGTCATGCTTAAATCATTATGGTTTGGGTTCACATCTAAATTATGAAAGATCTATTTCTACCATTGCATCCACTCTATTTTCAGCAAACTTGATTAGATTTACACGTTGAAGTAACTGTTTTTTTATATTTTCCAGTATGTATTCAATGTTAACGATCATATTTCTTTAATTGGTGAAGTTTTTTCACTAGAAATCGATGTTGTAAGAATGTGTTTATCTTAAAAAAAAAATAAGTCCATTACACAAAGCATGAAAGTGAAAATTGAAATTGCTTACACGTTTCGTGACAATTGAGGTTGTATTGCGATAATTGAAAAAATGCTGGCAATCCAACAAACAAAGCGTTCCGATCGTAAAAATGAAGGTGTATAATTACTACAATAATTGTAGCAATTAAAAAAATAAAGCTGACCTTTTGAGCTCATACAAATGTATATTAAACGTTTTATTTCATCCAAAGACAAGCCATTAAAATTTTATGGTAATTTTATAGACTATTCGGTCGGTGGCAAATTTATTTTGTAAAAACGCCACGACTTAATGAATGATAATTATAAGCAGGAAAGAAAAATTGCGTGCCATATTAGAATCAATTATAAATATGGTAAAAACCATGAAGTGATGGGAAAAAAATGCTCAATGTTTGTGATGCAACTTAATATTTTAAAACATGTGATTAATTATTAAAGAGAGAAAATTGATTTAACCATTATGAACTATGGGTGTTTACATTTAAGGCCAAAATCCTTCAAAAAAACATTCCAAAAATGATTTATATGCTGTGAGAATGAAGATGCTGTGATAAAAGCATCGGATAAAATCGTTACCATTTCCTGTGGACAGTCAATATTACAACATCATAAATTGGTCAGCAAAACATGTTTATGATGGCCGTAATAAAGCATAAAAATACCCCCGTCTCTCTCGTTTCATTGGAGATTCGTCCATCGAAAAATGTCAAAAAAGCAATTATGCTTATTTTTTCATTAATTTCAATATATTACGAGGTAATTTAATAAGGCCGCCTAATAAATCCGACATCAAAACGTCTGAATACTTTAGCTTAATCGTTAATTCTTAGACGTATGTGCGATACGTTGATTAAATTATGGATCCATGTCTTGACCCAACACCACGAGACTTGATCTTTACGCCTATAAAATCTCCATCATGAATATATACCACTTATTATAGTGCGTCGATGTAAATGTTAAGTAAATATGAGACTATTATCAGATCGCGGTTGTTGGATCAGATATTATCAAGCATCGTTTGACGACTGTTATAAAAGGTTGAATAAATTATATGGACACCTCTGATATCTAATATATCTTTATTACTTCCCAAAGCATGTAGTTTAGGACAGGAGACCACTTTATTTCTCATAATAGATTTTAATTAAAAGCAGATTTATTATATGCAGTTAAGCTAATACCATTTGATTATTGAACACATGCGATTTTTATAGGAGATTTTTCTTAAAATAGAAGATTTTTAAATTTTAAATATACTTTATTTATTGTAGAAAATCAGTTATTAATAAGTAGCTCTGCCCGATTTTATCAATCGCATCAATATTTAAATCCAAGAAATCAGGCAAAACCTAATTCTGTCTATATATAAATGTCGATTAATAATTTAAATATATTCGTACGATAAAAGTTATTTAATACAAATACTGGAATATCATCATTTTTTCATTGAAATGTACCACATATTCTCATCATGTAATATCACTACCATGTACAGAATCCCAAGCAACTAAATCTTGAGAAGTCAACCGAAACTCGATCAATATATTTTTTCGACTTATTGTGCAACATCGTTCAAATAATGATTTGCATATTCATTTAACCTAAATCCCATAAACTTAAATCATTATTCAACGCCTTCTTTAGTAGCAGATGTTTTTCTTTTAATTTGGAACAATTTTCATCTAAAATCCAATTAAAAAACTACCTTGACACCCATATTAAGAATTTTCGATGTTTTAAATGTATCTCGGTAAAAATAGCTTGAATATTAAGAGGACCCGAAAATATTCGCGTATTTTAAGATCTTATATTTGAGCTTAGTTTGTTTCCAGACACAATGACGGAACGAACGGACTGAGATAAAAACGATTCAAAAATGCAGCAGTATTATATTTTTATAATGTTGTGTATATATTTTTTGTAATTAATAAATTTGAACTTTTTTTTACTAAGTACGTGAATAGTTTCTGATTCTCCTAATATGTCTTTCGTGCACAATATAAATGATAGCTCTGTGAAAGAATGAAATCATCAAAAATTATATTAAATCATGTTAAATTCACCTAACATCTGAATGCTCATGCTATTTAATTGGATGTGTTAAAAATATTTTTATAATATGAAGATGAAGGTGAAATATTCTGTATTTAGCTCTTTATTTATTTAAAGTTGCATTGTCCAACGAAGATTGACATTTATTAAACAAAGTAATGTGGTGATTAATGAATCATATTACATGAAAAGCTTCAAAAATGTATTATTCACATATTCTAATATAATAATTTTGTGCTATACATTGCTTTTGAGATGAAAAATTTCGGCGGGTTTTGGAACAAGGATGACATTTTCTGCCTTATCAAATTGGCGCTAAAAAAGTATCGCTCCTTAAATTTACCTTTTATGATCAATATTTCAAAAGCAAAGAACTTCATAGCATCATCTTGAATTTTAGTAGCTAATAAAATCCAAATTTAATCTGAAAATTGTCAAAAAATTATACATTTAAATAACAAACATTTTGATTATTAATTTTTTGCAATATTTAAATATCGAAAGAATTTATGTTATTATTGCAAAGCAAAAAAGGTCATCATTAAATGGCCTTTCATTGAGATCAAATAAGTCATTATCGGATGACGTTCTTATAAATAATTAAACATTATTAAATTGCGAAAAACAAATTAATTGCTGATAAAAATAGTTCAGCGTTGCAATAATCGTGCAAAATATGTGTTATTGAGATAATATATTAATTATAAATCAAGATATTCAGACACATTGTATTGCGAAAAAGCTGAATGCATTTCTTATGCATATTTGGTATGTTTATTATAATAAATAGATGCAGATTGCAAATTAATTTGACTTTTCTATGGCATTACATAAAACGTCTTTTATCATGTGTTCAACTTTATCACGATGATACCATCAGAATACAAATTGTCACTATTACTTATATCATACAAGATCCAAGGATTTACAGTTGTTTCAATTATTCCTTATATAAGTAGAGGCTTAATTGATTTAATTTACAAAAACGTATTCTTGTCAAGTCGTTATCAATAAAAATGACATCAAAAAAATTATTGCGACAATGAATTATCTCATTTTATCGTCGAGTCTTGTGCCAAACTGCATTATTAAAACTAATTTTGACATTTATATGGGAATGTCGTTTAGCAGCTCTTTTTGAATGCAAATTTTCCTCATCACTTTATAATTGAAAACCGAGATATCCTATTATTAGATAATTTGACACGAATTATTAAAAGAAATGAGGGCTCAGAGTCGACTTGAAAATACATCATGATTTTTGGCAAAGCGTCATTTTTTAAATTAATAAGTGAGCGTATTGATTATTAAATCGGTTTAATTTAAATACATAAACATAGCGAACCCTGAGGGAACACTTTAAGAAAACAAGTTTCTTTTGATGGCATAAGGTCGATCATTGATGATTTGTTTAAATATTGATGAATTCAAATATTTCTCCGTGAACCAGAACTATCGTTCGCTAATAAGTCAGGATATTACAAAAGATAAGGATCGATCAAATATGATCAAGACTATCGCCTGAAAGATTTAATTCGTGGACATATTGATAAATTATGTTTCTACTCAGCTTCTACAAGCATTCAATTTTCAATATTTCAAGGGAGAGTCAGGGTGCTATTTTTTGTTTCTTGAACTAATATAATCTTCACTATAAATTCATAATACAGCTTACAACAATAATTTTTGATTATTTAAGGACGGAATTAACAAGTATGGCTCTTTTAGAATTTCAATTCAAACTGATAAGAACTACGTCAATGGTGACCTTTCCTCGATGATATTTATTTGCTTTTGAGTTCTTGTGCCAATGTTCTTAAATATTAATATTTCTATAGTATTAATACGTTTAATATAAATGGTTTATGTTGTCAAACATGAATGTCAATTAAAGAATCATGTGTGATGATATATTTCATACATTATTTTAATTAAAGGCGGGTACGATTGGCTTGTAAATATGTATGATACATCTAATAATTCAATGAACTCTATTGGCAATCATGCAAAAATTATGTAAAATAATTTATATAATTCTATCGTTCATCTTTCTACATAAAAGTCAAAAATATTATGCAATAATAATAACAACAAATATATTTTATTATGCATAGCAATTCAAAAATTGCATGTGGGGGCGTCAAAAAATCTGGAAATTCAAGGCAATCTTTGTTATAGTTTTATTGCTTTAGGTGTTAAGACATTTAAAATTGAAATCAATCTATAATTGATTTTGGAAAATCTGATTAATTATTGAGTGAAAATATTTTATTTCTTAATCGCCAATACATTTTTTTATGACTTATTTTGCGAATTTTAAATAGAACTTTCACATGATTTTTACGTAATTTTGAAGGCATAAATATTCTATTTTAGATCAGATAAATTATAATTGCATTCTTTTGAATTTCTATACATTCAAGTTTTCAAATCTTGGTGTAGATAAATAGGGGTGTTAATAAAATATTACCTTCTTGGATCAACATTTTTAAGTAATTTATTCGCCTTCTTCGTGTTAAAATACGTTTTCGAAGATATTGAATAGCTGCAAAAAAATGTACATGCTATTTTGCGTTGAATAAATTCATAAGCACTCATGATTAATTACTGATGTTAATATTTTAAAATTCATGTAAGCGTTGTAGCAAACAATTTTTATTAATCATTTTCTAACACCGCATCAACTGTTATCCTTCAACGTATAATATATCTATAAATCATCATAAAGTTGCGTTGCTGATATTAAAGGTTTATCAAGATCACATTATCAATTATATATACTCGGTTTTACCTTGGTAATATGATATACAAATAGCCAACCATTAAATAAGAAGAAACGCGATGATGATTGAAATAATTAAGCATTCAGAAATTAAAATTGCGATTTATATAAGAATATCACATGATTACAGTGAGCTTTTATGCTGCCAGGATCTTTAATCTTAATTATCATTTTTCTATGCAGAAAACCTGAAATTTTAATAAATACGGAAGTTTCCAGCAGTTAAATTTTCAAATACACGCGCGCGCCTAACGATTCGTTTAAACATTCTCAGTTCTTATCGACATAATTACATCCTTGATCCAAAAAATAATTTGAATAGTATATTTTTATCAGCATCTATGTATACATTCATCAATGACATTGATTTTTAATATCGAGTTGAATCAATAGGATTAAAATATGGCATGCAGTAAAAATCTTTAGAGGTGTTTCATAGCAAATTAAATTCATTGCTTCAGCACATAAATATGATTAACAAGCTCTCAACAAAGACTTCCCATTACACGCTCATAAACGCCTATCAATATTCCAATTAAATATGATTTTTTTCATTCTAAAATGTGGATTCAACTCATTTTGCCGGGCGTCATCGTATTAGCATTATAAGCGGATTTATTTTTTATAAGTCGATCGATTATGTATTTTCACACATTAAAAAAGTCTCCTAAATCTTCAAAAGGGGACTGTATTAAAAAACCATATGAATAATTCAAGCATAGGCTATTCAGAATTTATTGTTGTAAAAGTATTTTTTAAAAGTCGTCAGACGACCTTGAAATAAAGGTCACCTGCAGTAAGTTGGACTTGGAAGAGCTTAGAAGTCAAAACGGAAAATATTCAAATTATTTTTTTTCCTGACGGTGAAAATATTTCTCTGTCATCGGCGTTGTAGACTGTCATTATTGTTAATTGAAACCAAATAATAAGCAATTTTGGCAAATGCAGTATTCAATGATTTGTCTACCCCAACATGAAATTAAGCAATTATTATAAAATATACAAGTGAGCCAAATACAAAGCCAATGTGGAAAAAATTGAAATATTTATTCTTTTATACATGATTTATTAAAAATTGGTATCCTGGCAGGAGCAGTATGAAGTATTATTAAGCATTATCTCACTTTATCACGTCAAAAAAATATTTTTTTTATAATTTCATTTTTCGAAAGGATATGTCTCTAAGTAATTCGTCCATAATTTTGATGAAGAAATTCAGATTATTTCAATGATTTAGAGTTAATTCGCGTAATCATTCCATCCAGATTGCACCCCAACGGTTCTAAGACCGCTGTGGCCAAAGACTTGCCCCTATATCTGCTTTTGCTTATAGGTCAGAGGTTCCTCTTGGAGACCTTTCTTATCTTTGTTTTATTAAGGAACTAATGAAGTCCAAAAATGTTAATACAGATTTGAAAAAGGCAAATAAGTAAATGGAAAGTAAGGGAACAAAAATAAAGAACTCTATATGAAGTGCTTCGAAAACAGAACAGTTTACTAATAAATTAATAAAAAAATTATCTAATTATTAAGGCTTAGCTATCCGCCTACATCCTGATTCGATAAAAAAATTAAGAAATGCTATTTGGGCCACATACTATCACAAAATTTCGACTGATGAAGCCCCTCAGTATTCACACTGTTCGGAAGACACAGTCTTTTGATAGTTTGCGATGTCCAAACTCGTACTTCCTTGCAGTCTTGTTTATTTCTTCCCCATCATTTCCTAATTTAATTTAGACTTGTAGAAAAATACTATGTTGAAAATAAGATACTCCATTTGTATGGTTCAGAAATGCCTTCAAAATAACACCATTATCTAGTCATTTTTTATGGATAAAAAACACTTTTTTTATCAAATCCATTTATTTAAATTCATCGCTATAAGTAAAATTTCATACATAAACTTAGGATTATACAGGGATAATATTAGGAACATTTTTAGTTTTTTAGTTTTAGTTTCAAATTAGAATCTTTTCATTATAAAGGCTATAAGAGGAGATGATTTTTTTATTATATAAAACAAGTTTTCATGATTTGCATATATTGATTTAATAATGACAGGTTTTCAAAATCGGTA
Organism: Stenopsyche tienmushanensis; assembly: GCA_008973525.1. Classification (NCBI taxonomy): domain Eukaryota; kingdom Metazoa; phylum Arthropoda; class Insecta; order Trichoptera; family Stenopsychidae; genus Stenopsyche; species Stenopsyche tienmushanensis. The sequence goes on from WACJ01000130.1 coordinate 642,351, forward strand.
TGGAACTGAAAATCTGTAGTCTTTAAATACATGTTAAAAAAAACTCCAAATATAATATATGCAACTCGCTATCTCCGATAGATAAAAAAAACTGCCATTAATCAATTAAACTTGTTAAAATAATTTTTTAGCAAACCAAATTATCATTCAAAATTACTTCAATAAGACATTAACATTTTTTTTCAATCTGCCATGTTTCTATGAATATACATAAATTATGAATTATTGCATTATCAGATATGATTTATTTATCCTTGCGTATTTTGATGGATTGATTTACAAACTTACGCAAAGTATGATGGAAATTATTACAAAAATAAAATATGGAACATTTAACAAAAATTAATAGCCATTGCATGGTAAATAGCTCGGATTCTGGCCTGTTTGATAAGGGTAATTGTACGATCCTGCATAATAAGACCCTGGATAATTTGATGCAGGGTATTGATTGTATCCAGGATATTGGTTATATCCATTAGCATATGGATAACCAGTGGGGACGTTATAGCCATTGAAGCTATAAATGTGTCCTTGTTCTCGTACTGGGGAACTCAGAACACCCAAAAAAAGCGAAAGTACTAAAAAGCCCATGCAGAATCCATTCTATAATAATACAATAAATTTCAATTAACAAAAAAAAAAATTAAAACATTATACAATTGAATTATCACCTACCAATCCTTGCGCCATCTTAAAATTTGATATCAGATGTTGTTCTGCAATAGCTGTAGTTGAAATCAAGACTGATTAACAAAATGCAAATTTCTACCCTTTTTATAGTAATTTTATGCATTGATACCCTTTGATCTATAAAAATAGCTTATCAGATACACGTAGGAATGCACATGGTTCGATATCAATTATAGTCATAATATAAATTTATGATCCATATTATGCTTAGTTAAATATTAAATAACCAAATAAATATTGCCAAGGATTTTAATGCAAAAACTATGCTTAATCTACCTTTTGTAAAATATATAAAAATATTTTAGGGCATATTAAATGAAATCGGGAAGATAATAAAATTGCTTTGAATGATTAACAATGTATTCGATAACAATCCATCGAACTAGACCTTATCCATTTATTATTAAAATCACCTTTGACCCGGATAAAAGCGTTGAATATTGTGATAAACGTATTGCACGTTGTTCAAAACATGACTCTCTGCTTTTATTCTTGCAACAAACTATCTACACTCTGATATTTTTGATCGATCAATTGATTTCTAATACAGTTAAAAATTTTAGAATGTTTTTTTCTTATTAAATCTAGTTTGTATGTTAAAAGTCTACAGTCAGATCAGCCACACGAGTATGAGCTTTTCTTGTATCCTTTGACGGTATATTTGTGCACGAACATTCTGGTATCACGAACGTTCTCTTTCAATTAAACATCTTTAACAGTTGAATCTAGAATACCTGAATATTAAAGCATTAATATTCCCAGTTGCTCGTATCCAGCCTAGTTTCTCATAACTTAAAAATAGTAACAAACAGATGCATTAGCTCTAGTATTTTAAGATTAAGTAAATTTCATAAAAGATTTAGGGCAAATCCAAGCTTGCTTGTGCATAATCTTAACAATATATTTGATTTAAAAAAAATACAATTTAAATGATCATATCGCGGATGATACATTTTTTTTTTCTAAAAAAAAAATGAAAAAATCCTACGAACTTATTGAACGTTGTGTTATATATGCAATAACAATAGTAAAGAGTCAATGTCAAAAAATAATAATGATTATTATTTTAACACACTTTGGATGCGATCGTTGTTTTGTTATTCTGTAAAGCAATAATTCTGTATTATAAAAATATTGATAATTCATCATAAACGATGACTCGTGCTATTAACGATAACAATTTCGAAAAATGACATTCAATAACAATCAGCAGAAATGGTCTTTATTTAAATATAATAGAGCAATACTGCATTTTAAAAATAATTACATCCCTAAATTGGCGTTTTTCAAAAAAAAATATTGGAGCTATTTTTTTAAAAATAAACATTAACTATTTGTTCAAAAGCAGATTTTTTTGATATTACCATATTAAAAATATTATATATAAAATAGCTTACCGACACTCCCTAAATGAGATATATTAAGAAAACATGAAAGCAAATAATTATGGAAGAAGACTCTATTAAAATGACGTGAATAATAATAAATTTCACGTTTTAAAAGCTACAAGACTTCACGGACATCAAAAGTACGGAAGTAGTAAGAATAGATAGAATAATCTAAGGAACCAAATCACTTCCGTATATACATTATATTCCCAAATGATAATGCAACTAAATATAACAGCCCATCATCAAATAAAATAAGTGGTGATTGAAAAGGAAATTCGTGGATTATTTGGAGCGATGAGTGGCCGTGAGGAAATCAAGACTAGCAGAGGTGATGATCATTAGATGCTTATGTTTGACATGTAAGGCAGGCGAGGTTTATTACGATATTGTTATATGATATTTTAACTCAAGAAGTTAATGCTTCAAATCTATTCAAATCAGGTTTGTATAGTTACATAATGCAATTTTTTTTCAGGTCTTCAACTGTTATCTTTTCATTTTGGTTACGGTTTTGGTGGCGTTCTAGACATTTATTTCTGACTTTTATTTCTTCGTTCTGATTCGAAGCCTTAGCTATTTTGACGGTTTTCTATGGACTATCCTAACTAAATGTTAAATATGCCTACGCATATAGGTTGCGTAAATATATATACCCCCATTTTTAACATATCTATAAAACTATGTTCAGTCGTAGCTTTTACAGTTATGAAATACTACCTAGTGCTTCTGACCATTACATTTATAAAAAAAGCTATCTATTTATAAATAATATATCCACGAAACACTACTTAATATTCATAGCCATTCACAAAAGACTACTTAGTTTTTTAAGGTTCCCCCTTCTGGGTATTTGTATTATGAAGAGCAACAAAGGAAGAATTCCACTTGGTAACGGTATATTTATCTTCTACTGCCATCTATATTGCTTTGTATTCGTCGAACTGGGAGGGTCAATCTGATATAGGAAATCACCCTGTCTCGTATTCGCGGGAATAAGTTGCTCGTGGACGGGGATTCGCCTTAGTCGGTGTAACAGTGAATCTGAGATATATTTTTGTGTCACGTAGGACTTCACCCTAGCTCGACAACGTCCTAGCGAGAAAAGGGAGTAAAACTAACAAGGTCGTCTAGAGTAGTTTTTCACTATCTCTGGAGGAAAACCATTCAGTTTTTACAAATTTCCCACACTCCCTATCTAGACGGTCGCGAAAGCGTCCTTCGACATGTTCATCCAGGTAGCCCGCTGGGCGAGCGTTCTAAAATAAACTCGGAGGTAATGTTACCTTCAATATCTAGCAAATGTGGAAGTGAAAGTATTATACAGACGAATTGGATGTAACCCCTTCTGGTGAATGGATATTGAAGAGGCTCTAGTCCTGCAGTGGACTATTTGTGGCTCCACTATGATGATGATGATGATGAATATTTTAAAACCAAATCATCAGTGAGCATGCGAACGTTCATCATAAGACTTAACGCATAATATCAAAAGCGGCTTTATCAAACAATTCGCTTGATAACATTTAATCAAACCGAACGGACAGACGTAAGTCAGAATTGTTTCTATTTATTTATTTAAAATTAGTTCAATGTGAAATTCATATTTAATGTCGATCCATCAAAATATCATATGATAAAAAAATTGTTTCAAAAATTCGCTACAGGAATGATATTTGATTATGATGATCTCTCCTCGAGATGATTCTAGAATATTCAAATTTTTATATTTTACCATATTCCGCATAATATCAAATTTGACTGGTTAACAAAAATTAAAATGCAAAGCCGGCATTAATATGTATTGATACCCATGAACTGTATCCACCTCAATAAAACCTTGACTCGTCCAACGTCATCCTTCCAATATAACCGACATAACAAGGATTATGTTCAACGGAAAACTAAGAATTTCCACATTTATTTTATTAATAAAATTTACAAAAAGTGTGATTCTTTACATGTTTTATGAAAATGTGACAATATACAGAGTGAGAGAATGAAATCCGTGATGTGCACTTTACGATCACCACCAGTAGCCATATCCGAGACCATAGTAAGGATAATGCGAATAGTATCCATAATTATGTCCATAATGAGGATAATAGCCATAGTGTCCATAGCCATGATATCCGCCATAGTATCCAGGATAGCCATAACCAAAACTATGTGATTCACTGGTCTTCAGGTCGGATTCGGCAAGGTCTTTCGGCGCAACGGGTACGGCATCCGCAAGCACCATCAGCATGCAAAAAAACGAAAGAAGAACTGCAACCTGCCATCAACAAATAACACTTTAACGATGCTTGTAAAAACTATGATTTATTTCCTAAAATAATTTACGATGCATAAATTTTCCGCTCTAATACACCAAAGTCGCTTTTTGATTTCGGCAAAAACCAAAAGAAATTTAGACTAAGTTATAACGCTGTATACTGTTTTATTGTACAGATTAATTCTCTTGCTTGACTTATAACATCGCTAAGAGGCGTGTTTTTTAATTAAATTTTAATGGTTTATGTATTTTATAACAGTTTCACGAAATTTTATCATGCAAAGTGCGAAATTTGTAAATTTATAGCCTCACCGTTTAACATTTAAAAAACTGTCTTTATAAAGACATCATCCAAAATTGTATGTCGAAACAAATTAATCAATATATTACATATGAGAAACCAAAAAAAAATATAACAAATAACAATTTCTTGTTTAATTATTGAGATCACTCATTTTCATTTGGCAATTCATTTATGCGGAATTTTCAACAAACGCGTAATCAAATTGGTACATCAAGAATATTTATAATAATAATCGTATTTCGTATGGCCAGAAACCAATAAAGGAGAGGATCTATGAGTGAGTGGCGAAATTATCATTGTTTTTAATAATACTTTAATGCTTAATGAAAATCAGTCAATCACAAATGGGCTTGACCTATTTTGTTTATCTTATCATTATTTAATTTCTTAATAAATTTATTGGTACATTGAATTTTTGCACAATCAGGATTTGAACTTTATTATATTATAATAATCAGGAATATCAGACAACAAATTTAATATACTAATATTTGATTAAATACATTGTTGGTATTCGTAAGTTCTTAGTAGAACCAATTTTACAATGCAGAGCTTAAACGCATGTACGAAAATGGTATAATGAACCCAAAGATACGACCTATTCTCAATCAAATTTCAGTTAGTTTTTTCTACTACTTTGTTGCATTGACTTTTTATACAACATAATTCCAATTGTATTCGATAATCTTTACCTATGTTTGAGGTAATCTTAAATGTCATTTCAGCTAAACTATCAATCAATCATAAGCGGTCAAGGATCAGATTTAGAATCAGGAAATTATACTTAAACTAAATAGACACAATCGATCGTAAATATTAGTATTTCAAGCTTCCCAATTCGTATGATAATTTGAATCTGAGCTTTCTATATTTGAACATTCTGGATTTGAGTCCAAAATTTATTAACCATACCAATACTTGTATTTCTATGATAATATTAGTATGATCATTATGATTTTTAGATATTTTATCGCTATTTTTTAATAGCAACTTAAAAGCAAATATTAATTTAGTTGTATGAGCTTGGAGGTTATCGCCCACACAAAAATTTGAAAAATATTTTAGAACCATTTGAAATGTCATGATATACTGTAAATGTTAAATGATCATAAATTAGAGCTCATATGACATAATGCCTATTAAAAAAATATATAATTCTAAATATATATGATATCTTATTCATTATCGATTTAAGAAGTATTGATCTAGTTACATTTTGATTTATTTTTATACCGATGCTTGTATGGATTAAAATACTTCTACGTACCTTTGAACACATTTTGATGATCTGTGGAATTGGTCAATTGAAATCCAACGATTGAACCGCTCAGCTGACGGTCTTGCTGAAAACTGATGACTATTGGTTACAGTGAAGTATTCTTTTATATATGCCTAATTTGGCTATGTCCTAGAACCCAATACTGTGTACATGCTAAGTATATTGCACATTGCGTGTGTACATCCCGTGCCGATAGCAACTGCCAACAATGGGAACGCGTTCCTACAAATTATCTTACAAAACAATCAACCACGATCAGTGAATAAATTGCGTTCTAGACACTCTCAGTACGATATTAAATCCAATATGGAATTTCAAAAACCGACATATGCCATTGTTCTTAAAATTTGAATATTTCTAGAGTAATTTTAAGTAGTGTTTGAATAGCGGTTTTTGGTAAAAAAGTATATTCACATGCGCATTCTTTAAATTCTGGCCCCAATTAAAACAGAGCTTTTGTTGCACGATGCATTAAATTGCAACTTAATATGCATACGAATTAATTATATCGATTTTCAAATTATGGATGAGCATTCAATTCAATGGATGAACAATTCCAATATTGTATACATTCCGTAGATTTAGCAAAGTGCTATTATTCTAGAGGCTATTTTCATTATAAGGCCATGAGAAATATTTTATGGTACATGTCTACGCATCAAATGTAGAGATAAATAAATATTCATCTTGATAATGGAAAATTTTTCAATAACACTCTAAGGTCAAGAAAACTTTTCCTGTTAATGTAATTTTCCTGACATAATAAAGTGATAAAAGTATTTATTTGATTGAAATACATTTTTTTAAATAGGATAATATGTAATAATAGACATAGTACTGAATCTATCTTGATTTATATTATTATTTAATTTTAAGAAAGATTCCACGGTAATACAACATTTAGATAAGAGAATTTCCATAGGATACTTTTTCGAGAAAAGGATTTTTATGTGATTTCTATTTACTTTCCATGTGTGGTAATATTACGATAGGATTATGTTAACCTAATTTTTAGACAAGAGAGACAATCATCATCTTAAATTATATTATTATTGTAAATTCAGCCCCCTAATAGGCGTCCGAAATACGAGTATTTTATGATCTCCCAATATGTTTTAATAGGGTGATTTTTTCACAATCTGGATTCCAACTCGAACCTTTATAGAGTCTGGAATCTAAACTAACCTATTATACTATACCCACACTTTCTAATTTTAAATTATGAATGTCATTTAATTATCGTATAAATACGTTTTTTTAAGATATTGCGAAAAAACGAACCAAAATAAAAAAAAGCTTAAAGTGAATGAAAACTCTACAAACTTATTGAGTGGTGTGTTACAATATTTAATGTGTTTAGGATATATTTTTTAATAATTTAACGATTTTGAATATATTTGAAAATACAAAAAAACCAAGACATTGATTTCATAACGCCGCATAATAAAATTAGTGTTAATCTCCAACGGTCTTGAAATTTAGATTTTGTGCTAAATATTGATCAATTAATTTTTTATCTTGCATAATTTATAAGTTGATATTAATTAATTGTAAAAATAATAGCAAGTTAAGTCTTATGCAAAATACGTGTGAATTAAACGTATGCATTCCATCACATATGGTTGCAGACAATTGCTTTCTATTATAGGCCATCGACATATAAAGTACGACTGTGATTTATTATATGATTAAATTATCATATGCGTAGCTAATCAGTAAGATTTGATTAACAATCCAATCAATATGATGTGTCCAAATTGAAAAATCGCTTTATTATGTAGTTATTTGTATGATAAAGCTGCAGAAAATGAAACATTTACATGCTAAAATAGCATTTATTTATTCTAAAAGCATTGGACGATATCCTTTTAAGTCCTGTCTATTGTTTTAATTTGATTCGTTCTTAAATGTGTTTAAAAAAATATTCACAGGCCACCAAGCTGATTGATATTCCAATGGAGTAATGATCAGAAGTGTTGACACTGTCATAAGTTGACAATCCAGAAGGAATGCTTTACAATCTGCCGAAGAATATTATTATTTGGCTATACAAATTACTTATAGTATTATTTCAAATCATATGCTTGATCTTGATCAATAATTATGGGTAATTTGTAACTCTTGACTAATGCCATACATTTATACAGGAGCACTTTACAATTACAGGTGCAATCGCTTTAATGCAATCTTAAATATATGCTTCGTCAAAATGAAAATTATAAAATTATCAAAGTAAACGTCGTCAAAAGCACGTTTAACACGTGAGTTCGTCTTTTTCGTTCCGCTTGGGTTGCATGCGTATGTTGCTTCCTTTTAAATTCACATGTCCATGACATCCAAAAAATATGTTCAATTCAAATTCGATAGCCTTGTTTTTAATACTGAGAAACTCATTGTTTTCGATAATTACCTCTAATGATTTCCATCTGACGTCGTTAATATTCTTCATCTAATGTGCTGTTTTCCGGTAAATTGCACGTTTAAAAATGCCTCGATATTTAGGCAGATAAGCAATCTACTGCCACATAAATCTGGAAATAAATCTGACTGATGAAAACTGAACAAAGCTGGCTTCATAGTATAGATACACATACGAGATAATTTCCGAAGCAATTTATAGCCATTTTACAAAGTTCCACTAGGCTTAATATTCATAAACAACTATAGGCTTTTTAATGACGTAAACTATTTGCGGTTGTCTTAAGAAAATTCTTACGTAATTTAATACTTCCGAAATTACATTGAAATATTATACATACCTCCCATTTTTGTTAATTTTAAATATTATCGAGATTTGAGAATTTATCTCTTTGCATAACTAAAAGATTATTGACATAACTACAATATTAAACATCTTTATCGTCATATTTTTCTTCATAATTGCCGAATATATTGAAGTTCGAAAAATCTAATAAAATCCCATGTATTTTTGATCGTTCGAAGACTATTTTATGGGAAAAATAATACTTAAATTATTATATTTCCCATCATCTAAAGCATGTGATACAACTGTGATTAGGTTATTTGTAAGTTTAGTTATACGGTTGCGACAAGAAAACTACCTTAAATATGTATAGTAAAGGAGACATCAATTGAATTTTTATTTTCATGCTACAAAGAGACAATAAAAGCTTTTATTTATTATATTTAAAAAATATATATGATTAAGGTGGCGTGCGTTCTGGTCAATGCATTGAGATCGAGTTTAGATGCTTAGATATCTCGAAGACGTCCAGCGAAATACAAGTGGAATTATTAGGGTTATGTGTAAATAATATTATAAAGTATCTTTTTGATACCAGGAAAAATTGATTGATATATGGGAAAATGCAAATTAAATAGCCACACTTATGCTAGTTTAGAATTTCATACTCTTGTAGGTCAAACTTTTAGCATCTCATACAAATTTAAGCACACATTTAATATTTCAGATAATGATATTTTAGAATATCAACTGATGCTATTTATTGCTAAAATAGAAATCGATACCAATTGTTTACAAATAAAAAAGGTTTGATAGTAACACATCACTCAATAAGTTCGTAGGAAGGTTTTGGCCTCCGTATTTTGGTATGCACACGATACTTTATTCATTAATTACCTTGAGAAAGTTAGAACCGTCAATTACGAATATTATATGGCGTTATTGGTGTGTTTGAAGGATAAAATGCGAAAAAATGATCCCAGATGAAGAAGAAGAAAACTCTTTTACAGAGACAATGAATATACTGTATCACAAATCGATCGCAACAAAATTGTACCCGTAAGAAAACACTGTATTCTTCGGATCTGAGTCCGAAAATAATACTATTGGGAAAGATATTTGACTTCAATGAAAAAATAATTAACGGAACTGAAGCCTATTTTGAGACCAAAGATAAATCATTCTACAAAAAAGACATCGAGATGTTATAGAAGTGTTGGAATGAACGTATTACTCTTAAAGGAGACTACTTACTTTTTACTTCATTAACGTACAACAAAATAGATTTGGCCATGTCCACGAATAAATAAGTTTTTATAAATCATGAAGAAATTAGTTATTGAAGTTATTAAATTCCATGACGGTTTCGTCATACAATTGTAGTATATCGATGCTATTTAAAATATTGTTTATAATTGAGAACCACTGGTTAGAGATAGGATCCTTTTTGCATGTTGCTGATCACATTCCGAAAGTTGAGGAATGTAAACGAAGGATGGGAATTCCCAACACAGAACGAGAGATCGATGTCCATCGTGAACGGTCGTTTGACTCGTACATTTAACTTGTAAGCGTTGTAACGCCGACGATATCCTTGCCACCGAAGAACTGATTTATCTAGAAGACGTTAGCGAGGAATTCTAAAGATAGATTCAACACTTGTGGAATCCTTAAGCACGATGAACGTAGCGCGTTTCAACCAATTCAAATGACTAATTAATACATCAATCGTATAAATAAAGGACCCGAACTATAAATATAATAATGCCTCCTCATTATTAGAATCACATCCAAGTCAATTTATAATTTATCAACGACATGTGATTGTTTTTCATTGCGTCTGAATACAATAAAGCTATTATCTCCACGCCATCTTCCGACATAAGGAGTACGTTCAGTTGCATAATGCATTCCGCAATGCAATTATGAATACACGTACAGAATAAATGTGTCCAATGATGCATTTACTTAGGTTAACAATCGCTCATTCCCGTCCATATGATATGTGGTTAGCCTCAAACTTCTTAAACGGGATGCGAAAATATGTGGTCATTCAATAGCTTTAAATATTCAATGAATATTGATTATGAATGATCATTAAACGGGTGGTAATTAGATTTAATGATCGATGTACATAATCAATAAAGACATTGAATTATTAATGAAAATCAATCATGCAAAATATTTTTCATTTATTAACAGTTTTTTTATTTGGATTAAACAAATCATAATTTTATAAATAAATAAAGCTAACAACTATTGTATGAAATAATTTTTGAAGTCGCCCATAGATGTCTTCAATGATGATAATAGTTATAAAAGTTTGGATATTGGACAACAGGTTGTGCTACAATATGATGAGGTGCAATTGCAGCAGATGCTTCTTTCATTCGGTAATATTCAGCGACGTTACCACTCATACTTCCATATGGAATACCTCCTGAAATTCGTTATTTTTATTTAAAAAGTCCCGTTTTAAATATATTTTGTATTTTTATTTAAAAAATAAATATTTACCATATGCAAATCCTTCTGGTGGATGTCCTGCGCTGTCTGGTCTGGCCGCAACGAAAGACATGCAGGCAATGGCGATCAGCAAAATTGTCATAATCTGGAAATAAATCATTTTTATGATGTTGATCTGTTTTTTTAATTACTCTCAACCCTTATTCTAAACGTTTTTTTAAATCAATAATTTATATATTATAACCATACAAATAGTAATCATGCAAAAATATTTTCAACTAGGGGATGATTATTCGTTCAAAGATGAAGATGATTTATATATATCATTTTTTTAACAAATATATTGGATATTTTTAATTAAATAGGAATAATTTGGGACAAGAACTTAGAGTTGCTTCGTCCATTGAAAATTAACAAGATTTGATGATAAAATATGATCATTTGGTTCATCATCATTCAAAGATCCTAAGAAAAAAATTAAGACTGTATAGTAGAAACAAAATACATCCTCCTCCTCAAAAAAAAAAAACGTTTAAAAATCTGTTATTATTTTATTGTAAAAGTTTATCAAAGATTCCAGATTCAGAAATTCCCCCTAAAAAGCAAAACACACCAGGATTATAATACAATAGTGAACATATCTGCAAACGTCAATACTGATTGACTGAAATAGAGATATTGTTGGTTATTGAGGGATTATTTTAGATTTTTTTAATAAGTTGTTTTATTATCAAAAATTTTTTTTGAGAAACATGAAATACCCTCCAAAAGAAACTTACTAATGCTATTTACAGATTGAGTCATAAATGAATATATTGAAGATTTCCTTATACGTTTTAACCACATATGAATAAATAAGCCATGCTTTTAAATTTTAAAATACATATAATCTTATTTTATAGAATAAAGTTATTTTTTGTCATTTTTTAAGCAAATATTTCATTGACGTATATTTAAGTGAATGCATGATCGTTGCCAATATTTGCTTGCATGCCCAATGTCAATTTTGAAATGAATAAAAAATGTTAATTTATATTTTTATATAGTATTAAAAACCTATATATTAAAACAATGAAGAACACCATAAAAATGTGTATTGTTATAAAATTAAAATAAATATTTTTAGATATGGTTGTTTATGGTTATGGATATGGTTAATATACAAATCTATTTTTTTTTCAAATATATATGAACATATTTTACATAAAATTAGAGTTAATACAGGCTTTGGAATCTCAAAAGAATTATGTATTTTTAAGAATAAAAGTTTAAGTATATAAATTAAAATATTTAAAAAAAAAGGCTTTTTACCACAAGCATAAAGAAGCCAAACCGTTTCCGCCTTTCACTTTCGATCAAAGTAAATCACAGCCTACCTTCAAGTATCCTTTCATGTTAAATGAGTAAAGTCGTGACTGTCCAAACACCTGATCGACCCAAAACCGGAACGAAAATGAACCAGATAACTTAAACCACAGTGTCTTATATATCGACCGTGATCCTTCGCGTTCTAGTTTTGGGAAGGTTAGACCCCATGTTTTTGACCTCTTCAACTTCACCTTCTCTAATCGATTCGGCAATGATACAGCGCCCAATCAAAACATTTGCATATTAACCGCTCCATTTTTAGCCTGATTACTATGATTCATATTGGATAACGCTTATACTTAATACAAAATCGGAAGCTTTAACTGCGACAACCAAAGCTTAAACTTCATTTTTATTAGCCAATCTGAGATTTTGTCTGGATGACAAATGATTTTCGCTTTGTATAATCTGATAATTGTGCGACCTGGCTGCGGGATATTGTTACAAGCGCCACTTATTTCTAAAATAGTGTTACCCAATGACCTACTAAAGTACCTTGAAATCGATAGGCCTCTAATAAAACACTTTTGCTTTCGGCACTAGCTATGCAATACAATATCATAGAAATAATATGAAATAACCAAGTATACTTAACCAATACTCTTAGAAGAAAACGCGACTTCATAACCAATGTTCGATTAAGAATTGAAAACTTCCTTTGGACTGTCTCAATATTTATAGCTCAGTTATTGCATAAGCAACATTTTCCTTAAGAAATAGCAATAAAATATTTACATTTATGTTCTCGATTTAACTTGAAGTGTACTTTCATAAAGTTTGCTCTTTATTGAACCTGAGGAATTCTAATAAGACTGAATAAATTCTGACATACCAAGTATTTCATGAGGAAATAGAGAGAACTAAACGTTTTATCGCTTTAATTTGCATGATGTGTTAAAGTTGATATAATTGCATAGCTGTATTTACTGAGTATTTAAGAGCATTCAAAACTGTAAACCATTTTTTTTCAAAGTATTATCAATAAAGCTTTAAAATGATTATCAATATTGTGCTCTAAAATAATTTTGTATGCTTAAATTAACTAAATAATACTTTATTAATTACTTTAATAGGAGGGGATATATGAGTATGTAGCAAAATTGTCATGACGTTTTTAAAACTAAGAAATCAGGCTTAATATAAGTAGAAATGATCGTTCAAAAATATATTTTATAACAAGAATTCAGGAGTCAACCCACTATACCAAGGGTGCCCACCCTTTTTGGCTTAGGGGCTACTTTTCAATTTAAAATGTTCTCGGTATTGAGATCTATTTTGATTCTTGTAGGAAATTTATTTATAATAATTTCACAATAGTCTCTGCTCAGATCCGCAGACGTCTTCAGAACAGAAGAACGTAATTGAATAATGTTTATCTTAAATCCTTATGACGTCCATCAAAGCATGAATCTTTAATGTGTCATATCCGATGTCGGATATAGGGGATCTCCATATGAGATCTTACTTGGGAAATGATTTAATGCGGTGGTTTCCCGTTGCCTTCCACATGTGGTAAAGTAAGGATAGGATTATTTGGAAAAGTAGGAGAGGAGAGAATCTATGAGTGAGTAGCGAAATTAACATTATATATAAATGATAATTTAATTATTGTTGCAAATTCAATCCCTCATTCGTGGGCATCCATGCACGACTTTATTAATCGCCTCAGCATTTACTTTTTCAAATCCAGGAAATCAGGATAAACCTGGATCGAGACGATCGATCTTCCAAATTTGTTGGTACGGTGAAAATTTTTCCACAAACTGGATTTGAACCTTTACAAAAAGAGTCCAGGTTATTTTGTAATTAAAATTGGTCATGTAATTAAATTTTAATCCTATATAAATATCTATCGCGATTTGATGATTAGACAGTCGATGAGAATTGAATATTAATTCTAAAAGCTTTTATTTATCAAAAAAATGTGTATTCTAACATTTTTAGCGATATATTTCGCCCATCATTTGTGATTTACTATATTAAGGGGCTCAAATTAAGATCAATTTTATGCTCAAGCAGATATTTTCCTAAACCCCCGATGATTGTTAGCATTGATTTGACAGCGTAAAAAAAGTGAAATCGGTAAAACTTAATATGGGAGATTCTTCGCAAAATACTATTTTTATATATCTTGTTATGTGACCTATACATAAATCATGTATTACAGATCAGACTTGAAGCTTTCCAATAACATGAAATTGAGTCACTTAAAATTGATTTTGTCAAACAGTTTATGGATCATTGGAGGTCATAATAAATTATTAATTATAAATTCCTTATTAGGAAACATCCAATTCCCATTGTTCGAATTGATTTATTTCATTTTATATTGAATGTGTGCTTCCAAGGATAATCTATGAATGATGTATCCTTTGATTGAAAAGTTGTGCAACAAGTCCCTTTATCTCTTACAGTTTATGACCTTAACCTTAACAGAATACCAGCCTTATTGTTAAACATTAATAAAAGAACGATCCAAAGAGTATTACGAGCGCTATTCAGAATGTTCGTAATTGTTTGGCACGAGTGAACAATTTGCTCCAGAAGGTACGTGACTTTATATGCTCGTAATTTTACCTAATATTAGAAAGTTTCGAAACGAATGTGAATTATTAAAATTTTCTCTTCGTCAAGTGTTTTCTGGATTGGATGGCTTTTTTGCACAGAATGGCGCAAAATAACGAGTAAACAGTTGTCAGATTGTTATTGAATTTTCGATTTTCGTGACAAAATTGCATACATCTCAGAACCAAAATTTCTTTTTGAAATGTGTGGCAATACACAATGCACATTGATTGCCAAATGAAACGTGTAAACGTGCATGGGTGCCTAAATCGAAAGCAGGGGCTGTCAACTTCGATCGACTCAATTTAAATTAAATCGCCGTTCGATCGCTTCAATATGGAATATTTGAAAAAATGCACATTCACTCTGATTAATGCATTTTTTTTTTGAAAGTCAACATTCATATTCACCATAAGACATTGACCTTGAAATGTTTTCTTATGATGTTCCACGAAAATATTCGATTTCTCTGTATCAATCAGCTGTTGGTTTTAACCATCATGGAGTTATGCAAATCATGATAACTTACGGAATCGAATCGTCAATTCGATCGTAAGCAACGAATTAACACAAAGAAATCGCTTTCTCACAGCTCGTCGGTTATCTCAAAACGCTCAGACAGATTGTCGAAATTTATGAATAATCGCATTATTATTTTTCCCCAGAAGTCATATCATTACTTTCGATCTCTAATCCGTTGTCGAATTACGAAAAAATGTGACGTTCAGTAATCATCATAATATTGCACGAAATCACAATAAGCGTCGTGAATTGCGTTTACATGGCTTTATTATGAGCATTCCAAATGAATGCCTTTTTAGACAAAATAAATAGCAAATGCATGTGACATTATTTTGTCCGAAAGAAACTCTTCCTATTACTTTAGATCCAATTACAAGACTCTTGTGGCCTAGATTTTAAATGAGATTAAGTCTGTAAGAGCTTGAGAAAGATGGTAAAAGCAATAATAAAATTCGTTTATATTCTAGATATTACACAGATTTAAATTCTCTCACTTATTTTATATAATGTTTATAACTACCATAAACTCCATTACCATTTGCAGACATTTGAACATCATAACGGTGATTAAATTGAATCAAAAATACTAATAAAATACATATTTTCCTGAGTTAAAATGGCATTAAGATGAATACAAATTTGATTTATCAAGGCAATACAATAGTGATAAGCGCCTTTTAGTAATTGCTTTATTTCGATAATAGTTTTATTTGTTCTATGATTTATACTGTTAATTGCGTATCTGCAGTTAAAAACGTATTTCATAGATTTATTATGCCTAAATAAACTATTTTAAGTAATAATTCACTATTTTTATATGAAAAAAATATTTGGCTAGATGTCTTCAACATATGATGAAACGATTTACATGGCACATCATTGTTGCTCAATTTTATTTTTTGCTTTTAAATTAAGACCATTAAAACCTACATTTTGTCCTTAAGTATGCCAATTTTTTTTATGTTTTTTTCTGTATAATTTATATAACATATTATGCATATGCTTTTATAAATCACGTATACAGTGAAATATTAATAAATACAGTGAAAACCTTAAAAACCAAAACTGTGAATATTTGAGTTTAATTAAATAAATATCTAAACATCATTCAACATTTCATAATTATTTTGTAAGTAATATAATTATTAATGCAAATTTTATTAAACAATTCAACATCATTATTCTGAAAATTTATTTATTTTCCAGTCCGCTCTAATTTTTATACACTCGGACCTCGTACAATACGGTTTTATACAACACGTTTGTGTAAATTGTGGTATGATTTTTACAGCACGCTTTCTATAACACGGTTTGAGGGGAGAAAATATACATAATTTTAAAGTATTATTGATATTGAACAATGCACCAAGACATCCGCTTGATTAAAAACATCCTAATGTTGAAATATTATTTTACTACCAAACACTACGTCTATAATCCAACCCTTAGACCAAGGTATAATTTCAATATTTAAAGCATATTATATTTGTCGAATATTTGAAAAAATATTGGGATACATCAATCGAGATGAAAATTTAACACTTCCACAAGCCTGGAAAAAAATTGACCAGAAGTAGTAGAATACCAAACATTAAATTTTAGAAAAATACCAAAGAAATATTGATTTAATATCACGATGAAAGCAACTAAATTGAGACATTCCTGCCGAAATCTGGACGCTTGGAAACAGTGGCGTAACTACTAATTGGCGAGCTTAGGCGACGCCTAGGGTCATTAACTGTCTAATCTATGTATACATATATGTTTTTCAAATTGTTATATTAACGTTTCCCTACCGGTGTTGTATTTACTACACCTCGAATCTAATAATGGGAATATCGATATGAAATATAATAGATGCGGGGCTCAGATTTTTTGTATTCCTCCGTAATAAAATTAGAAATCACATCGAAGTATTATAGTATATAATTATTCATTTTCAACGACGGAAATAAATAATTTGTCGGGAAATCGGGAATTTTGCGAGTTTTAGTCCGTCTCTCAGCAGAAAGGATTTTATCAGTCATATTGATGGTGTTATTACGAAAATGGGGGCTCACGCGATCATCAACTCGAACTAGCATTTGAATATCTGATGACGATACCTCCAACGAATGTGGAGGCTTCCAAAATCAGATCCAGACTAAATGACGAAACACTCGATACTTTAATGTTACTTCAAGCATATTTTCAAAATAAAATTTGAATTTTTGTAGTGCTTTATTTATCTATTTTTGAATTGTATTTTTATTGTTTCTTAAACAAATAAAATTATTTCGCCTTCAAATTATATACTTCAAGAAAATGAGACTTACAGCAGATTTTGGAACCTTATAATGAAATACTTAAAAATATATAGGCCAAAACAGACAATCGTTTTATACCTTTATATGAAGGCTAAAACCAGAAATACTCCATAGTTCCCTGATGATAGAAACTCACAACAGATCTCGAAAAAGAATAAAACATATAAAATTATAAGTGATAGCGTTGACGAATGAATGGTATATTATATGTTATTAAAGTTTTTTTCAATTAAATTCGTAAATGTGTGTGTTTATTTTAAAAAAATAAAATACATACTTATATAAACATTCTTCGATATTTTTTTTGGAACGCAAACCCTAGTTTTGTACGAACTTCAAACCTTGTATAACACGAATTTGTATTACACGACTTTTGTGGAACCATATAACCAAGTTATACGAGGCCCGAGGGTATTTCTTAAAATACTTTTTCAATGTCCATCATTGAAAACTATAATTAAATGGCTGGCCTCTATACAAGACGTATAGTTTTATACGATGATTTAAATTTTAATCAATACATTGACACTTGATTTTGTCGAGATGAGTTAATGAAATCTACATTTCTAGCAAGTAAAAAAATAGTAAATACAGTGAAAATTATATTTACCACTAAATAGTGTATATATTTGCAAAAAGTAGGCTAAAAATAAATGATTGTTTCTGTTATGATGCTTGATTGATTATTATGTTTCATATATATTTAAGGCCAACTCAAAGTAACCAATGTGGGATTATGCTAAGAAGATGTATAATATATAAGCCAGTAGTTTATTTATTCTTATTAGATTTACTTTTTTTATTACTTAGGTATTGTACAGTAGAAAAAACCCGATTAGATATTCAATGAAACAATCACTAGCGTATTTCCGTTCGATGTTGTTGCATCACTTCCTTCTTTCTTCCACTTCTTTTTTGGTCTTTCTTCTTTAGCGGAAAGCTGTCTTGGCTGTCGTTATATCATGAATTGACTAATTAAGCAAAATTAAATAATATGACCGATGGAAGGTTAATAAAATCAAGAGTTTACAAACTTATGCAAGTTTTTATGACATTTTTTTTCCATCATCGGACACGCCGAAGCGTGAAGCAATTTAGTTTCGTTTACAGATAGTTTAATTCCTGTTCGAAGAAGAGAAAGTATAACGGGAACAAAACGTCAAAACGACTATCATTATTTGCTGTATACAAATGTCATTACATGGTAACTAGATTTGTGTCTGATTTTTTAATTGAGTGCACTTTCTTGCTTTTGAAACAAAGATTAAACGGACTTTTTGTGTTGTAATGTCGTAAGAGGCATGTTAGATCGATTTACTATTAAACATCCATTCGATAATTGATTGTTTATATATTAAATAGGGTGAAGAACTATAATAATTACATCACGTATATTTACAAAATCATTTTATTCAACATAATAAATTACACAAATTTAATACAACTATCTATTTACAAGTCAATTCTATATGCATCGTATAAACTAATATTTCACCTACGAATATTAATCATACAGTGTGATTGACAAATTGAGTTACAAAAAAATAATAGAGTGATAGTACAACTTTTTCATGAGCATATGCTATCAAATTTGAAATGAAAGTGTTACAAATTTACTAAATAAAAAATCAGCATTGTTACAAGAACATGTTTCACATTTGGAGAACACTGACATAATTTCTTTAGAATTTCACAAATTCATACAAAATGGCATCTATTATATAGGCATATAAAACTAATCTAATATTAAAATATATCTTAGATCTAATTACAATTTTAAAAAAGCATGAAACAAAGGTAAACATACAGTAAAAATGAATTTAACGACTTGGATGATGATGATGGGCTTATTTCATAATTTTAAAGATGACTGGGGAAAAATGAAATTTTATCGCAATAAATAATTCGTACTTTAAAATAAATCTATTATTTTTGGCTTGTTTCATCATACTTTAAGAAAGTAATAAAGTCTTTTCCCGGGATTTTTTTCAAACAGCGGCTTGGGCGTCGTCGTCGTCGTTGTTGCAATCGGCAAAAGGGAAGCAAAACTATTTAGAACCTTCGCTGAAATTCCAAGATCTTCGACGCCGTCCGAATTGCCATCCCTTATCTTCCTATAGTTACCCCCGTGCATCGGTTCTTCGATCGATTCCGTACCGACATTTAAATCTTCCAATTCTCCGACCTCATCTAGGCGTTTCCTGGTCTTTTTACCAGTTGGAATCTTCTTGTAATTCCCTCCATGTTTCGGACCTTTGTTCATTTGAAAATCAGCTCTAAATATTTCAACATCCGAATGAACGCTATGTTGATCTTGTTTTTTAGCATCGGACAAACGATTAACCTGTTTGGCTAAAGTTGGATCTCTATAAAAATCAAAAGATTTTCCTGTGTACATGGATGGCGAATTTCTCTCCTGTATTACTTCTTCCTCTTCTACATCTTCCTCATATCGACTTTCTTCTTTTATCGGCCCTTGCCTCAATCGTTGCGATTTATTCTGATCCATTTCATCCATTTCTTCGTCACGACTCTCAGAATTTTGTTCATTTTCTTTATAAGTAGTCTTCGGCTTAATAAGGCGACCTGTTTCTCTGCTATCCAATTCATCATCATCTGATCGTTTTTCAGCTTCGACAGGAACCTGTTTTCTCCTGGAATTTCTACGTCGTGGTTTTTTAATTCGTCTTTGTTCTAACTGAGGTTCCGGAGTAGCAGTATTATCATATCGCTTTGAATTTGTAATCACCGTAGTTTTTCGCTTCTTAGATGTTTTTTCAACAATCCTCGGCTTTCTTGATACAATCTCTCGTTCCATGTCCATTTCTGTGGTCGATCTTGGCGTTGGTCTTATACGTCTTGTTGGTTTTACTTGTTCGATACGTTCTTCAGATCGTGATGGTGAATTTTGATTTGATAATACCCTTCTCCATTGTGTTAAAGCATCATCAGCATCATTTTCCAGTTTACTCTTCTTTTTAGGGGAATAAGTTTGTACTTCTTCTTCCGATGAACTATCATCATCGTCATTGGATGAGTCTTCTTCTTCTGAACTTGATGAAATGGCCGTTTGTTCTGTAGTCTGGATCAAGAGTTCAGATTGTACATTTGAATACGATTTCGGCTTCGTCGTTGGTTCTTCGTTTACATAATAATCTGCTTCGGTATATGGTACTGTTGTCGTGGTTGTTGTCAATTTTATTCTTCGACGCTTCTTTGCTTGTGGTGTTGCAACATGGATAGTACTTTCTGTTGTTTTTGGTTTTTCACGAATTATAGTATATTCTGTTGTTTCTACATAAGGTCTTTCTGTTGTGACAGTGGTAAATCGTTTTCTAGATCTGTTTCTAGTTTCAGGTACAGCTTTTGTTGGACGAATTTCAATTGTGTGTCGTATAGTTTCTTTTTGCGCAGATTTATTGACTTCATCACCGTCATTTTGTGTATCAGCATATGTTTCTTCTGATGATCGACTTTGATCAATATTTTCTTTATCAATAGATAATGGTGTAGTATTTTCAGCTTCTTCTGGCTTAGAATTATATCTACTACTCAAATTATATCGAGGATAAAAATTATTAATTGTTATCGGTTTAGGCAGATATGCCGAAACATCAAACACTGTTGGTGATTGAGATGGTAAAATTTTTGACAATTGCTTTCCTTGAAATCTATGTTGAGCTTCTTTTGGTTCAATAGTATCATTATGTTGTGTGACTTTTGTAGCTATGTCTTCTATGAGCAATCTTTCGGTTTCTTCTTCGTCGAGTTTCTTCAATTCACTAAGTATATGATCTTTATCTTCTTTAGATTTCAACAAATATTCTACGTTTAGTTCTTCCGGAGTTATTGACGTCTTTGCAACAACTGGAGAATAATATTTCTTATGATTTTTATGGAAAGAATCTTCACCATTTTCATATTTAGGTTCACCTCTTCTTTCGTCAAAACTTTCATCACTACTTTCGTTTGTAGCATTTCGGGTAGAATTTGTATTCAAATCTGTTAACGCTTCAAAAATTGGACTATCGCTTGATTCTTCTATGTTTGATAAGCGTCTTTCATTCTTACCGATATCTACGTAAATTTTCGCATTTCTTTTCACCGGTTGACCGACTAAATCAACGATGGTTTCTATTGTTGTTGAAGCCTGCCCTGCGATGTTAATTCTTTTTGGTTTCTTGAGCATTGGTCTCAAATTGAGTACTGTCGGTGTTGTCTTTTTCGTTCGCAGTTGCTGTTGTTGTATAATTTTATACGGTTCATAGACAAAATGATTATCCCTCGCTATTCTGACTTGCATGCTTGGATTGTGAATATCTTCTTTGTTTTTGAAAGATCGGTATGGAAGATTGGCGTAAAGGCTCGATACGTAATTGGGTTTATCGTGTGTATCGTTTTTTTTATAAGTTTTATTTGGATGTGCCAATTTTGTCAGAGGATCGCTGCCATCATCATTTAAGCTAGCTTTTATAGTTCCCATAACGTCGCCATAAACTCTCATTTGAGGATCACGGCTTAAAGCATACTTATCGAAGATTGCATTGGGTAAAGATATTTTTTTAAGTTGAGCATATTTGTTCAAATTAGTGTGTAAATTATTCTTCAGTAAATCATATTTCTTTCCAACTTCTCCGGTTAAAAGAGTAGGTGCGATTTCATCTAGTAATTTGCTCTGGGCAGTGCTTATTGGCGGTCTGAAAGTAGTTGGAATGATTTTAATAGTTTCCAATTTAACTGTTTCTTCATTTCTATTGGAAGATGAAACTGGATACAATTTAGTTGTAAATGTGGATCTCGGAGTAGGTAGTATGAAATCAATTTTATCATCGGATTTATAAGAACTTGCGGTGGATGGTAAGAAAAAGAATGCCGGAGCTTTGATCGGTTCCGGAGGAGCAATCTCATCCTCGTCAAAGAAAGGACTGTCCAAAGGATTTGATCCAAAATATTTATCTTTAAAGCAATCAATTTTATCACCCAATCCTCTTAACCTTGGTTGTTCTTTATTTTGCTCAAAATTATCTCGTTTACTGCGCTTTAATGTCGTTTTAATAATGATTTTTCTTTTACTTCGTTTCTCTCCGCTTTCTTCGCTTTCGGATTCTGGAGTTTTATTCTTTATTCTATCGGGGACTGGATCGATATTTTCAACGACATCTTCACATATGATATCGGATCTTGACTCATAAAATTCTGATCCTCCTGCTGTTTTCTTAGGAATCATTGCAAAATTTTCAGAATACCTCAATGGAGAATTCTTATGGATAATCTTCGTTGGTTTCATATTGTAATATGGATATTTTATGTGTCGCAAATCTGGCTTTGGTTTGCCCAATTTCTCATTTGATATATCAGCAACTTCATCATCGGTTAAAACTTCTTTGTCGAAGTTAATAAATGGCTTGAAAAAATCATCTTCGCGTTTGGTCCTTTTAAGTACATCAGGATATTTTGTTTTAATTGCCTTCTTAATGTCAGTAGAATTTTTAGCTTCCGCATTGAGTGTAACTTCTACATTATCTGGATTGCTTGAATTTTCCCTTTTCTTTCCATTCTCGTTTTTCCAGTAATATTTTGGTCGCAATCGGACAAATTTCTTTTTATCACTTTCACTTGTAGGCTCATTATTCATACTGATATGCTTACTTTTAGTATTAATAACGACGCCATCTTCAGTGTCTTTGACCATGGTTTGTTCTTGATCACTCGTTATGACCAGTTTATTTACGGCCCCTTTTATTTTCTGTGGCGGTTTAATTTTCAATTTTGGTTTCTGAACCCCTCTTTTTTCAGATCCAGCTTCGTCTAAATCATTTCCTTTTGATTCGTACTCACCATCTTTAGCACTATAACTATCATGATTGTTGAATTTCTCACTATTGCCTTCATCTAAGAACCATTTTTTGCCTTTTTTAATATCTTCGCCTGACAGTGTTCTGCCACCATCTTCATATTTGTGTCCTCCCCCGTTTTTGTATTTTCCCGCACCCTCTTCTTTATTTTTGACGTATCCTCCGTGTCCTTCGTGATTAGATGCATGCTTCAAATGCCCAGCATGGTCGTATGCATTATCTTCATATCCTTCTTCGGTATATACTGTTTGAGCTTTTGATGTTTTTATAGCTTCCCTCAAACGAGGAGCATTTAAGACATCGTCATAAGTTACAGCGTCTTCCAATGCAGCTTCTCGAGGGAGATGTTTAACAGATTCTGAATGCCGAACTTGAGCATACATTTTAACAGGAATAAAGTCATCTTCATTGCGTTTGGCATTTAAGCTATCATGATCATGATTTCTATTGAAATCATTATTGCTGCTTGTTTCTAAAGCTTTATTTGGATGGTGTTTTTGTGTGAATCTATCAAAATTTGGTTTGAATGTTATCTTTTTGAAGTCAAATTCCGCTCTTTGGCGATCAAAAATATCATAGCCATCGGGTTCCTCGTCGTCGTCCACTGGTGGTGCTCTCACTTCGGGGTATTCATTTTTGCCTTCAGAAAACGTTTTTCCTTGATTTAATTTCAATTCGTTTATGTAATTCTTAATCGGTTGATATGATTGGGGATGAATTTTTATATTTTGTATATTCGGTCCGGGATACTGTAATTTATTTTGAATGCGCCCATAATTGATTTGGTATTTTTGTGGTGCTGCATAATAATCGGGATTATTCAAAGCATTATATGGTTCGTACTCTGGGGTGTATCCTTCGTTTTGTTCCTTTTTATGGAATTTTTCTTCCCCTTCTTTATCTGGTATTGATGATTCTGTATGCTGATGTAATGGGGCTTGCTCTTGTTGTTTTAGCCTTAGTTCACTTTCGTCAATATTTTGCTTTATATGATGTACTACAGGATTATCATAATTATATCCGTACAGTTTTGCACTTACTGCTTTAAATGGATGAAATGCTTTATTATTTTGCGGTACAAATTTAGGAGGATTTTGATTCACCACTATTTTATTAGTACGAGATGGAGTTGCATATCGATTTAAGTTGTATTGATTTATTGGTTTATTTGATTTTGGCACTTGATATTTTGGAATAACATATTTTGGATTATAATTTTGTTTATATGGTTTAGTAAATTTTGGTGCATATGGTTTAGTATTTTTTGACGCAGTTAATGGATTATTATATATAGTAGTTTGAGGTTGCGGTTTATAATTTGGAAATGGACCAAATGTAGGGGTGAAAGATTTGGATGCAAAAGTATGTGCAAACGGATTAACAACTTGAGATTTCACAACTGTTTCAGAAGCAAAACTTTGTGGTCCATTGAACTTGAAAGCAAATCCTTGCAAAGCTCGATCGAACTCCTTTGGCTGCTCGAGGGATCCTGTTTGAGATATTGGAAGCCATGATTGAGAATACCAATCGTCGCCCTCATTCGCCAATACACTCGTAACAAAAAGTAAAATCAACCACAAATTTCTTATTTTATTCCACATTTTAACAGTCACAGTCTTTCACATAATATAAAAATATATTTTTAAGTCACTTCAATTTATTTACAAAACTTTAACAAAGAAATTCATCAAAGATCACGGTTATTTTTTAAAAATATTTTTAAGTCACTTAGCGTTTTTAAGCTAAAGTCGTTTAACTGTTATCACGTTTATCGATTTTATCACATTTTTTGTAGTGTTTAAATGGTCGAAAATTTTGTAGTGCAATTTGGAAGAACAGTCTGTTAGTCTGCACTTTTCTTCGGCAACGGTCTGGCAATCATCAAAGAAACGACCACAACACCTGCGGAGCACTGACCGTTCCCGACTGAACCGAATCCCACCGTCGTAGATTGTTTATATCTCATTTTAGAGCACTATTCATACAATTTTACATTTACCTGCTCAAAATTACTATCGAATATACAATCGATCCAATTAATCAGCTTTTTGCGGGCGCTCATGTGGGGAGAGCTTATTGAAAGACGTCCAATGGTTAACAATGGCGCAGACAAAACGCATGACAAAGCGGTCATCGAGAGCTTTTTTAACTTGTGCAAGAATGGATTTTTTTAAACTATTCTCTCAAATGATTACGTAAATATACCTCAATATGTTTCATATTGAAATCTCAAACAGAAATCAAATTATTAACTATTGTTAGGCGTCAATGCAGCTATTAATTTAATCAAATTTATGTAGAACATATTTGTATTTTTATGATACATTTTTTAATGTAATATTGTCTCACGAATTGTAATTATGATAACTAGGTATGAAATAATGAAATGTATTGGCATTTTTCGACTAGATTAAAATTCCATTAACTCTTACGACATACAAAACTAATATCATTTTAATCGTATATAATTTAATTGATGTCTATCAATATATTTTGGGAAAGGTTGTTCAAATTCTATCAACTATTTTTAAATTAATCTAAACTCTTAGTTTATTGAGGGAAATTAGATTTAATACGTTAATAAAATATAATTATACTAATAACATATCTCATTCAATATATTCATACGTGAGATTTACATGATATCAGTTTAACACAATCTCACACTAGTTTCTACCCTTAAGCTTATATAACAAAGTTTTATTTTATATTTGAAATATTAATACATTCCTACTTCCAAATGCAGTTTAATTAACTCTGGTTCATTTATTGAAACCTTATATTTTCAAAAAGATGATTCCAAGGAAAACTGTTTAACAACAGTGTCAATTTTCTTTGAAATCCATATCAATATTTTTTAATAAATTCTTGGTAGTTGTAAATAAAACAAAGTCTTCATGTCAAATAAACAATCTCCCTTTATAACAATATATTATGAAATAGTTCGTTCTCATAGCTAATTAAATAATTGTGTATTTATGTTGATTGCACACAGCTTACAATATCATTGTCTTTAAGATAAAGAGTAAATTCAAACAGAATCATAATCTTGTTATATGTATACTTAAATAATTAAAAATAAAAAAAACTCAATCTACCCTAAGATATAATATTAACAATACAAGAAAGACTTTAAAAATTTATTAATAGTCATATTCCCATCTTATCAATATCAATTTTAACATTCTTCTGTTAAGGGGTCATCTCACTTTGACAGCAATTTTTAACAATTTTTTTCACAGTAAATACACAGTAAATACACAGTATAATTAAATGAATCATTTTGAGATTTATTATGACATCCTTATATAATAGTAAAAAATTAAAATCATAATTAAAAAATATATATATTATATCGTTTTTAAAACATCAAAATGACATGTCAAAAAAATGTCGTTTTGAGAAAAACACGTTTAATGTTTTAAATACCATTTTTTTTTTTTTTTTTGAAAAAGGAAATATACTACTAATCAGCGATTCCAGCTTCATAAAAAAATTTCAGCTACCTCAGCCTCTATTATTTTTGGTTGATTTGGCGTATCTGTGAATTGTTCTGACTTATTTAGAAGATTCGGTGCCTTGGAGGTTGGTAAGGCGTATACGTTCTTCGTTGCCCATCTTCATGAATCGCAATGCATCTTTTTATCCATTATTTTTAAAATAGGTTTAAATGCTTCGTTAAAAATGCAGGCTGCAGCAGATGCAATTTCTAGTACTTTTTGCCACAAAAAATATATTTCGGTACCATAGACCATACGCACGCGTTGAAACGAGCAAGGCATCTTTCCAATAAATTATCAGACGTTAATTCTTCATAAATGACTCTTAAGATTTACTGAGCATCCTCTCTGAGATAGGGAGGTTGCTTGTACAAATATACCGATCTTGTAGTTACATGTTTTTGCAATTTGCACCAAGAATCTGCGCCTTCCGGACAGCGTGAATGCTAAGGGGCTTCATCAGTCGATCTTTTGTGATAGTATGTGTCCCAAATAGCATTTCTCAATTTTTTATTGAATCAGGATATAGGCGGATAGCTAAGCCATAATAATTTGATATTTTTTTTATTAATAGGCTGCAATCTGAATGCAGTGATTGCTTCAAGCGCATTACGTAAATTAGCTGCAAACCATTGAAAAAATCCGAATTTCTTCACACAAAATTATGGATGACTTCCTTAGAGATATGTCCTTTCGAAAAATGAAATTAATTTTTAAAAAAAGATTTTTTTTTGACGTGATAAAGTGAGATGCAAAAATTCTGATTTTTTTGATATTTTTCAATAATTTTCAGCAATATAATTTTTTATTTCTAATGATATTTTACTTATTCATGGACTTATTTATACAATTGAAATAAAAATGTCGATGTTTCCATACGAAAACTTGAAAATAAAAGATTGAAGGATTTTCTTGACCTGTATTTTTGAAACATCCAATATCTCCTCAATTAAATATTTTATTATGTTGGATCCTTACTGTTAAATGTTTGCGTTTGCGTCTTACCATCCTTAAAAATCCCTTTTATATTTATCAATTCAGATCTGTCTGCTCATATTACACAACTATAACGAGGAGATGGGGACACTTTCGAGGCAGAATCTTTGGGCTGCTCCCCGCTTTCACGTGTTCTTCAAGACGGTCATGGTCGTTCACTGTTAAATTAACACATTGCGTCTGAAGGGAGACAGATGATATCACTGTTAATTTGGCGGCAAACAGCGGAATTACGCGGGGATGCTATTTCGACCATGCAAAACGACAAACAATACTAAAATCAAATTAATATCTGTTTTGATGATTTTTTTATAATTGATCTCATTTTCATTCAAAGCAGAAAACATTGGAAGACGATCCATGAAATTAGTTTCTTACAAATGACGAGAAATCAAACAAATCTTAAAACCATTCCGCTGCAATGCAAATGCTTTACGGAAGATAATTGATCAATTTCTAACTTAAATCTTTCTAGTATTTTTTTGTTGGTCTGAGCCAATTAATCTGAATATCATCAGGCTTCAAAGACATTCAAGGCCGTGTTTAGTATAATATGAAGAATCTGCTTTTTATTAGTTAAACTTTTATTGCACATCTGTTGTATATCTTATCTTTTTAGATTTTATTACAAAAGTTTTGATAAGAGTACAATAAAAATATCTCAATATAATAACTTTAATGTATTTTTAAATAAATTCAAAGAAAAGTAATGTCATCAATGTTGACATAAAAATGGGTCAAAAATTTTGCATCAAGCTATTTGAATCAATTCTATATTAATACTTGAAATGGCTCTAATAAAATACATATTTTTAATTCCCCTTTTGTCGATCAATTTCATGAATATGATCGTTAATATATTTTTGCAATATCAAATTAAGGTTTTTTATACTGCGTTCTTTCAATAAAATTATTATGTTTATTATGACTTTTTAACATCTTTCGGAAAGAAAGGTGCTCGATTTTATACTTTCAAAAAATCCCATTCAAATCCAATTTTTTTATTCTGTGTTATTCAAGAATCTCAAACGATGTTTGGATGTAATAAACCAAATACTAATTATTTTTTTATGTTCTTCAATCCATAGAGGATTTAAATTTAAGTACACATGGATTTAAAAGAAAAAATAGTAGGTACAGATAATTCTGCTTGAATTTCACTAGCATCATCACGACGAATGATTCTTCGTGCGTCACTAGTGTGGATTAAAGCGATTGTTCGTCACAAGAATCAAATACGCATATTCTTTACAGCTTTCTCCAGCATTGACAATACAAATTGATAACAGGGAAAGTTTATCAATTCAAGTTCATAGATATCGCCGAAAAATTTAGAGTTAATACTATAAATGCTTGTGAAGAATAATTAAACTATCTGTGGCAATTGGATCTCTAATTGAATGTCGATTAACTTTTTAAAGATTCACATGATTTTCGTATATTTTCTCTTTTTATTTTTAATTGTAAAAATTTCTCCCCTTGTTTATTTAATTTTCTGATTGGATATTCGCAAATTATGGCAATTTATTGCTGCGTTTATGCCAATCGATCGTCGATGAAAAAAATGTAAAGCAACCTTGCGATTATGTAAAACAACATTGGTATGGACAAGGTGACCATTATTTTTGTGTATTATTTTTATTTGTTTAAATTAAATTTCGATGTGTCGTACACAATGGGAAATCAGAGCTTGTTCAACTGTGGCCGCTGACCACAGCCGTACAAGTCTCATTTTGAATACAGCAATTTGCATGGCCTCAGAATGTATTTTTTTTGTTTTTTCGTAGAGATTGTAGCGATTTTGTCACACTTTCTTTGAAAGAGAATGCGACAGAATCGATATTACGGCATGGTGGCAATTCGTTACATGACAATTACACGACGTACAATCTAATGGCGTGTAGACCCATGGTTACGTTTACCACAATTCGACTCTTACTTAACACCTTATGATAAATGAATAAAACCACACCTTGGGCTAAGGTGGCAAAAAACATCGAAAATAGATTCGAAACACTTAAAAAATAAAATATTGTTATTCGATTGATTCAACTTGTTCTCAAGCACATACATCAAGATAATTTTATCTATACGTAAAACTATTGCAATACAGATTTTATTTATTTTTCACCTACAGGGTGCTATATAGGACAATTTGTTTAGCATATTATTTGAAATAGTCGCATTTAATGCTTGTGGTGAACTTATAACAGCGCTTTTGGAATACAATTATTTTCGTATTGAAAGCTTATTTTCAAACTGTCTGCACACTAATGAAGCATTAATTTTCATGAAATTTTATAACAATTTAGTTTCAGCGAAAAGTTCAAGATTTGCAACAATATGTCTACAATATGAACATATTTTTAACGATGTATATATTTTTGTATCAATTTTCTTAACTAAATCTAAAACTACTAGATAAGTGCAACATTTTATAGTCACTGCATTCCAATATATGATCTCAATAAATTCTTGCTTTACTATGGCTACTTCCTATTCAAAATTATTAATGGGCTTCCCCTATAATCAAATATATAACAGAGAAACTATTTACTTATTGGTCTTCTGTGTTTTCATGGATTTTACGATACATAAAAATGCTAGCATTGTTATAAACGGATGGTAAATTGGTAGCACTTGATATAAGAATTCTTCATATTGGTTATTAAAGTGATTATGAGTCGATAGTAGGAGGCTCAATTATCAATCATTTTCTGTATAAACACTACATTTCTCACTATATTTGAACGAAATGTTATACATTCGAATTACAAAGTTTTCTCTTCAATCCATAAAATCAATTTATATTTAAATTGAAGAACGTTTTCTAGAACGTTAAGCCAAATTGACGCTTTTACTGATTCGCTATAAGCTTTCACACAATAACAGAAAATGAAATGATATCCGAAAGTGAAAAATATTCAACGAGAAATCCATCTAAATATAATTGCACGTAATCATATTATCATCACTTTAAGGTCATTACCACTGTGTGAATAATCATTTTTCGTCCATTCATGTAAATACAATTATGATCGAGCGAAATCGTGGCGATTACGCCACTTTTTCAAAATCCCTGATTACTTCAAATGAAAAACAAAAAAGGGCCAAGTCGAGCCATCAAACAGTCTCATTGTCAACAAATGATGCGAATCCGTTAAGAATTTGTTTAGTTACGTCCGTTGTTCAAAATAAAACAATATGTAAACCGTAATTTTGTCACCTTTCGTTGCGTAATAGTGCCAAATAAAGTCATCTAATTTGCCAGTAGTTATACAGTTGATTTGCAAACGAAAAAAATAGAACGCAGAAGTTGGATTGTGAAAGGTGTGTTTTCATGCACCATAAATGTTTGCCAAAGAACAATCGATCGGAAGAATGGTAAAAATCGGAAGACGTTACGTCGAACTGATGAAATTCAAGCGGTGAATGGTGATAGTAAATAGTATTCATTGAAATCTTCAGATCGAAAACGTGTAATTTTTATGACCAATTTGTTTTATTTTTCAACAGATTGATTGCAATCTGTTGGAATTTCATACTGTTCAAATTGCCATTAAAGCTTTTTGAAGCGATTAAAAATATATAAACGATTTGAATGTTGACGAGGTTCCAAAAATATCCATAAAATTATTTTGGAGAAATCGATCACTAAGGTTACGTACAGTATGTGTGTTTGAATTCATCTTCTTAACATAACATATCCATTATAAGACGTAGGTGGTTGTCCTTTTAAAAAAACCTTTAGATATACTTTTTTAATTTGTCGGTTTCCCATTTGTATATGGTATATTGCCTTCTGTATATGACCAAATCAGGGTAATAAACATTTTATAGTCCGTGCCCGCGTTAACGCGTAATGAATCAGTCCAAAAGTTCTAAGTCCAAAAGGTATGAAATAAGTAAAAATCACTTAGAGCAATATCCGGGGATTAAGCAGGATGCGGCAAAAGCTCACAATTAAATTCACTATTTTTTGCAGCGTTATGAAAGTGACTGAAAGCAAGATAAAAGTGACTGAATGATGTTTTTATGTTTTGTTCGTGTATTTACGTGTCATTTAATTAATGCCTGTCCATACAATTTATGTCAAAAAATATCCATTTTTGCATTTTATCACGCTGATGCACATTGAAAAACACTGTTATGTTGGTTTAAGAATTATATCTGTTTTTCGAAAAAAGGAGCTTTATGAAATTTCAATATTCAACTAAACTACAATACTATGCTAATACTTGATAATGTATAAATTAGATATTTTGTAGTAAACATGATCTTAAACAATCATTTATATTTTTTTAATAAGTAAATAGTAATAATCCTAAAAAAAAGAATAAAATTTATAAAGATTTTGGAATATGCTGCTAAGGATCTTGTGCATCCTATGAAAGATACTTCTGAAAAAATGTGCTAAAAAATGGAAGTTTGCAACAGTTTGGAGCATTCGATGAAAGTGTTATTAAACGAAATTGGAGCTTTTCAATCAGGGAAAAATACTCTGTCTGAAAGATTCTGAAATCTGAATGAAAAACAACCATTTTATGGAATAATCAAACACTTTCACATCTAAAACGCGACAGCACAGAATACAAAAATATTCAGAGAGATTTATGATTGTTCTCAAAAATATAAATATATATTAAAAACCAACTATGAAATGAAAATATTGTGATTCTTTAATTAAATATAGGACACATAATTGAGATATATCTAGATCTTCATTCTGCCTAAACTTATATAAGTATTTCTTTACAGTAATTGGCCAATCAATCATTTATTTGAATATATTTTTTATATAAGTTAACAATTGTCAACTAAGATGGATTGATTAAAAACCACTCATTTATATGATTTATTATGATTACCATCAAATTTGGTTATATATACTATGGCAGCTTTCAATATTTAGTTTTACCACATACTATCATTCGAAACGATTAACATTGTCTCCATTCATTTGCAATATGATATAATTTTAATCAAAACACTATCAAAATTAATAATACATTGAGAAATATAGTAAATATAATTTTCTTCTTCGATTCCTTCTATTCATACGTATTTTTGAGGCAACAAATTATAATATTTATAGTTCGGCAAATTGCAATGCTATGTTTAGGGATCAATTTAAAGTTTTTAGATACTTATTATAAAAGTTTTTGGAATCCAGATTGTAGAGTTAAAATCTCTTGGCTAACTTATTTGAGAGATCGAAAATATTAACATTGTTGATTCAGATATAGCCTGATTTCCTGCTTCTAAAAAAGTTAAAATTATGTATTGTCAGAAACCTTGTATAGATATTATCTACGTCTTTTAACAGATATGGGATCCTAAGAAGAAAAATCTGGAAAAATCAATGCGAATACAAACAAGGACATTTGTTAAGTGCTATTTACATTTTAAATCTGAGATGACTGTCATTTAGTCAAGTTTTTTAGAACTAAACTGGTTCCAAATAATATGAAATTCCAAAATTCATCTCAATGGCCTTCAACGCGATGATCTGCCGAAAGAATTTAGCAGTGAAAGGCATTAAAGGACTACAATTATAACGATGACATACTCAAAGAGTCAACATTCTCCACGATCATGGAGTAGATTTTGAGCAGCTGTTTCCACGGAGAGAAATTTCGCACAACGACGATGATTGTTCAAAAACCCGCAGCAAAAATAATCGAAATGCTTCAATCGTTCTGAAATATTTTTAAATATCTTTTTGATCAATTTTTGCAATATTTATTATGAGATATCCGTTTTGAATTGCTGCGTGAAAGGCGGCTGCGGTTATATTCCGCAATGGACGAAATTCTTTCACGATCTAACCCAAACGACCAGCCGAAGAATAAGTCAAATGGGCTTGTTATAAATTCTCTCGAAAGCTGAAATCATTTCGGATATAATGAAAATAGGAAATACGAAGGAGGAAGCCTGTTGACTTGAGAACGAATTATCTTGTAAGCGAAATAATTTGTATTCTCTTATTTTTTATCTGCTTAACACGAAATGAATTGCAATGTTTGGCGAGAAACTAATGAATAATTGATTTCAATGACCGCGAGTTGCCCAATGTAAGCCGTCGATTTTCTAGCTAATCTTGCAATCGTCGAACCCATGAATAAAATGGCTGCTTTTGGAAAGTCGTAATAATTTTTACAAAGGAATGAATGAACTTTGTCACGTATCTAGAACCAGCCTTGGAGGTAATTGAAATAACGCACTGGAATTGCTGCAATTCTCGATGACATCTCATTTATCTGCGATGATTATCAGAAATTCCTATTTATTAAACTGTACACGATCATCAAGATCAACATAATTACAATTTGGAAAATAGTCGTGATTTCTCCTTATCGTATTGTGGAAAGTCCAGTTTTACAAATTCTGGAATAATTGTTTGTTTTAACAGCTAAATCTTGAAATGAGAGCTACCGATAGATATAATAGTATCATAATTAACATTTTCAGTGAGTTATAAATACGTTCTATGATATAAAACTATACGATTTTCCATGAGAATTATCATCACTATATACTTGATATTGTTCGGCACTAATTTGAAACTGATACAAAATGATTTAGATGGCTAAAAAAGATGGTCAGCGCATCAGATCTGCATATCAACTTCTTCAAAAATTTAATTAACATTAATTTCACCCCCATGACATAATGATTATTGCATTTTGCCAACAAGATTTTTATATTCTCTTCCAACATTTAAATATATACAAAAATAGTTTTAAAATGCTAAGGGATTTTTTAAAATTTAATATCACATGGATAAACTTCCATAGTCGAATACTTCTTATAATTTGATCAAAAATATCCATGAAAAAACCCAAACAACTATTATTATTTTTAAATAAAAATATTCGTATTACCAGATAAGTATATTTACTGTAAAACAATCCCATAACTAAGGGGATCTAATGAAAATTATGATAAAAATCGCATTTATCATGGCATTGTATTGGTATTTGAAAAAACAATGTTAATCGATTTTCTTATTAGAAATCGTACTAATATTTGAGTATTGCAAAAAGCTCTCCATGATTTGCAAAAATCTCGATTTATTTTCAATGAATAAATGTTGAACAAAGTCACGACTAATGATTTAAACCAATACATTTTAAAATAGAATAGTATAAAAGTATGGTTTGGTTTATTCGTACTTAATCTATAGATTTGGCAAGATCAAATGCCATTAATATTTTATGAATCTGACCTTATTTTTGCAATATAGCCACTTTTGACGAATCTGGTGATAAACGCGTCTTATGCTGAATAAATGTGCGTTTTTTAATATGTTTTAGCTAAGGTCACATCAAAATAAACCCAAAAGGGTTCTCATTCTTTTTATAATCAATCGCTGATCGTAAAATGTATAAAAATCATATATTTTTATCATTTTAATAAATGACATTCGTATTTATCACATGAGGATTTGAATGCCTTCTATAATTTTCATATGAATGGATATTTATGCTTTTAACAGCATTTATATTCAATTTAACCCATTGCTTGATTACTGATTTTAAATTATAAACTATCAATAGCATAAATTTTATCTTGCCGTGATATGGCACAAAGCTATTTAAAATTTATTTGAAATTATGCACATTAATTATATTAAAATAAATACATTTTACATAAGAACTGCGCCATATTGTGCAAACTTTGTCATTAGATCAGGGGGAAAAAGGAAACTTAAAGGAAGTAGACCTTGAAAAGCGACAAGAAGATGCTGAAGAGATTTAATGAACTTAAACGATGCGTATAATTTTTCTTTTTTTGCATAATCAATCTAATCATCATTGATCAACAAATTATTTCATGGATTAAATAAAAGTATATAAATATTTTTATTAATCATCGTGTGTTTATATCAATGGCATTCAATCATATTTTCATATCGCACTATTAATATACTAAAAAGCATTGATGCAATCTTATTTTTTGTTATCAATAAACTAGTTATTTGCATCTAAAAAAACATTGTACACCCTTGATCCATATTTTAGAAATAAAAATATTATCGCATGTTTGACAAGTTCCGCTCAAAATTTCGGCAATGATACAAATCTTATAATATCTCATTCACTTCTTGTCATAAGAGAATAGTTTGTATTGAAATATCATGAACGCAATATCACGGTATGCAATTTATTCTGATATTGCACGGTTTTGCAATTTTTTTTATTATTTAAAAAAAAGCATTGGTAAATTGTTAAAACGCAATAAATCTCTACAAAAAGACATGATCAAAAACAAAATTTTCATTTCTCACGATAACAACGTTTCACAATCCCAAAAGCATATTAAATAAATGCAATGAACTTTTCAACGTTTATTTTATCAAAATAGCAGTAAAAAGACAATCATTATAATACCATTATAAATACAATTTAATAAATAATTATTTACAAAGCTTAAATCTACATAAATAACAACAATAATTTAACGGCAAGTTCGATCGAGCTCCGATCAAATTCTGTTTAGGCAAGGTACTTATTTTTGTAATCGTACGTCTTCGTATAAAAATAATTACAAAATCAATCGCAAATAACATTCATACATTCTCAACGAGTCGATCCGAAAATCACTTAATATAATTTTAAAAATATGGTTTTTGTGTCCGAAAATGTGACATCATTCAAAGATGTCGAAACAAGTCGCAGATTTAATTGGCATTGTGCTCGTTTCTTTGTTGTTTCAAATCCTTATCGTCATTGAGGTCTTGTCTCACCACTGGTACCTTTCAAACCAAAGGCCACTGGCGGTGCCATCGGTCTCCAATCAGATTCTTCGCTGCTTGCGACGTAAGTCGAACCGTTGTCCATCCTGTCATTTGCCATGTCTTTCTTCGACGGCTCCTCAAAGAAATCAATAATCGGATGATAGTTGTAGTTCACTCTTCGATTCAAAGATATATCTTTGAGCACTGCCGTTCCATGTTCGGCTGGCGTCGTCTTAGGACGGTATCGTTCAGTTGTTGGTGAGACATTTTTCAAAGAAAATTTAGTCGAAGCACCGACCGTCCTCGCGGTTGTTGTCCTTGTTGGAATCGGTGATGTTCTCGGTGAAGATCTTTCATATTCATCAGCTGAACTGTTTATATCTTCGAATGTTTCCATATTAATAATTGTGGGATTTTCATGGACGTTGGTTGCACCGACCAATTGATCATCATTTACATTCGAATTCTTTTTGCGAAGTGGTCTTCTACCAGGACGTTTGGCGTTAGAATGACCCTGAGTTCCTGGTGCTCCTCGTTTGTAATGAGTAGCCAAGAATGGCTTATGTTTAGTCTGATAGACATTAGATTCTTGTCCTTTAATAAAGTTGGTTATAACAGGCGCTGGTGGTTTTGATGGTGGCTCTAAAAAGCTTGGAAGACCGATATTACCTGATATAACTCTCGGTGGTTTTTTAACATTCCTTATGTTGGCATTTCCATGTTGGAATAAATCTGAATGGTAATTATTGTTTACACTTTCGAATGGATTTGATGATTGTAGATGTTTTATATCATGGAATGATGGATTATCGTCTCCGAATTTATTAAACGTTGATCCTGGGATGATATTGTGACTGTCTCCCAAAATCGGGAAAGATTCTGCTTGAATTGGAAATTTCGATGTATGTCTGATTGACGGTTGACCATCTTCATATGGATTTACATCATGGCTAAGATCTTCGCCTGGAAAATGTTCTGATGTTGATTCCACAGGTCGTGATGCATGTGGAGGGAATGCAACACTATATCCCTCAATATGACAAGAACAACACGTCGGAACCTATATTTAAGAATAAAATAATTTATTATGATTTTTTTAAAAATAATTTGTATTAATAAAGCAACATATAAATGCTGTACTATTTAATTTTTTAATCATTTATATGACCTTAAATATATCCATATGAAGTCCATTTTGTTGATCCCACGTCAATAGACGATGATAATTGTAAACTTGAACACATTTAGATTTAAAGTTTTCCGTCAAATATGTACAAGGTTCTTTAGGCCGCCTGAAATATAAATATACCCATAAATGAAAATAATTCAATTAAAAATAATAATTGTGAGGGCAACCAAATAACTTACAAGCACTTTTCAAGTCTCAGTGTTTGCGTATGCTCTCCAGTGTTAACAATATACTTCCATTGTCCAGAAGTAGCTCGTGCCTTTTGTGGTCTTGCATATTTTACGGTACTTGGACACATGAAGCCTGTTGCACTTCCAGGTCCCATCCCATCTTCACGTCTGAATAAATAAATATTAAATTTAATGCATATTTATGCCCAAATTACTAACGACATCTATGAGGCATCATTTATATTGTTTGCTTTTATTTAGCAAATATCACAACCAATTTATAAAAACCTCGAAATGCTATTCAGATAATGTTCTGCTGTGTATTTATTTTCTTGTTTCGCGGAAATTCCGTCAATGGCGCTGTCGGCTGAAATTTCAGGAAAATCTGCAAGAAGAGCGCCCATTGCTGCTTGATTGCGTCGAATACTTCCCATTATAGCATCCCTGAAAATCAACAATTTAAAACATAATTAATACAATATTTTAATTAGCCTATTCAGATGTTGACTGATTTGCTACCCATATAAGAAAATAGCATGTAATGACTTCAATTTTATCCGTTCGTCTCGCCATATGTTCATACATTTAGTTAACATTAATAGCTTCGTCATTAATTTCTACCCAAGCGCATTACATTTTCAAATACCTCCCGAGTAGTTTTTGGCTACTTATTTTGTATCAACCCAATAAATACCGCTAATGATTAAGAGAATGAATAAAAAAAACTTGTAAAATAATACTGAAAAACAATTTAAAAAAACAGAAATTTGACTAGAGGAACTGAAAAGACACATTTAACAAATTGCGAAAATTCACTCGCTAGAAGTCAAAATTCATAGCTCCTGGAAAAACTTGATTTAAAATGAAACTTTTTAGCTAAAATATAAAGCTATGTTTGTCTAGTATTTATTAAAATAGGCAAGCTACAGATCTACTGGGTGCTTTATGCTAAGTATAGACACACATACAGTAGAAGCGGCGTATAACATAACTATGATATATGCAATGGAGACGAAGATACTACAAACAATTCTTCCTCTTTTTCTGACCAAATGCCGCTTTGAGTTTCACTTTTTGTGACGATTAAGTCAATTTGCTCTACCACGCCTATACAAGTTTTACTTAAAAACAAAAAAAAATAATCAATAAAATATTGTTTTCAGTAACAGTAAAGTTTTTGTTGTAAAAACTTATACATTTTCATCATCGAACATACATTTTCAATAAAAAAAGCTATATATATAAGAGCAAATGCATCAAAATGACATGATTCGAGACATTAACCCAAAATAATCTCACTTTTTTTTGCTTCCCTACTTAAGATAGATTGTAAACACCGCTTTTTGCCGAAAACTCTGAGAAGCCTTTCAGAAAAGATGGATTTGCTTGCAAAAGTCGATTGGTGACAAAAATTAGAATAATGGGTAATTCAAAAGCAGATTTAAAAAATAGGGCTATTTCATATTTGTATAGAAAAATATGTGTATACAATATTTTTAGCTTTATCTTATCTTGATTTGAAAATGGATTTTTTTGTACAAGCTTTGATGTTTTAGAACTAATCG
The DNA here is from genome assembly GCA_008973525.1 of Stenopsyche tienmushanensis. NCBI lineage: Eukaryota > Metazoa > Arthropoda > Insecta > Trichoptera > Stenopsychidae > Stenopsyche > Stenopsyche tienmushanensis. Next base: position 682,233 of record WACJ01000130.1, read on the forward strand.
ATATTCATTACTACTTTTAAAAACCATGGCTTGCTTGTCACTCGCTGTATCTTACATAGTCGACTCTACCCAACAATATGGAGCATGATGAACCTTACCGGTTCGAAGCCAATAATCTTTAGGAGCAGAACAAGGACAAGAAGAACACCAAATAGACGGCCTCGAGGAGATGCATATTAAGAATTTCATTTTGCAACGAAAACAGCATTGTCTTCCGTTGACTTCTATATCGTTTTGGAATCACCGAACTGAGAGGGTCAACCTGAAACAGGAAGCGAGGTGCGAATCCAAGACGCACTTCAGCGTCACGTATGTCTTCACCCTAGCCCGGCAACGCCCTAGCGAGGAAAGGAGGGACTGGACTCTTTGCACTCCAGAAAGCCCTTTCCAGTAGAGTCAAAAAGGTCGTCTCTACCGTCTCCATAAGAAAACTGAGTAGTTTTACAAACCTCCCATGCTCCCTATTGAGACGGTCACGAAAGCGTTCGTCAATACGTTTATTCGGGATACCCGTTGGGTGAGCGCTCGAATTAAAACTCGTTGGTAATGCTACCTTCAATATCGAGCGCATGAGAAGGTGAATGTATGATACAGACGAGATGGATGTAACGCCTTCCTGTGAATGGATATTGAAGAGGCCCATAGTTCTGCAGTGGACTGTTTGTGGCTGCACTATGATGATAGTTAAATATAAAATTGGGTACGTCCTTATACAAAATATTAAATAAAAACTTATAAATTAAAATAAAGTATAATGCATTAGTGCAAGATGCCCAACCATTTCACAAAAAATTCTGCTCAGATCCACAAATGTGTACAGATGTAGAAGTTTTCAGGATCGACCAAATTGATGAAATGTACATATCTGTGCGCGCGGTATTTATAGGGTTAATAGAACAAATTCAACGAAAAAATAATAAACAATTGGGTTCGCATTACAAAAATATTCTTACTCAGGATAATCGATAGTATCTAAGCAAAGAGTATTGGTAAACATGTCGCATTTTTGTTTATTTTCGCCTGGATTTTTACGAACGGGTCCTGGCACTCTCCTGCGCTGCGATGCCATCAGAAGTTCATTGTTTGATTTTCTATGGAGAAGTGGCCCAGGTCCAGGATGTACCATTATTTTGGGACCGCCTGGACTCCATGGCGGTCGTGCCAGCACAAAAATGTTTCCTAAAAATAAATTTTAATTTTATTCCAAACTAAGCAAATGCAATTAAAGTGTGATCAATATATTATTTGTACCATTTCTATCGATGAATCTGTTCAGAGCCCTTAATTTCTCAGCAACGGGTAGATCTTCTCCGAGTTCTGTTCCATTGACTATAATGGTCGAATTAGCGAGATCCATAGTGGTGTTTACGCCATTGATCGGCACCACCATCGTCGCAGATTGACCCGAATTAGAGACGGTGAGGTTACCTTTTACTATGTCTGCGGAATCTGCGGTTTCATCCTCAATTTCGACGCCCACTTTAAGATCGCCATGAACTTTGACGTTACTGTTTTTTATTACCGACGGAATTTTAGCCGCAATTTTCATGCTCTTAGACGTCTCTTCCAGCGATTTTGCCTGTGGTTTTTTATTGGCCATTGTCTCGTCCTCTTCGGGATATTCATATGAGCTCTCCATCATTGAGCCCTCGTCTTCGTCGACGTTGAATGACCGCCTCAGCAATTGCGCTTGAGGTGCTCTCGGTTCTTGTGCACGCATATGGTCTTTAGCATCGCGTATCATGTTGGCTATGTCGAGAAGAATTGGAAGCATTAAATCTGACGTTACATTTGGATCGTTTCCAAACATTGCTTTCACCTGAAATTGAAGAATAATAACAGTTGATTATTTTTCAATATACAAACAATAACTCAGTGTCAGCAGTTTATAATGTGACGTTAACGTAGCATGAATGAAAACTATTGTTTTTGCGCAGATTAGTAACACGTACACATACTTTTTATGAAACTCTGCACATAATTAAAAAGCACAATAGGATTTATTGCGTCAATCTTTCTGTGAAAATTTATGCTTTTATTTGTGCTTGTAGAATAATGATATTGACAATCTGCACTTGTTATTTCAAAGACAAAGGTTTTCTTGAGACCCTTAATCAACGCTTTCGAAAGAAGTTAAATGCATTTGATTGCAGTAAGGTAATGAAATTTCAATTCCGATGAAAGCGAAAATTGCGCCCCAATTATGATAATAATATTGAATTAAATTTGTGATTTGGATCTTGAGAGATTAAATAATTCAGAACAGGATGCCAGAAGAGATTGACACGAATAGCTTTCTATAAACATCTTCGAATGAGTCAGAAACTATAACAAATTTACTCATTGCTATATTAGTAACTTTTCGCATATTTCGCACTTAAATTTGCATAAATATAGTGAACAATTAATGGATGTTTACCTAATAAAATGGACTGGTTTTATCAACAGCAAAAATCATTATTTTCCCTAGGGGATTACATGGGTTTTGAATTTTCAAAGTAAAAATATATATTTTTATCCAATAATACATGTTAAGAATATTAATATTTTCTCAATGTTTTAAGTAATCAAAGTAAAACTCTAGTAAGAGCGAGCCTTTTGGAAATCCTGGTCATTGGATTATTTTAATCTTATTAAAAATTTTAAGATTACCTATTAAAACGTCATATTTTCGATTTATCAGAAAAAAAAATCAAATTCCAAAGCTTATGACTTTTCTATCGTAAAAATAGTGTGTGAATACAAATCGAGAAAATTTCGCTAATTTAAATATGCCGTTAAAACCAAATTTTGTTCATCATTGCAGTACGGAAATTTGCTTTTATTCGCATCAATCATCTCCAAAATTTCTATACAAATAAATCATCGACTAGTCATTAAGATTCGATCAAAGACGAAAAGATTAAAGTGATTTATTAAAAATTAAGCATCAAATCGAAGCATTCTCGATGTTCTCACAATTATAATACGTAACGAGATTATGATAAATTATTACTGTTAGAATCGTTTCTATGTCAAAATCTTCGTCATTGTCTGTTGAAGGCAAATTGCTGAAGCTCTCTAGCGGAAAATTGCAATCTCCAACCATCGAAATAAAATCATTAACAGCCAAATTACCATCAAATTTAACATTACTGCCGTCTCAACATTGGACAAATCATCTCATATTTATTTTGATACACTAAACACGTTTCGGATAATCTAATTCTCCCACAATCACATCGACCCAAGGCCTTTACTCTAATTAAATGCACAATCGCCAATATATATACAAAGTGCAGTTAGCCAATGTTTCGGATGTGAGAACTCTGCATACAATACACATTTTTTGACAGTTCGAAAATTATACACCGCTATTGTTCCATGCAAATATTTTCCTATTTCACACACGCTGAATATTCATACGTTTTTTATCCATATTATCGAATGATAAATCGATGACCTTCTTAAATGAGCAGTTCAACGATCTCAATCTGCAATATTATGATGCTGAAGATCGCAAGCAGATTCTGCAGAATCGTGTACGAAGATGAATATGATTTCTACGGTCGTTTGGTAAAGCGCAAAGCCTACATTTTAAACCGCATAGACGAGTAGAAGAAAGCTCAGCATGGTGTATAAGGTTCATATCTAGGTTAAAAGGAAAACCGACATCGCCATTGCTTACATTAAAATAATAATTTTCACATAAATACACTAAGAGCCCGGAGATTATCGAATAGAACCTAGTAAAAGAGGATGAACTCAATTTTGGAGAAATTTTTTAAGTCGTGGATAGATTTGTCATGAATCATGTCATTCTGTGTGTCTATGCACAAAAAATGAATACAAGCCTGTCAAATTATATAAGACAGCGAAATCTATTACGAAGGGTCACAAAAAAATGCAAAAGCATTGCATAGTCTTCAATAACACTTAGAAATGATGTATGATGTGCTCAAAGAACATAATTCATTCAGTTATATAATAATATGTAATGGAATAATAAACCTACCATCGGAATTAGCAAAAAGCTCTCTGATGTATAATTTAACATATCGTTGATATTTTTTACTATTCAGCGATTCTCAATCAGTATTGGTATTAAATATAAATTTAATTTATTATTTAAAGCAAAAAACAAGAATTCCAATAGTCATCACTGAATAGATCTTTTTAATGGTAATTGCATTCATACGATCATTAATTGAATCACATATTAACGACGATTACGTGTAACATGCAAGGAAGTATTCATGTATGAGACTAAGTTCAATTACATTTATTGAACACACTGTAGGAAAGTATATCTTGTAGAATCTCTAACAAACAAAAAATAATAAAGGTGTCGACCAATCTTTTATAAGATTATGATATCAAAATATTTCGTCGATAGACGTTGACATACATAATTTTTGAAACAACAAAATGCTGATAAAAGCACACTTTTTGATTTAATATCAGTTTTTTTTAAATTGTATTCATTATATTAGAACATTTTTAAAATGACCTTCATTTAAAACATAACATGGCAAAAAAAGGTGCTAATTTCAAGAATTAGCATTTGAAAGTACAATTTGAAAAAGAAATATCAGCTCGTCGACGACAAAAAACAACCATGTTTGATTATAATGAAAGTCCATCAATAGCTTGGAACAATGAATGAACATTAGAAAGCGAAGACTTGCTCAGATCAAGATTTAAATAAAAGTGTCCCTCCAGAATCGCGTTTTACTAGTGTTTTTATATATGAACGTCAATATTGATGCATAAATATGATTATGACACCTTTTCATACTTGTATTAAAAATGTTTGAAAAGCATTGAAGTTAATTGAACAATTTTAGAATATCTGCGATCAAATTATCCTAAGCATTCGCATATAAAAACGAAAGCAACATGTGCGTTATTGTACAAAGTTATAAACCAATAATTGACGAACGATTCTTATTATTCTGACTTTTATAAACGCCATCATATTTAAATATTAGGTTGTCCCCATAAGTTTCTTTCGCAAATTAACACAGATCTAATCATAGCCATGGTTGAAGAAAACCCGCGATATACTGTTCGCGAAATAGCTAACAAGTTAGAAATTCCACGAATATCCTCAAATAAACTTCAGCGTATTTCAATATGCGATCTTCTTCTCCAATGACATAATAGCCAACCTTTTTTAAAGAGACTTGTCACTGGAGATGAAAGTTGGATACTCTATGAGAATATTCCACGTAAACGGTCTTGGACCAAGGGTACAGAAGCTTTAACTGTAGCCTAAACCTGGCCAAAAAAAAGTTTTGCTATGCATTTGGTGGAACTGGAAGGGGATAGTTTATTATGAACTACTTCAGCAAGGTGAAACGATCAATTTAACAAAATATTGTTTCCAACTAGACAATCTAAAGGATGCAATTGCCACAAAACGGCCAGAATTAGCGAACAGACGAGGCGATGTTTTTCATCACGATAACGCCAGGCCTCATGTGTCTTTGCTCGTCAGAAATAACTTATTATCATTTGACTGGAATGTTTTATCTCATCCTCTATACTCTTAGGACATTGCTCCTTCAGATTATTATTTATTTTTTTAATGAAAAATTATTTACGTGGTAAAAATTTTAATTCAAAAAATGATATAAAAATGTACCTTGTTGATCAAGGTACATTTTATTTTGCCAAGAAACCTGGGAAATTTTGGCAAGAAAGCATTATGAGGCTTCCGGAGAGATGGAAAAAAAATAATAGAACAGAATGGATCATATATTATTCAATAAATTTTGATGTAATACTAATTATTGCTTATTTTTTTCTTAATATGAAAACGAAAGAAACTTATGGGGCACCCTAATAAAAAAAATTCTTCAAGTCACACAATACAATTAATAATATAAAGTATATTTCGAGGAGGAAAAATTTAATAGTGCTTTATTTAACTTGAATTTTGAAATAACCCTCACGTTTATATCCTAATTTGCATACATTGTCTACTATAAAATAAGTCTTAATGCCTTTTATGACTCATTTAAGCGTTCTTCCGTGCTACGATTGCTTAAGAAGATCGACCAAAAAATTGAGGAAGCATTAAGCATAAATTTAAATCAAATTATTCTTTGACAACCTTGGAAATTTGAAAACAAATATAAACCAAAAAATGTGAATTTAAATGGATCACATTTAATGTCCAAATATGTTAATAATTCTATCAAACTTGAATCTATATGTACATATATATTATTTGGTATTTAAAATAATAGTATTTAAATATGAAACATGATGAAGTAGGCTATAATCGTCATTGAAGAAGACCTCGAATTCACAATGTTAAAACTAGTTATATATTAATATTGTTGTTATGCGATTCTTTTATTGTTTATTTCAACATGGATGATTAATTTTATACATTTCCAATATTTTAATACAACCTTCAACGGGCTTGCATTAAGTTCAAAGGGGTTTTTTATGTTTTAATCCTGTTAAATATGATAATTTGTGCATTGTTCGAGCAAGATTTATAAATGTTTCACTGTCTTGACCCATATTCAGAGTGAAACCAATCACACTGCTTACCCTGCTCGGAGCATAATTGATTTCTCAGCAGTCGTTCTTGCATTCAAAAGCGATGTCTCATCTATCGCCACAAAAGAAAATCGTTTGTCATTTCATTATTTTTATAAGGTTGCTATCGCACACTTTCATACGTATCACTTCCGGTACAGGTTCTCATATTGTCATCGTTTGCTTTCGATATGTGCCACTGGAGAGCAGCTAATTCAGTTTCATTATTCAATTTGATCGATACGTTCTCGTCATTTTAATGAGATTTCTACTATTTTCACTGCCAATTAATATTTAATCAAATCCAGAAAAAATCAATTCGCCGACACGATAAGGTTAAATTAATGGCATTGTGTCAATTCAGCAAATGTTTACGCATACATGAAACAATAGTATTTAACACAAATTGACAATAAGGTATTCTAAATGGGTGTAAAATGATGCCTGAGATTAAATTCAATTTGAATAATAAAGCATTTAGAATTACCAACACGTGGATCGTAGTAAATATGATAAAAATGACCTTTGATCAAGGTTAATTTTGTTCTGAATGATATATTTCATACGTTGAATCCGACACTCGTATTAAAATGTTTGCTCTTATTTGCAAATAATTCAAAGATTTATTACGTAAAAATGTGATTTATGAAAGTGTCCTTGTTCATTCATTGGCTTATGCATATTCATATGATTCAAATCACATTAGCCAACAATCATATTTATTATAAAATATTTCTCAATTATCTTATTGATTTTACATAAAATAAACTTCATAAAGGTCAATGGGAAATAATTCGAGTTATAGATATAAAAAAATTCATCGTAAAAGTTCGAATTCAAATACAAAATGTCCGAATGCAATATTTTAGTATGGGATCTGCCAAATCAAGACCTATTAATTTGAATTAATAATCGCTGTTAAACTGCTAAAAACAATGCTTTTATGTTCAGCTAAACGTCTGTTTATTGTATAGATAATGTTCTTTAATTAGGACAAATATTTTACATGTGAACTCAAAAATTATACGTTTAACAACTAAACAATTTTGGTTCAAGAATGATAAACATGTTTTTGATTGTCCATGAACTTTGTTGTAAATAAAAATTATATTACTAAAGCTTTAAAAATATATATCTCAAATGTTCGTTCTTGAAACTTATATTCCTTAATAACAACATCGGAAAAATGTATATATCATTGATTCATTCTCCACAAAATCATTTTTTCTCTATTTTTTACATAAAATTCAATGCAAAAATGCAACAAGACGATAACCAAATGAGCCATTCTCAATTGCTTGCAATTATTAAAATAATTGATTTGTATTTATACCAAATGCAATAAAATTTTAGTACATCATTATTAAACCAATTTATTAGTACTCAGATTAATTGCAAATATAAATATTACGTTTGATCAATAATATTAATAAGAGTATCTGTGCCAATTGTATTAGTTCTTATGTAAATTTAAATTCTAGTAATATATTAATATTTACTTATTTGTATACATACTTCTTATTGTATCTTATTTGTTATCGAACGTAGGCGATCTCTATAAGATTTTTTTCTGAGAATAAAATATTTTCATGTTGTCCATTGTCTAATATGGTTGAATTAGGATAAGGTTATTTGAATATGAATTAATAAGTAGGATAATTTATGAATGGATGGCGAAATTATCATTATTTTAGATGATCATCGCAAATCAATAATTCATAAACGACCATGCTCAAATTGTTAATCGCCTCCCTATTAAGTGTTTCAGATCCAAAAAAATAAGTTTGATCTTAACACATAATATAATAACTATAAATATAATATATATCATAATTTAAGCACAAATATTGAACTATGTCCATGCTAAAAACCCATTTTAAGAAAAAATAATTCCATAAATATCGATAGAAAATCAAGATAAATGACATTGAAAATGACCTGGTTCTGCTGCATAAAACAATATTGTTTATGACATCATAAAACAATAAAAAAATGAAGATTGGAATCCAATCATTTTTTCATAGTTCTTTGTGTTATAAGAATATAAAACCATTAAAGAATGCAAATAAAAAACTTGAATGTAATCTAATATGGCATTTGATTGTCCTCGTTGTTGACAATGGTAAGATAAAATTACTACATGCAAAAATAACACATTTGTATTAATATTATCATAAAGAATAAGCAGAGAGAAAAATTAAGCTAATTGCTTAATTATAAAAAAAATACTTATGATAATGAACATTACCTAAAAATATCTATATTATTATCACTAAAAAATCATGTATATCTTTACATTGACATTCAATAACTTTTGTTCATATAATTACACGTTTGTTATGATATTGACCCCTTTATATTTTTAGATCCATTGTTCTTTAAATGATAGAGTATCTATAGCTATGAAATCAAACAATGTAATTCGTAAGAAGTATGCATCAAAATGCTTTCATTTTTATAGCAAAATATACGCTGGACGTGAGCTTTCAAACTCGACACAAATCAAAGTGGTAATCATAGACTAAAGAAACTACTGGGGTGGAAATTATTATCAGTCACAGTATATAATTAATTTATAATACATTAATCAGACCGTTAGTAGTTCATGCAAGTAAAGCATTGACCATGACTATGAAAAAAGCGACTTCACCTCGACAGGCTCGAAAGAAAAATCTTTTATGGCTTTCTTATTACATCTCATACGAATAAGAAAGCCATGAACAGGTATGATGATGATGATTCATTGCAAAATGACATCAATATTGGATGCAAGTAAAATAGGTAAATCGATTTGAATATCAAAAACATGTTGATGCGATCATGATAAAGGTGAATTGATAATAAGATGAACCAATGCATATCCACGTCTTTGACATATTTAGCAATTTGTTATTCAAAATCACGGTCGTAAAGTGAGAAGCGTGCAATGTCTTCGCCTACAAACGTGTTATTTACTATTATTTCCGATAATTGTGTAAAAGATTGCATGCGTATATTCACCGTGTTATTATGTAAATTAAAAATTGGAGAGAAAGATGAGATGAAACTAGTCTTTAGCAAGTCTGCTGACCGAGGAAATGAGCTCATGAGGCATCCACGGACAATATAATGTATGTAATATTCAACTTTAAACGAAATCAATACCATGCTCAAAAAATCCTATTTAAAAAAAATGAGTTTAGAAAATCTTATTCATTTTGCACAATAATTTCGCAAATACCATAAAAATGTCGCAAGAACCCGTTTTCGTCTCATTGTTAAATGTTGGGTTTATTTTTACGACGATCTTCATACTAGCCGTTGTGCGGCTTCAAAAACTTTTCCTTTTTGCAACGTTGAATGATGATATCATAGCATCCTTAATTACGCCATTTGCAAAATAATCTCGATAAAAATTGTCATTATATTTAACTCGATGTTTATAGCAAAATGTCGAGGCTAACATTAACGAACCTTTCAAACGAAAGTCGCATGATGCAAAGTATTCCATGTTAATATTTAACACACGAACATCATTGTCGTTTTGTACTTGTACTGCATTAATGTGAAAGCTGATAAAAAGTGAATTGAACATACATTATATCAAATGTTTGTTCAAGACAACCAATCCCCAATACTTGTATCAATTAATAAAATATCGATCAATCGATCAAATCAATAGCAATAATATTTTTGTATATTAGAAAAGCAAGTTTGTAATAGATTCATGCTGAATAATCGGTTAAAATTTATATTGAATATAGAAAATATTTTGAAGTGTTGATATTCAATCGACTGAATAGATTTTGTATGTTTTAAAAACCAAGCTTAAAAATCAAGAAGCTGATGGTGTGATAAACAGTCCAAAGTTCAAATCTTCACGAATTTGTATTAGTATAAGGTTCAAAACTTAAATCTTACGACGATCAACGGAAAGGACAGTAATTTAAAATTCTAATATAAGAAAAACATATTCAACGCTATTCAAATTTTAAATGGCCTTGGATAATTCAAGTTCATTGCTATGAAAACAAAATTATTATGGTTTAAATATTTGAGTTTATTTACCTGTTCGATGTTAAGACCAGGATTTTTGGCGTCGGCTGTGATTTGCTTGGATACCAAAGAAGCCATGACGAGCCTTTGTGGTGGTGTCAGCATTCTCAAAATCGGTAATACTGAAGCGAACTTCCTTTTTTGTTCTTTTTTCTCCAGCAGTTTTACAAGCACCATTTTGATTTGGTTGTGCTTATTTCTCAGATGGTGATTCGGTCGGTAGTCATCTTTATATTCGTCGTTTATTTCGACATTAAATTGATCGTTGTTGGCGTTGCTGTCGAATTTTTCGTTGATTTTGTCTATTTTTTCCGAGGTGTTTCCTTCGCCGGTTGCTTCAGTGTCATAGTTGGCGCTATCGAAATATTGAGGTTTGTGTGAATTTGTTACAACACCCGGTTCTATATAATGTATCTTCTTGTCGTCTACTGGTTTGGGAGGATCTTTTGGTAGCGTTTCTTCTATCGGTTTATCGAATGATTGACGATGATTTTGAATGTTTGATCTTAGAGCTTCGGCTATTGCTACATTTGAATCGTTGACACTGAGAATTTGTGCATAAACTAGTTTGCACGATATGCAAATTATAAGACCCAAAAATGCTTCTTTCGAAATCATTTTCTCTTGTTAGATGTTAATGTAGAATAATCAGACTAAATCAGTTTCGAAATTGATCTGTGTTTGCATTTATATATTGTGAAGATAACAAAATGCCCGAAAGCTAGATAAAAGACTTCAACGCGCGGGATAACATGAAACCCGGAATCGATGCAAATTCTCAAATATTTTAAGTGTGTTGAGTCAATAAATCAGTCAATATACCACTTGCTAAGATAATCACTCAAGTTTGAAGATTCACTTGCGAAGCAAACTCATATGGTGGAATTCGGAACAGAATACCAGGCCAACTAGTTTTATATTATATCTGTAACAGTAAAACGTACGCCGGCAACCGTGTATTTATAAACAAGTTTTTAACGTACTTCCGTGTGACACTTAGTTTAATAATATATCTTAATGTTTTTATCGAATCACATAAACTTTAATTCATCTGATTTTTCAATGAAGACACGATGTATGAAAACGATGTCATACATAAAGGACGTCCTAATTTTGCAGCGTTGAATTGTTGCAAAATTCAAACTCGTTTTTCGGCTCTCTTTCCATATAAATTTACAACTTAAAAAGGAAGAAAGTTGAATTTTTTAGCATAAAATTAACAACACTCACACTTTTGATTATGACGAATTGTAAACTATTTATATAGATGGACACTGTTATTTTTATCAATTTTAGGTGGTTATAACACTCGATTTTTGTTACGATTTTGGTGCAACGAAAACACAACAACACACATCGCCGTCCAATGAAAGAGTGACGTCTTGCCTCAACCGTGAACTCAACTGCTTGTGCAGAATATCACGGGCTGCATCTTCTTTTTGATGTTGAAAATAATTTCGTTCCGAACAACTGGTAGGGGAATAGAATCATTAAAAGCGATTATGTATTGCAATTTTTAATTTATTCAAGCGCGTTCACATAATTTCATTCAGAGACGTCACCCAAATTAAATGAACTCGGTCGTCCTGTTTTTGATACATTTCTTACGAATAACTGTTATGATTCCATTTCGAATAATGCAATAAATTGGCCACGGTTAATCCTACACTTTTGACACAATTCCAACTGTAACGCACCATAAAAGTTGCAAAACATCTCTAATTGACAAGCACGCATTTAACCTGTATATGCCAACTTTACAATTTTTAAAAATAGCTTTAAAATATAAGGAAAATTTCGCATAAATTTATTTAACAAAAAACATATCGAGCAATAAATAATTCTATACATAATTCCAATTTTTCCTTAATAAAGGTGAAGGTTATAAAGACTTAAAAAATATGGCTTGAAAATATTATATGATCAATTCATATAAACACGCGAAAACTTATTCAACTAAAAGTCTATACTAAACAGTTGTCAAAAAACTTAATGTAGCTTGGATTCATTATATTATTTACATTTTCGTCCATATATTTCTGCTCTACGTTACATACTACTAATAACATATGCAAAAAAATAATTTATTAAATCATTTATTAGTGTCAAAAGCTCTTAAAATTTATTATAAAGGTCATGATTCAAATCCAGTGGTAAAAACAAATGTCAGATGCATAAAAATATCTTGGATCTGAAAAACTAGACACTGGCACAATTAATTAAATCTGCAAATTCAACTATCAATATTATAATAGATACTAATTTGCTACAATAACTAAAATATAATTTGATGTATAAAAATCTTATTTATAAGGCAATATTAAACCACCACATAATAATTCCTTATCCCCAAGACGATGGAAGAATATCGTGCAAATACAATATTTTATAACAGTACATGACACGATCCAACTATGGGAATTTTTCCAAGTGTAGTCCAGATCTAATGAGCAAAATTTAAAAGACAATTACGCATAAAATTAATCGTTTTGATGATTGCAAAAAATATTTTGATGCGCTCAATACCGATTCATGGGTACTAAAATATGGGTCGTCCCGTTAGTAACTCACGGGCTGTGATCACTGTCATACAATTTTATTTGTATGATCGATGAAGGTTGTACTAAAACAAAATAAAGGAGTACTCCTTTGTGGTGCAACCGGTTTGCTACCGTTCAATTTATGAGGTCGACGAACTTAAATTGTATCATTTAAAAAGATGGTATTTCTAGACATCCATTGGAGCTTTGAATCATTTCACAGATATTTGAAATTTTCATGCATGTTATTTCATCGGTATTTCCATTTCAGTTTCACTTGCAGATTGTAAAATACATCATTATTAAAAATTAGGAATGAAATCGACTCTTTTACGATTTTTCATACATATTATAAGCGTGCAAATATAACCGTTTGCTTGAATTTTTGTGCGATATACGGGGCGAGATGGAGAAGGTTTTTAAAAATTAGCATTTGGTGTTAAGTTTTTAAACAAGATTATTGTTAAAAAAATATAATTCGGTAAAATTAAATAAATTTATGTGAAATACGCGATTTTCGTTGCTGTGGGTCATGGCCATATAATTAACGTGACGGGAAACCCATCGCACGAGATAACACAATAAACTATGCATTTTAAGATAACAAAACTATTAAATAAAAATATCACTTATTTGTATTTCCATATGATTGGATAAAAATTTAAAGAGCTTAAAAATACAACAATTAGTTTACATTTTCTTTTTTCTATTGTATTCAATAATCATTTTTCATCTCAAATCTGTAACACCTTAACACTTTCATAGCTGCTTTACTGCTTATATAACATAAGCTTAAATTATGGCAAAGCTTAAAATTCATTGCGTTAAGACATCGTTGTATAGTAATAGATTTAGATGAATAAGATGAGCCAAAAATGAATCTATCAATGTCATATATGTATGAAAAATTTTTACGACTTTTGAGCGTATCAACCTTATAACTTCATGTATCAAAGAAATAAGATTGTCAACATTGAGTCATGCCGAAAATAAATTGATCAGAATTACTGCATGATGCTATAGCACAACTTTTTTTTAAAAGTATGTTGTATTTTCTAAAACTATGTTTTACATGTATATATCACAATTATACACAGTAATCTTGTAAAATCAACGAAGTTTTATTAAATAAAGTGCTATTGAAGGTCAAATTAATGTATTTTTCCAAGTACAAAACTTAATCAAGATCTCTTGATTTTGAACTTATTTTCGCATAACACGAAATCTAAGAACCATATTATACTATGCTCTTAGAACCGAACGATGTGTTAATGTTAAAAATGAATTATACTGAGTGCGACCGTGTAATACGGGTTTTGGCTGCGTGGTTAGTATTAACGTAGCGAGTAACGGTATTTAAACATTACTTTAGAATGGAAACGCTTCCATTGTAATGCATTTTACATACAATACACAAACTTATGCTTCTGTAAAATATACCTTATATGGTTCGTATTTATTTATGTGAGTAATGTGTATATAATCCGTGAACATAAACAGCCAGTTAATCCGTGAACATGAACCCGGCTGAAGGTTCGAAATATCGGATAGAAAAATTATAAATTTACCTCTCAAGCAATCAAAAACTCGATCAAATACCTGTTTTTAATTACAAATATATAAACATGATTCGCGTTAATCTTAAAAACTCCATATAAAAAATGCACAATATTTTTATTTAATTTAAAATGTATTGTTTAATATATTCTATATACATTCGAACTCGTAATCGATCACTGTAGTTCAAAGAACGTATTCTTAATACTACGCTTTCGATTTAATAAGAGAAATTGGTATGTAGCGATTAAAATACTTAATGTTAACGAAATACAAGCTATTTTGGTTTATTAAGTTGCTATTATAGCTAGGGGTTTCTTACTTGACACAAGTGTTTAGATTCTGGGCAAATGAAAGATAAAGAATGATAAATATCGCTTTCATCATTAATCCTGCCTAACTGCTTTGTTTTTATTTGACAAGTTCAACTAAACCAGTTTTTTACAATATCAACAAAAATACGGCAGTATTTTTAAAAATGCTAAATCTCACAAAAATATATAGCCAGATCACCATTAGTAAAAATCAACTGAAAGCTAAATTAAAATCATCATCGATGGTTTTTTTTTCAACATCAATTTAAAGTGCTGTGCAAATATTTTAATTGAACGTTCTTGTAAGCTCATTATGGAACTTTCGTAAGCGCCAAATCGCAAAGTTATTATCGTATACTTTTATGTATTAATTTAAGAAACTTTGCCACCATCATCAACAACATATGCCGAAAGCAACATATGGATGGTCGAATATGCATCGATTATTTCTTTGGATGATAATTTCTAAATTTCTAATTCGCCAGTTGATCGCATGTTTTCGCATGAATTACTAACAATGAAGAAAAGTGCAAGTACACAAATCGAATTGAATCATAAATTTGACATCACGTAGTGAAATCTAATTAGAATATCTAATCTTAATACACGTTCTGTAATAGTAAATCGATGGCGTTATACAACTACGTAGAAAATGTTGATTCAGAACTTGATATTATATGAATTAGACAAACAATAACATTTAACAAAAAAAATCGTGCAGGTGATCATTTACCAAATTTACTAAAAGTCTATATCTTAAAGCTTTTAAAACATATCTTCAATATAAATCCTTCATTAATTCTCTGAATTTACTTAACGCATATATTTTATTTGATTAAAGTACGTCGCTGAAACTATTTATAACATGAATTTAGGGCGAGGAGCTTCAATGATTTTGCTAGCTATCAAGCTTGCAAAATTGCATATCTCTTAGAGAGATTAGAGATCATTTTTATAGGCGTGGGACCCTTTAAACATTAATTTGATCTAGATAGTATTAAATTGCATTTCTTAGCTTATTTTGAATAGAATTTTAAAAAAATACTGGTGAAAATACTATGGAAAATTATCATCAGGAAAATATAAATATAAAATTATGTCGCATAATACGGTCGTTAAGTTTCGTATATTATGTTATTTTGTGAATTTGTGTAATATAAAACATAGAGTAGTACAAAAAAAAATTGAATTTCAAAAGTAACAATATTATTATTGTATCTTAGATATAAAAATCAATGTTTGTTTGTTCATATTTTATGCGCAACCATACCGTTCATCTGATTGCAATGAAATTTTTGGTTGTTATTGTGCGCACTTTCCTAAATTTTATAGAATTAGTACAAGTATTGTTTGGTACGCAATTTGTTATGCGAGATGTTTAGTGGATGCACCATGTTGGTGCAAATTGGTCTGGTGAAATGACGGGGAGAGGAACAGGGAAACAGTCGGTCTTCGAGGCGATATGTGCATGCATTTGGATCCTATTCCTTCGACCCAAGCTATACGTGGCCTGAAGCAATAAACCACACAAGATTTTTGAACTTCGTTCGAAGATAAACATGTTTCTTGTGCCTTTTAAGGTAAATTCTTCGTATCGTAAAAATCTTCCCTTCTTATAAACTCAGCAAATTCTGGACAATTGAAGAATGGAGACTCAAAGTAAGCTAAGTATATAAAGCTCTATTTTAACCCTGAAACGAATCAAGAAATCATAATTTCGATAATTTTCTCATGTAATGTTTATATTCCTGTATATTTAATGTTTGAAAAAAAAGTCCTAGGGATATTTATTGTAATTATTATTGTATTTACAGTAACATTATAACTCTAAGTTAAGTCATTCGATTAAATGTTGTTATGCGCATTAATAGTACATACATTGATATGCATCATTGTCTTTCAACATAATTTATCTGTATTTATGAATATAAATATTCAAACAAAACGACAATTATGTGTAAATTTGCAAAAATAAATTCATCTTGTTGAATAAGTCTGTAAATAATTAACGTAAAAAGATATGATATATCTATGAGTACTGATGAAAAACAATACATTTTCTGAAGAAAAAAAAATTCATATCTTTAATGCTTGCAATTTTTTGTTTATAACTACTCAGCAAATTTCAAATTATACATTATTGCAGTGCAAAAAAATAATACAGAATGGAAAAATCCATCAGCGAGAGCAATTTTGGTACATATAGCATATATTTATTACTAAAATGGTGAAATCTTAACGCATTCATTACCTCAAATCCATCATCAGCTCGGTACAGTTATCTTTCGATTTTCGTCGATTAGGTTGTTGGCACCTCGTCTACTTTAATAAGATCTTTGACCCTGACCCAAAGCAATGTTACTCATTCATTTTCATCAGATTAAACTTTCATTCGCAAGTTCAATTAACTTCAAGTCATCACCGATGATGGAAAGTGAAAAGCTCCAACTTGTGTATAAAACTTTCAATTGTCAATCAGAAAAGTGCGAGTGCGGCCGGCGTAATTCACGATTTTGATATTTTAACCATAATTGACGACAGCTTGTGAATGCGATTGAGTGAAGAAAGTTCACAGATAACCACGGATTCACCTTGTGGACATCTTCAATTGAGAGAGCAACGAAAGTGGTGTTAAAAGTAAAAATTTTGTTTGTTATAATGAAGTGAAATGATGATCGCTGCGGAGCGGCATAAGTTACAAATTATAGCAAAAAGTAATCATCGTTATGAATTATGACGTCTTCTTTGGTCTGGGAACTTTCGATCGAATGACAACACCTTGATCGATCATGGAATGAGTTTTGATAATAACAACACATCACTATTAATTTACGAATGATGGGATTTCCCTAAAATTTCTACCATTTCTCTCTTTCTAAAAAAGTACATTTGTTTGGGATTTTTTGATAGAAATTGACTAATTTACTTAATTAAGATCTTTAATAGTGAAATTTTATACATAAAAATATGTAATAATTAAGATTATCGACATATATGGATTTACAAGAGAAATTAAATGATTTTATGGTCTATATGCAGTAGGGATTCTGTGTTGAGACATCCCGGGACTTTCAGATTTTTTTGCTGTATCAAGTCCCGGGACTCGAGACTTTGTGATCTAAAATGTGCCTAATATGAAAACTTTTTTTTTGCGGAAAAACTTTGCGGACGTATTAAATTTGGACATGGATGTCGTGATGGTCGGAATTTATTTCCATTAAGATAAAAAAAAATCCATGCAAGATTATGAAGAATAAATAAGATTTATCAATTCTTAATCGATATTAGATGTATGTTTAGACCAGCAGTTCTTAAACTGGAGTCCAAGGATCCCTGGGGGTCCGCGAAGCCATTACTGGGGGTCCACGAAAATATATTTAAAAAAACATTTATCTATACTTGAACAATATATTTCCGTGGAACTATACAGAAAATATTATAAGAAGATTTATGTTGACAAATATTTGAGCAATAAATGTTTGTTTGTTTGAAAAATTAAATCAGAAGGGTTGGGATAGGGTCCGCCAAAAAAAATTTGAGGGGGTCTGCAAAAGAAATTTTGCTCAAGAAAGGTTCCACAGATTACATAACTTTAATAATCGCTGGTTTAGACAATAATGTATTTCAATAACATGTTTTTATTTAAAAATTATATTTTCCATTGTGTAGTATCTTTGAAAATAGTCATGCAGTTCTGGTTTTCGACTACACTTCTTTCGGTGCCTTTCTTTTTGCCATTTTGGACTATTATTTTTGAATATCTTAACAAGCAAGAATGGTTAATTACAGTTAAACCTAATTTGTAAAGCTTTATTTGAAATTCTGCGAAGTATTTTTGAAGCTTGTCGATTTATTCACTCTCAAAAGACTCGCCTCGGTGTTTTGCATGGCGAGTATGGAACGACCGCATTTTTTTATATTGATTTTCGTTATCTATGATTTGTCGGAGCAATATTTTGGTTCATGATAAAATCACTTAGACACTTAAGAGCATTCAGAGAAGTAATAAACTGATACATGACTGAATAGAGTTAAGATTTGTACGGTTCCTTGCGTGGTGGCTAATAGCAGACATACGACCGGAACGGTAAAAAAGCTTTGATAGCTGAAAGTAGAAAAACGACCGCAAAGGATTGAAATATTCCAACCACCAATAATAAATTTTGTGAAGAGGAAAACGCTTTCAGAAATCGTAGCAACAATGACTAATGGTGCTAGTTTTATGAAAAAGTTTGGGCGTGAAAGTCCTGTCGTCAATGAACTTGCATAAATCATGCTATACATCTAGTTGTAATTGAAACATTATACCAGAAAACTTATCAAACAGAAATAGAAAAAATTGAAACAGAAGAAAATTTAGATTATTCCAATGAAGATGAACAAAACACTGAAGAAAGTGACTCCAAAAATGATAATTCAGAAAGATAGAACAAGATGGTTCTTTTAACTTACACATACATACATATGTAACACATATAAATATTTACTTTAAAAATAATCTGTTCATAATTGAAGATAAACTAAAAGTCTCGAGTCCCGGGAAATCCAGGGACTTTGAAAAAACCGAGACTTCAGAATCCCTAATATATTTACCTACACCTAAGAATATTTATCAATTTAACTTATACTTTTAAAATTCCAGAGTATAAATGATAATATTATTAGAGATGAAATAGAAGATATCATCTTTATGATGCTTATGTACATCCATAATATAATTTTCAAGATATGAACATTAAGATGAATTTCTTAGGCGTTTACAATGGAAAACGCAACAGGATCTTACTATTTTTTTTTATATTGTACAATAAAAAAATGATGTCGATCTGAATGAAATCTCTCTTACCACAAAAATAAAACCAGTTTAAATTTAATACATAGCGACATTAAATCTTTCTTAAAATTCCTCCATATTTATAATGTGTCATTCAAAATGAATTTGCCATCAAATTTCCAATTTGCAATGACGTTTCCAATGTTTTTATACAGTAGATTGCCAAAAGATATAAGAACACGTTTCAAGAATGCAAAGATAAAGAAATGAATTTAATGTATGACAAATATTTCTTTCTTTATGGTAACTCGTACAAAGCCATACAAGATACCCAGAAAAAAATTTAACCCAAATTTTCGTCGCGTTACTAATAAAAAGCGGAATTAAAAAGAGAAAATATAGACTATAAATGAAATTGAACGTATGATGATATCAAATATGTTTGCTGCTGATCGCACTAGGAACATCTATTGCCAATTAATTTTTAATTGGTAATAAAACGGTATTTTATATCATTGATCAGCATCGAATTTCAAGATGGGGATCATTGAATGAATGTGATTTTTTTCATGAAAATTCAATTTATTTCATTGCTGTTGACATCTCGATGACTGGATATAACACTTTTAAATTGGCTTCATCAATTATAAATCTTTTCAAGCGAAATGTGTATTTAATCAGTACCAAAAATATATACATCCACTCGAATATCAAAAAGGTAGATGGAATAGTGATAGAGATTTATCCACTGGTTTCCGTTGAAGAATCACTTTCTTCTTCGGATCCAATAATGACGGATGTTAACGAGAGAAAACTGGAGTTGTATGTATTTATTTTTAGGTAATTTTTGTTGTTCAAAAATAACATCTTCATAAAGTGGATAAGTGGGTTAAGTGCATTGCGGACATGGTTCGAATGCTAACGCCATCTTCAACGTATGCCCAAATCCCAGCGATCGTTCCTTGAAGACGCTGTCGCTTAAATTGGTAATTAAGAATTTAACACACTTCGAATGAGTAAAAAATTGACACAGATGTGTGTGACACAATGACCAAGTATAAATGTCAATCTCACTGAAATTTACAGACTTTAAACGAATTTATGCCTTTATGACAATTTTCACATTAGAATCGATTTCTATTTCATTGAAGTTTGAATTTCTAAATTGCGAAAAAAATATTATTAATTGTAATGTGTGACATGAAGAGTTTTTTTTATAAATGATTGGATTGTATATGTTTGACTGACTGATTAATTTTACTGTCATATGGGTTTGACAAGCACGTATTGCTTAGCAGAGATATTCTTGTACAAGCAACTTTTCCAACTGTTATATTGATCCTATCAAATAACATGAATCAATAAAGCAGTACTAATGTATTAAAGTGTGAACTTATTGAACTTTGTATTTTTATTAATAATGTTTGATAAGAAAATCCTGGAAAAATAAATATTTACAAATCGCTTAAATAAGACATTGATGATTTAGTTGCAGTACCCTCTTCGTGTATGAAGTGAAACATTTTTTAAATTATTTTAAAATATTACTATTTAAATTAAAATGGTTTGATATCTGAATTCAATACAATTTTTAGTTTTCGCCGATAGGTTTAAAAATAATTAACATTATATTATATAATATTTAAGCTATTTGCTAAGAGATGGCGTTATTATTAATATATTTAATTAAATCATCTCGGATTGTTTATTCTTAGAGGATGTAAGATTATCTCTAACCTAAGTATAACTCAATATCTCTAGATACATTTAAAAAAATATATCAACTCATTTAATTATACTGTTTTAAAAGCAAAGCTATATTCTCAGTATCTTAAAGAGCTGACTAAAATTATTGAATAGACAGCCTTATTGAATAACATTGTAAACAAGAGCAACAATGGTCACAAATCGTATTTATTTGCTACCTTATCGATGACAATAATGAGCAAAAATTGTCATTTAAGTATTGCCAAGCATAAATGTAAGCCCTGCCCTCAAACATATATAAACATGTTGCTCGCCACTAATTATTCTATACATAAAATATATTTTCTCTGTTATGGTTAATGGGTGAAATAATAATACAAACAGATTTACAAATCAACAAATATTTAATGAATTCTCAATAAGCATTTAAACTTAAAATATATACAGTAGAACTCATACATCCCTCATATTAAAATTATTCATTAAAAAAAATTGCTATATACGGTTGATTTATTTTTGCATAGATGCCTAGCAGCAGCATTTTACATATCGTCCTAAAACTGATATAATATGTATATCTCCTATAAATTAACGTGTACAAACAGACATATTTTCTGGTAACGTCTAGAGGTGATTCATTTGGTAAAAATATTGACTACTTACACATTATTAATTATAAGAATTTCATGTAGTCATTAAATATCACAAGTCAAACGACCTAATAAATAGAAATGAGTTGAACTGAAAGAGTGCAGACTAGGAGTCTTAAGAGCGAAAATAAAAAAGAAAGTTAGATAGAATAGGCCTAAAGATCACGATCGATCCATCATGCATCTTGGTAGGTGAAAGATCGATCTGATTTTTTTTTTCATAAATACAATTTTAAACGTACTACTAAATACTGATTTAGGTACAAGTCGCTGCGTATTATTTACATTGTATGTACAAAACACATAGTTTTTAATTCGATAAATAGATGATACATATATGAATACGTTTGTGCGTCAATAAATCTATATGATTTTGATTATATTTTTGTGTACTTTTAATCAAATTGTATAAAAATACAAAATCAAGTTCGTTCTATATTATAATATATATATGCCTAAAATAAATCATCGATCATCATCACAATGATCAGTCTATTTACATCTATTTATACTGGAT
Organism: Stenopsyche tienmushanensis; assembly: GCA_008973525.1. Lineage (NCBI taxonomy): Eukaryota > Metazoa > Arthropoda > Insecta > Trichoptera > Stenopsychidae > Stenopsyche > Stenopsyche tienmushanensis. The sequence goes on from WACJ01000130.1 coordinate 704,861, forward strand.
ATCTTTGCGTATAAATTAAAGCCTCAAATGTTGCATTCGAATTCCGATATTCTTTTACTTCTGCTGCTGCCTGATTTTGCAAGAAACGGTCTTCCACCCCAACTGGATTGATTCCCGATTCCGTTAAAGCTATTTCTACTTATCAAACTATTGCCTGGATGGCCATTCTCTCTGGCTACGTTCGTTTCTCTTTCTCTTTCGCGCTCCCGATGAAAACTGGATCCGGATAATTTTTCCCTATCGCAGAAATTTCCATCCCTTCCTGAAAATCCACCGTCCATGATTCCAAATCCGCCGACAGACGTGTGATTTCCAGCTCTTACGGTGTTGAAGCTATCGTTCTTTCTAAAATTAGGCGTCCTCGGCAATGCATTACCGGCTGAAAAATTCCTCTGCAAATTTGTCGCATTTGGAATATGAAAACTTCTCCTTGGTATATCGTCCCTTAATTTAGAGCTCAGTTCGCCTGAATATTCAATGGATATTCCACCATCATTCTCAATTATTGCTGAAGGATCACTATATACGGAAGAATCTTGATAGAAGCTCTCAAGATCGACGTAATTTCCTTCAGTCGGCTCATTTTCTAACAATTCAGACAATTGTTTCTTGATGTCTGAAAATGGTGGTCTTTGAGCAGGATCTGCATGCCAACAAGCATGCATTGTTTGATAAAGATGAGGCTTGCAATGGGCAGGTCTTTCCAAACGATATCCTTCCGTCACCATATGAAGAACTTCACGTCCGGACATAGTAGCATAAGGAGTTGAACCTGAAATTAATCATAAATTATTTAATTGAAATTTTAATTATTTTGCGATAAATTTTCATAAAATCCATCTTAAATACCCAATGTAACAATTTCCCATAATAATACTCCATAAGCCCAGACATCAGTTTCATGGCTATAAACGCTATATAATAAAGCTTCAGGTGCCATCCAGCGTACTGGTAAAGCATTTCTTTGTGGTTTCGTAGATTTATCATCAGTTGATGTTATATCTTTGGACATTCCAAAATCTGCTATCTTACATAATTTATTATGGTCTACTAGTACATTACGTGCAGCTAAATCTCTATGTACAATCTGAAATGAAATTATTGTTAAAAAATAAGTATGTCTGAATGATTGATGATTTGTTAAAAAAAAGTGTATGTATTTTGATCTTACTCCTTTACTGGCTAAATAGTCCATTCCTCTAGCTACACAATATGCAAACACTGTAAGATCTCTTGAAGTTAATCCTCCGCGAGGCATTTGGAATCTATCGACGCGGGATCGTCTATCTCTCAAATACGTGAGCAACTTTCCACACATTACGTATTCCATAATGAGTAGATACGGTTCTAGAATTGTAAAATACGTTTAAGTTGTGAATTACATTGAAGATTTTGCAACAAATTAGTTAATGGTTGTTGAAGTCAACCTTGCTCTGTGCAGCATGCCAGCAGCGTAACAACATTTGGATGAGTCCCAACTTTTTGCATAATACAGATTTCGTGAAGCAGTTCCTGCTTTTCTTTTTGAGTGGCTGCTTCTTTTATTGTTTTGACAGCCACTAATCGAGTTAGGCCGTCGTGACCTGTCAAATCGTCAGCTTCTGCTTTCCAAACCTGAAACAGATCATTTATTTATGAGCGGAAAATTATACGTCCAAAACGTGCATGACCGCGTATCCGACTTCCGTCTAATGAGGATGTTCAGTTTTTCTGAAACCATTTTAGAAACCTCCGTGCAAATTAATCCAATTAAAAAATACTTGACCACGACAGAAATGAGTCACAAATTGACGCCGACGCGATTTCAACAGCGTTCAAATATCGACCGACGCATTCACTTTCATGTGTAACCTGCATAATTTAACCCTTTCAAATGTAAGATTTATTTCAGGGTCTACAAAAAATCAAGTCCACCCACAACAATATGATTTGTCGGATTTTTTCGATAACATCCGTCTCAGTTTATTATATATTGATTAAATATAATAATAAATACATTTCAAATCTTCTCTTTATATAAGATAGATCCATGTATAATGCTAAAAAGTACAAATAATGAACGTATCTATAAGAGATCATCAAAGAAAACCACATCATGAAAGATTTTCATGATCTGATATGGGTCGACATTGTTAATCGTCTCTACATCCATTTTCAAATTTGTTGATACCTTATTTTTTTTCCAGTATCTGGATATAAATTCAAACCTTTTTAATACGAATTTTGGAACTAATTCATCATAAAAATCTTGTAATCTATGCATATTATTTTCAATAGAATCATTGGATCATATTTTGGTTTTTCCAGACAAAGTAAAAGTAACTTACCAATAAAACTGTATCCAAAAATGTTTTTTTTTAGATAAAGTACAAAATTTATTTGTATTTAAATTATTTACCTATTCGACTATAATCAAATATACTTCTGTTATATGGATATAACTCAATGCTAAATGCTTGTGTGACCATATGGTCACGTTCAGTGATTTTTTTCCATTCAATTTAATTATTAAAATATAAGTAAAAGTAATTTTTTTTGATATAATTGGCGCATTAGCGCGATGAGATAATTCGTTTAATATTGTTTAATTATCAAAGCAAACATTTTTAATAACAAAATATTTTCTTCCAGTAAAAACGAAGATATCCATAAACAATAAATTTCATTCATCCATAGTTATCGAGTATTAAAGGTATCATTATTTAATTAAATATGCAACTATTTTTATCATTCAATCATATATTATACTTTGAAATTGCAATTTAGTGCTGATAAGAACTAATCATTCCTTGATAGGGACTTTATGTATCTATGAATCTATCTAACGTTTATTAATAAAAATCGTCTTATTGTAATAATATTCATTATTTATTTAAAAAATCGATTAATACCTGTCCAAAGTTTCCCTGTCCTAGCAGCGTTTGAAGCCTCAGTTTATTCCTTGGAAATTCCCATTTTTGATCGGGCTTCTTTGGGGGAGGCATCGGTGGTCTAGCAACAGTCGTTATTTGGGTCTCCTTCTTAACTTCACTATCTTGAAAGTATCCCTCATAATCAGTGTCGATATCTTTAGTCTTCTTCAAAAACACATGCCTCAAAACGAACATCACTATAATAGTCAACGGCAAGAATCCTAAACCGGCCAATATGTACGTAGTCATATTTGTCTTTTCCATTTCAATTAGGACTTCGTTGTTTCGCCTTTCGAGGACTTCTTTCAGATCTTTATCGTTTAAAACGTTTTGATTTATCGAAGAATTTAGATCATTTACCTCATTGGACTGTAAGGGTTCGATGTCTTCTATTTTAAGATCGGGTCTGGATGTTGTTACGGTTGCTGAATTGTTAATGAAGAAATAGCTGTTATTCTTATTCGTATTATTGTAGGTTGCGCCGACTTTCTCGCTATTATTGTTTATTTTATATATATTGGTATCGGTAACAGTATCGATTGCTCTGTGATCTTGAGTTGTTGTAAATATGATCTGTTTGTCTTTGATCTCAGTTCCGCAACCGTTTGAAGTTGAACAACTTTTCGGTTGTGTATTTGATGGTGCTCTTGAGGATGCATTGAACAAATCCTCTATTCGTTTTGGTTGTGCAGTACTTGTTGGATTTATTGACGAATTAACATTTGGATTTGATGTTCTTTCAGTGGTTGTAGTATGTCTGTATTTTATCGTAATCGGAGACGACCTGGATCTGTTCGAATATAGGATGAACGGAGTCGGTGAAGGTTGACTGACGCCGTCGAATCCCGCTTTGCTGGGAGGCGTAAATCTTATCCTCGGTCTAATGGTAGATAATCTTTGTCGGATTTCAGGTTTCTTCTTAAATTTATTTGCGGCTGTCTCGTTTTTCTTTCTGTCGTCGTTGTTTACTTCGTTCGTAATATTAATCGTTTTTTCCGTAGTATTAACTGGACTATCTGCAGTTAATAGGTCTATGGTTTTAACTGTAGTAGTGCTGTTGGATACTGCGATTGAATCGTTTAGTTTTGTCAAAGTATCGTCTAATGCTTGTAAAGTTTCATTCTTTGCATCGGTCTTGTTGAGGGCTTTTATTGACGATGTAACAGAAACCGACGTAACAACCGCTGTATATATAACAGTCGACGGTAGAGATGTCGTCGTTATTGTCAATGCTTCTTTTTCTGTCGCGTTTGTATTCAATTGTATTAATTTTGCCGGTTTTCTTCTGAAATTGTAATAGGTTCTATTGGCGACCCTTGTGAAATTTGTCGGGAAAGTTTTATTGAGAGCTTCGTCTTTTATTTTTGTTTTCGTGTCATTCAGTTCTTCGTTTAGAGTTTGATTTTCTACCACTGTTTGCGCTGTGGTTGTACTGGGTGTTGTCGCATTTAAAGTTTGCTGTTTTCTATAAGCACTGACCAAATTGGCATGTCTTGATGGTGCTTGCATTTTGACTGTATTTCTGATCTTATTCTTTTCGATAACATTTTTGACGACCGAAACATCCATGTTTTCGTTTATTTCATCTTCGTTTTCTTCGCTGACAATTTTTTCAGTCACCGGTCGATAAGAGCCTCGTTTTTTCTCATGTTGTCTTGTATAATGAGTTGGCTTCGTTGGTGTTAATTGAAGCTGAGTAATGTTTTCTTTCGGAATGTTAATAGTAATTTTTTGTCCGAAGAACAAAAACGGTGCCATATCCTCCACAGGCAATTCAGATTCCAACGGTCTAAAATGGTTGTACAATTCATCCGTAAGGAATAAAGTGTTATTTTCATTTTCTTTGCTAGGTGCTTCTACCTTTACCGGTTTAATAGTCGTTTGAGATGTGTCCAATTTAATTGATTTCGTACTATTGTTTGAGTTTTCCGTTTTTGTGACATTCAAAGTATTGTTCAAAACCTTGACATTGAGTTGAATTTTTTCATCAAGTTTAATGTCCACTTTTGGTTTTTGCGCTTCCTCAATCAGCGACGGCTTCGTCGTTAGACTTATATTTAAAGCTTCTATATCATTGATTGGGGTTGACACTGAATCATTTGGTGTTATAACAGTAGTTGCATTCGTGGTATAGTTATAAAGATAAATTCCATGATTAGATTCATCGACTTGAAATTCTTCATCTGGATCGAGTATGACATCAGCATCATCTTTATCGTCTAATTTATCAATATCTCTTCTGCTTTCGGGAATTCCTAAAGTATCATGGCTTATTGCGGATACATCGATGAAAGGTCTTCTTGTACCTGGCGCAAATCTGATGACTTCAGATGCTGGTTTGCGTCTATTGTTTAAAAATCCCGCTCTTATGACTTTGGCATCTTGAAGAGCCTTTGCTGTGAACATCGACTTTATTTCGGCCGATCTCGACTCAGGAATTTGGGTTGTATATTTCGGTACCGGTGAATCGATTCTGAATGGACCTTTATTGCTATGTCCTCTTTCGGCTCGACTTTCTCCATTGGATGTCCTATTTTCTGGCAACGATATCCGCCTTATCACAGTGTTATTCGAATCTCGAATCTCTAAATGTGCATTGGTAATGTTATGTCTGAAATAAATAAAGAAAACGTTAAATTCAATTTGAAGCAATTATGCGATAATAAATGTCTTTAAAAAAAAGTACTTTTCGGGCTTGCTAGCGAAAGTTGCAATGGTAGCCAGATGAGCACCGAGCCTCTCTGTGAGCAATTGACGTCTTCTTGCAGCCAATAGTGTGAGTAGTTGAGTATCTCTTCTTGGAGTACTGCTGACTGATAGTCGTCGCTGTGCACCTGTAATACAAGAGAAAACATACCTTAGAAATTTATTGAAAAAAATGAAGAAATTAAATTTTTCACGGTATGATTTCAAGAACGCGCGTGCATCCAACAATGATTCGAGGAAGTCTTAATTCACAGAATTAAAATTCTATCCAATTCCCACATGAACATCACGATTCGAGATCTTCTATGACGTAACAGTAACACTACAGAATTTATCGAAGAGATTAATGAGCAATTTGACTAGACAGCTTGCCACACTTCCTGGCAAATTTTCTTCCGCTCCGCATTATGATAGATGGATCACCCAAAACACTTTTTCACACTTCTTAATTGGACATCATTCACCGTTGTGCTTCTCAATGCGCTATGTCTTCACACAGGAAGCAATGATTTCGTAAAAGCAGCTAAATTTCGCAACTGACCGACGGCGTCGGTCAAACTCGCGTTAACAGGATATAATTCGATCCGTGAAAATATTGCAATCGGTAGACTAATATCTATGCGATTCGGGCGATAACATTGCTGTAATTCACCACATGAATCATAGCAAATTCTTGATACAATCATAAAATTCAAACAAAACAAAATTTTCCTTCAAAGTGCCCCCAATATGGAACACGTTATAATTATCGCCCCAATTTTTTCCTTCGCAGTCATAAGAGCTGCATTCACGCAGTCTAACGAGGACTTTGCATTTATGAAACAATAACATCTTCACCTCCAATTACTGACTTATTGTTCGAGCTACCAAAAGCATGTAATTCATGGCCGTCGAAAAGGCGCTTTTGGATTATTAGGTCAATTAATCAAAGCAGTTAAATTTGGCAACGGACCTGCTTAATAACTAAATTCAATTTTCATGTAATTAGATATGGATGTTGTTTTTAATCGCCGCCATTAATAAAAGTTTTTATAGTGAAATAAATGAGATATTTAGATTAATACAGTTCTTTTGTGCTCATTACAAATGACCTAAATTGGTTATGATATTAAACATATTTAATAACACTGATTTAAATCGCGCGACTAAAGGCGCTCGAGCCGCGACTCGCAATTCGGACGTCAAATCAGCGCATCCTGCCAATAAGGGACACATTGCACCATGGGAAACGATTTATGCATTTAAAAAAAATGATTATAAAAGATTTTGAATATAAAAGATATTATTTATGCGATCAAAAAAATCAGATTACTACCGAGTTTAATTGCATACATTTTCGAGTTAATGGAGATAATGTTTGTTTGTGCAACACAGTTTCGCAAGCGCTTTTAATTACCCAGTTGCGTTCACGCGCGCCTCTATTGTTTTTCGTCTGCTCGCTTTCGTTTTTCTGCCTCGACTCGACAACTGCGAGAAAATCATAGAAAATGCGCTCGCAAACAAATGCGAGAAAATATATTTTTCACATCGTCATGTGGAGCATTTTTTTAAATATAACTTAACTGGTCATTAACGACTGTTTTCTCTACGGCTGCGCTTAAACGACCGCATGAAGCGCGATTTCAACGCGCATGGACAGTAATTTTCAGTGTTTGGACCACATCTGTTTAAAATCTGACAGCTGACGCGACGCTTCGGCGGGCTATTTAAAACGAATCATCCCATTCATTGAATATTCCAATTGATTGCAATTTCAATACAGCGGCTTTTGTTACATTTAAATTCTCAAGTCAAAAAAATGTAATAAATCATATATACAGTAGAACTTCGATTATCCGGATTTTCGATTATCCAAAATAAAACATATATATAATTATCCATTCTTGTGAGAAAAAGCAATATTTTTTAATACAAAATTAAATGGAGATTCCGCCTTCAAAGCAAGTTTGGGCTGGCTTGGAAAATTTAAAGGACAACATGGTATCAGGGAACTTAAAATTCAGCAAACACATTGAAGTTTTTTGTGGAAAAGAAAGGATAAAGTACGAGTAAAGAGCAAATTATCCAACAAATATTTGGCATCAAGACGTAAAAATACTGCACCTAGGTACAAAACTAGTAAAGAACGTGTCACTATAATGATGTGTGCAAATGTAGCAGGCAGACACAGACTGCCACTGCTTGTCATTGGAAAATCAAAGAGCCCCAGATGTTTTAAAAATATCAAGTCTTCCGGTTGAATATGATCATCAGAAAGAAGTCTGGATAAATGGTGAAGTTTTTAAACGATGGTATGAAAAACAGTTAATACCAGAAGTGAAGAAATATCAAAACTCCATAGATAAAAGAGAAAAAACATTATTATTACTAGACAATGCACCGTCCCACCCATCTTTAGTTTTTTAAACCAGATCGATGAAATGTTTACGTTAAAATTTCTTCCATCAAATATCACGTCGATAATGCACTGATAGATTGGGGTGTAATATGCTTCGACAATTATTGCTAGCAGACGAAGATAATGAAGAAAGAGTTCATTATTTTCATCAGCTTCCACAAGAAAATATATTTAAAAGTTTGATGCTACATCCTAGCAGATATTTGGAATTCTTTAGAAGTGTCAACTTTGATAAAATCATGAAACAAAATTTTAAAAAGACCATTAGTTACTTCCAGTAACGCGGTAGAATCTAATATAGGAGACATAGCATATGCAATAGCACCAATTTAATGATGTAACAAGACGTAAACGAGTGGTTAAATTGCGATGCAAATGATCCTGGATTTCAAATTTTGAATGATGAGGAAATAATTAAAGAAATATCTGCCTCAGAAGAACAAGGTCGAGGAGACGAAGAAGAGATTTACGAGGAGAGAGATATTGGTCCTACACATTCTGAAGCTTTTCAGTGTTTAGATGTCAGCATGAAATGGCTTGAGAACCAAGAAGATTGTGATTCAGGACAACTTATATATTAAGAGTATTCGCGATTTGGCAACTTTTATAAGAAGAGTCAGCTCAAAGCCAAAATCGATAACTGAATTTTTTAATAAAAAATAATTGATTATATATATTTGTGTAGGTAAATCTAGACAAGTAAAAATTATCTATACTTTCCCTGTCTTTCCTTGTGAATTATGATTATTTTCGATTATCCGGATTTTCGTTATCCGGACTACTTTCAACCCCAATTAGTCCGGATAATTGAGGTTCTACTGTAATAAAAATCCATTTTATTTTTTAAGTGAAACTTGTGTAGGCATGATAGAACAAATTAACTTGAACGTCATGAAAATTGAAACTCCAAGCGACAGTTTGACGAAAAGAGATGAAGAATAGTTTATAGAGCATTAATATCTGGGCCGCGAAAGATTTAAAAGCGATATACAATCGACGATTACTTTAATGATTCTGCAACATGACAATACACGACCCCATAAGGCGAAGAAGACGACTGAAAAAATCAAGAAATTAAAATGGGAAGAACTTCGACACCCTCCATATTCATCAGTAAAATAATCAGCAAAGATGTGCCTAATTGACTACTACGAAAGTACTTATTATACATTATACAAACAAAGCTTCAACTTTTATCTAACAATTTCCGTTAACAAATGGAAAAAAATCAATGCATTAAATCAACTTTTCCCGGGAACTAAAAAGTTTCACTTCTACCACGCGAAAGTCTTACACATTTTTTTTGTAATTAAAGCAATATATCCTACAGTCTATTTTAATGTTATGTACTAAAATTACTATTAACAATAATTAATAAAATAATCGTTGCACAATTATCAGAAATTTTTGAATCTATATCATATATGATATTAACGGTAGTCAAATTACATGTTGATATATTTTTAAATCCTTACATTAGATTTATCGTCCATAAATTCAATTAAATCCAAAAACAATACTCAAATAACATAATTGACCCATATGTTATTATTAGTGGTCTTTCGTATGGAGTATTTATATTTTCCATGCTTAATTAAATTCATTATACACGCATTGAATGAAAATATTATCCATTATTTCCTAATGACTAGCCAGAGCAAAGAGCAATAAATATTATTATAGGCAATACGATCCGCTTTCAAGCCTCACGCACAATTCGTGAAATCTCTAAAGAATAAACGACTATCGATGGTTTTATAGAAATTTCAGTACTAGAGAAAATAAAGATTTTATGATCCGTACGGAGCAATTTGCACGATCGGCTTTAATACCTCGTTAAACTGCAAACTTTTATATTTATTAAATAGAAAATATAATCTTATCTAATGCATAATGATAGTATTTGTGGCATTGTATTTTTTTGTTAAATCATTGAGCAAAACATAAATTTGTTAGAAATTTGTTGTATAAAATCGTGTTGTAATTTTAATTGGGTGTATTAATCCAGATTGAAATACATTTGTACGTTTTTGGGCACGGCTCAGCCCTGTTTCTCGTAATTCGCATACCAAACCAAGCAATTACCAAATGTAGGACACGAGTGCGACGAATACCTGTCCAAATGCTCACAAAGGCTTTGAATCTTGCTAAAATAGTTTCGACGACTGGGTCGAATTATATACTGATATTATTGAAATAATGTATTTTTCACAATAAATACGCTGTATTGAAATTTTTGTTGTTGCATTTATTATATGTAATATATAATTTTGTATTGCAGTGCATTCTAATTGGTTGAATTATGCTAAGACCTTTGATATTGCTATTTCTCATTATACAAGGTGAACAATTCAATCGTGATAAGTCACAATCTGAGCGAAAAAAATCATAAAGAAGGTGCGACGTATGCGTTTGGAATGTAAAATGAATGAGATGATTGTATAAATTTGTTATATTGTACACTAAATGTCTTTTAATAAGAATGATTTAAAGCTGCATGAATTCTTAAAAAGCGATTATGAACATTTTTAAAAAATATATGTAATGTATCATCTTTCATTTTATTTTTAGATGTTCTATTTTTTAGAGTAAATAAGCTTTTACTGCAGTCTCATGATTATATTTGGGTATTATTAATGTTATATGTAAGGCAAGTGTAATCAAGCCTCATATAATCAAGATAAATATCACCATCTGAACAGTTGAACAAGTGTATATCTGACAGCAGTATCATATTCACTTCTGGTTATAATAGTTAGACAGATAGAAAGAATGGCCGTGAAAAAGCTCATAATCTTAAGCATGTCTACCCACGATTCAACATAACATTCGTGACTTCTAAATAGAAGTTGCAGGTACCAAAGTCACGTATAGGGGGACAAATCTTAACGATGACGCAATTTCCATACTTACCATTTTTTAGTTTAAATCATTTATCTTAACCATGAATTATAGCCAAGTACAAATATGTTCCGAGCATGTTATACATGATGTAACGTTTCTTTAATAATAGTGATTGATGAACTCAAATCTTGATTATTAATGACCTCCGAACTCGGAGTATAATTAATTTTAGCACAACCAAGAATGGCGAGTTGCATCGCGGAAAACGAAAAATCAAATACACTTATCTGACTGTAATCATCGCAGAATCTCGTCTATTGTTTTCGAATGTAACGTTTTGAGCGAGGAACAAAAAATCAAGAGAACCGGACTCATACATTACATCACGGATGTAATCATATGTTTTTTACGCTAATTTTATACAATTTACAACGTGATAAAATTTCTTAAAACGATCCCAAAAAAACGAGACATCTTCAAGCATCCAAAATCTTTCATCATCAACGATGGGCGTCCAATTAAACACGTCAAATTGACATTCAGGCAATATTGTTGTGATGTAGCGCATAAAATATTTATGACCGATGAGACCGATTTATGGATATGACCATAAATATTTTCGTGCTGGGTTCTGAGTTTCCCAATATGATCATTAGGCCATTGAAAAAAAGCATAATGAGATAATGGGCAATCTTCCGGTATCGTGGAATAACAAAGATCAACACAAACATGAGTCCAAATCAGTCACGGATAATCGACAACAATGGCCGTAAAATTGAGGTGGGAAAATATCAAATCGGTCCTGAAAAAAATGCATACGATTGGCGGTCAAAAGTCCATTACCGCAAAAATATTGTCAGTGCGTTTTTGCTTTAAAATATCACCACATTCCATTCCATTTTTGATGTCGAATGCCCAATGATATATTCTATTGATTTTTGATATTCCAATTTAAAAACTCACATTGTCACTTTCCATAAATGATTCAACAATAGGTTAAATCGTATTAAAAAGGTTCTTGAAAAATCAAATCATCATGGCTTTATTAAGAATATTATGACAGTCGTCTTGCAATAATTTGTCATTCAGTTTGCATTCACATAAATATATATTACAATATGACGATGACTATCTTAAAATCAATGCTTCCAAGATTATTCCATGTAAAATTATCAGTTGACTTATATGAAATTCCAATCCATAGACTTTAGATGTTTAGATGATTTAGATGATCGAAATTTAACCAAATGACCATATGGACCAAACAGTGTTAAAATAATCAATTTGATTTCACTAAGAATTCAAGAGTGAGAAAATAATGTAAAATTAAAATGCCGAAATGCATATATTAAACATCAAACAAAATAATATGACAATTGTGTAATCATTTCAGCTATGAATAATCATTCTATAAAGAATAGCTTATTATTATAAAAAGTAATATTGAAGGGTTGATAATTTAGCAATGAAGTACATCGTTACCTTATGGTCACACTCATATGTTTCATTCGTGTTTCTAATTTCATTGTACTTCATGCATAAAAATATCATAGAATATAAATATTAATCTGATTATAACGTAATTGGTAATTTTTACAAAATTGCCAACCCTCGCCATAAATCACATGAATAAGCCAGTTGTATAAGACTGCTTATTTAAATACTTTACAAATCGTTAATCACTTCCTGCATGATGTCAATATATTGTAATCATATTGTTTGAAATGTCTTGTAATATTCTACATTTACGTCATTGATATAATTTTTTACAAACCATACATAATTCCTTTAATAAAATAGATATATTGGTGGGAATTTTACTTAAATAAGAATCGGCATGAAAGCTTAACTGAAGTTATGGATCATGTATCAAATAGAAATTTTATTCTTAAATATTTATATTTTTAACCCTTCTGTCAATGAAATGTTTAAAGTCCTCCCGTCAATGAAGCAGCTAAACAAACTATCGTAAGAAATATACTAATCTGGGTTTTACAGACATATGGTTCGAAAACATTTTCTAAAGCACAGACAAAAGAAAAATATGGGATTTTCCAAGCACATGATGCAAAAATGTAAAAATGCAGATCAGCGTAAGAAATATGATAATTTTTTTATGGAGCGAAAGGATTAAAATTTCTATACGAAATCCTATGAAAAAAATACGTATCTAGGTATGGCCAAACCTATTTTATTGGCTTTATGTACATAAATAGAAATATCATTTTTTTCTCGAAACACAAGGAACTCAATTTATTTATTAATTGTAAATTCTGCAAAACTATTTAAAAGACAAAGTCAAAGATATTTGGTGAAATATATACATTTCTAGTATTAAAAAAACCATTGCAAAACCATAATGATCTGGCCAGACCATCTTATTGACAGAAGGGTTAAAGTGCATTATCCATTATGAAACGTAAACGATTTCCATGTCAAATGTTTCTAGTGATTTGATATAGTATTTCTCAATGCTTTCAAATAACTTCAATTGAAATTTTAAAGTAGGAAAGGATCTATAGCAGTTATCCCTAAATTTACTATACCTATGGACTCCTTCTTATAGGAATAACTTGATCGGTTTACCCCAAGTGAAATAACTCTACTGCATAATAGAAAAAATATAATTAAATTTAACTTTGTACATAGTAAATGACAATATAATTTTTATCATTTTCCAATCAAAGTTGAGCAAATAATCCCACATTTAAGGCATTACTTTTGATTTTATAAGCTCGCGGATCCCTCAACTTTAGGATCCTGTGATCTACATATTTTATTCACAATAAATTTTAGTCTTTGCCATAAGTAATATAAAACCTGAATCGAAATAATCGATCACAAATACGAATATGTAATTACAATCACGCTCATGTGTCCGATACGAATCATTATCACAAGCATTAAAGCACTAGCCCACTATTATACATCAACACTTGCTACCATATTTAATTAAAATCCATATTCTTGGACTTATAGCAGAGGCTTTATAACTTTGTTTTTTTTTTCTGTAATCCATGTCTTCAAAATGTAACTGTCGGTGTATTTTTATTAGAGCTATTTTAAAGACAAGCTTTGTAATAAGCCTTTCGAGAAGGACATTTGCAATGATCAATCGAGTACATATGTTATCTTCTGATCTCATTTAAACAAAGGCCTCTTACTTCAGAAAACACTGACCTAGAGCGATGTCTCATATCGTTATGCTCTAGTATTTTTAAGGACATAAAGACACGTGGCACGCGAGTTGCTTAACACACATGTTATAGCATCAATGAATGTAACTAAATGCGATCGTTTTAATATGGAAATACCCAATTCTACGCACTATTTGTCGATTAATCGGCGTATGTATTCAGATGTAATTGACTGGATCGTTTCCAAAACAGGAAAGAACATCTTTGACCATTTGCATAGCTGTCTATTGTCGCCGTTGTGAAATCCCGACAAAGCTGGTGATTTGGTACTGTAAGAAGAGCACCGCTGAAACAACATCCCTATATACCAGGGAACACGTGTATGACTCAATATTGATATATGTATGAGAATAATGTCGATTCGAAGCATTTGCATGATACAGTCGATATAAATAATTGATTCAGAAAGTCGATTGCAATGTGAACGCAATGGCCGTGAAAGCGACTGGTTTTATGGGCGACACAATTCATTTATTGATGGTTCCACTGGTCGATTGGGTGCGGCCAGATATGACATAACAACATTAAGAGGCCCTATGCATTTTTTAAATGTTGAATTTCCCACAAAAATACTATCTAATCCAACACAGACTAAGGTTAAACTAGATTTAATTTATGCTAATCTAGCTCAAAATTATGCACATTTTTAAAGCCACTTCAATTCAATCATTATCAGCCCAAGAGACTGATTGCAGGATAAAGGTCTTTTCAACTCGCTCACCTTCGTTCATGTCACCACTCTGATCTGGCTTAGAAATAAATACAAATTCAGAATGCAACTCAAACGTGATAATATTTGGCCAAAAAGAAGAAGATTACATTACAATGAAAACCTTATTGAAATATCATAAAATTGTGGCATTTTATGAAAGTAATTTTAGTTTAATTTAGTTAGTTTTGGTGAAGGGTATATACAATATTTTAACTTGCTAATTTTCAGCATAGTCTTTACTTCCCCTTTGGGGAGCATTAGAACTTTTCTAAAAAGCACTGGCGTGACTGAACATTTTATAGGACATTTAGGATCATTAGGTGAGGCTTAATATTTTTGTTGTCTCTTTTTGACGATTAAAATATTTAAATTGGATAATAGCACAATACCTTATGGTAAAAAAATACTACTGAAAATTCAGGGCATCAAACATATTGTTATAAGACTATGACATTTTCGCAGCTGCAAGGCATTCTTCATGAAAAGGATTCAAATTCTTGAACTATTTCATCATTTAATAATAGAACTAATACTAATTAAAACCATGAGTTGAGTGTTTTATAGTTAAAAAAATATGGCTAAATTTGTATAAAGAATATCCAGAAAAGGGATTTCACATTTATTGATTTACGCATAATTTGAAGGAAATGATTGGCAAAAAATTATTTTGTAAGAGGATATTTAATCGAAAAAGGTTAAATTATGCTCTGTTTGATCAATTTTAAGATTTTTTCTGTTATGTCTTATTCATTCTTACACAATTCCATCGAATATATTATATCAATAAGATGTTTTGATATTGAAGATAGTGTGTCCTCCACTATAAGATTATGCAAGAATTGCACAAATTATGGCGTTTGCTGTTTTTAAGTTCGTCAATAATATACAATTAGCATAAAATAGCCTAATCAGTCAAATATTATTTTCAACCTATTATTCAAAAATATTATTTATGAGATTATGATGACATATTATAAATAATCGATTATTATCATATGGATGATGGCTGTACAAAGTACGGGATTGAATCCTTTTTCGGTCAAATATTACCTTCAAATTTTTGCCTATCTTCTATCTTGGTCTTATCGCATAACATGCCCAATAATATTGTTTTATAATTATGCATTCTCATTCTCCATTTATAGTATACATTCTCCCATGTTTCAAACAACAAAAAATAAATTCAGACAGCATATCGATCAAATACTGAGCATATTTTTGTTAATGCTTTTAATAGCATGGACATTCTTAGTTTTTGACGTCATTTATGTAGTTCGATTTCTCGAAATATGTTTTAAGCTCAATTAAACACATCTTTATTAACACACAAACGTCTTTATATACCGGTTTCGCCATAAAAATACGCAAATACGACGAAACGGAACGGCTTGACATTTGGAATTATTTTCTCTCTTGTTTACATGTTCTATTAGCATAGTTTTCTCGTAGTGCTTCCTAAGTTTTGAAATGAGACTAATATACAGTTTTATGCTCCTCTTGAGTTGATATAACAGTCTCAAATGGGACGATTCGGAAGATGGTGTTAATAGATGCAAATTTGTTCATATGTGGAACTTGGATGCATTCGTGAGCAAATTACCTAGCTCCAGTATGAATTTCAAGCAAGTCGTCTTCTGATATAATCACTATCGCTAATAGCATTCGTTAAAGCAACTAGTGGGGTATATTTAAATATACAAGTATTGATAATATCCTATTTTTAGAGAATATGGGCGGCCTGTGTATGAAGATTACTCCACAAAGGCAGTATATCGATTTGACTTTCGAGTCTGACTAATGTATTTTACCGGTGAAACGGCACATTTTATTTGACCCAGGCTAAAAGTTATTCATAGCACATAAGTAAATACATATCAAATACTAAGAGAAGATGAAATGAAATTGAACATATAAGATGTAGATATAAACATAGCATAGAATCATTTCACTCCTGATTAGATCCTCACATTCATATAATCACTCGCTGCTTCGAAATATTGATGAATCCCTTATAACCAATCGTTTTGTTGGTTGGTATTGGCAATCTGTTGGATTTATTTGCTTCTGTTTTTTTGCGAAATCTTATAAACTTTCCAACAAACATATAGAAATTTGTAAACATTACCGTCAAGGAACTTGTCAACCAATTCACAGTATTTATTATTTGAATTTATTCACAAATATCACATTTTTTAATTAGGATTGAGTGTATTCTGCACCTTAAAATTAATTTAATAAACTCATGTTTATCTCAAACGCTGCTATCAGTGGTTTGACAGTTTCAATGGATTGAATAACACATCCGATAAAATGTATAACTTTAAATTTTAGTGGTTATAATTCCTCAATTATTATATTTAATGTTAGATCTTAACAATATTATTTTATAATTTTATGACTGTTTTTAAAAAATATTTTTAAAATGAGTACGCCATTATGACGCATTAATTTTCAACTCATTTTGATCATTAAATTTGATTAACCATAATTTTCGACAATGGTCCATAGTCATTTTATGTATCATTAGAGCATTTTAAAAATCGTTTATAATCTTAAATAATTAACAAATCTAGTTTTTCTTGCTTATTATGATTGGTCTTGAAGTAGCTAATTAGCGACCTAGACTTGCCTTATGTCACTTGACAAGCCCGATAAAACATGTTACATGTTAACGCAATAAATATCCTTCTGGTTTGTAATCAGGAGAATTGTTAATTGTTAAGCCTTGAGGCTTCCGTTTATATATATATATATTTTGAGTGCAATAAAAATGCCGATAGATTCGTTTTCGCAATTAAACAAAGCCAAAAAATGCACCGACAACACTATATCAAGTGTTGTACTGGAACATTTCTATATGGATTGATTATAAAATTAGACGTAAATAGCAACAGAAGGTTGACAGGCCTAAAGGCAAACACTTTATAATACTTTCTAAAATCATAGTACAGCCATTGGCATACATTGCTAAGCAAAACTTAGCTATTGTTACCATCTAGCGATTGTTGTAATTGTTGGACTCTAACTTTTTCTCACGATCACTGAAGACCTCTGCTCTGAGGTTACTACTCTTCAGGTCCAATTTAAATATACTAGGTCCTCAAAAAATATCTCGATCTATTCAGCTGTTATTTGACATTAAGTGCCAAATTATTTTTTATTTATATTATAATCGTAAACACCTGTTATTACGTAGTAAAATATCGACAAATTTACTTTGCTAAAAACAAATTTAAAGCCTTTTTTGCATTTCATACGAGTCAAAGTTCAATTAACGGCGTCTTACATCATCACATTGATTGTATAAATTTAATAATCGTACAAACGTGATTAAAATCTTATGGTCCAGATAGCTGTAAACTCATTATTCGCCATATAATTGTTATATCATAAATTTCATTTTCATAAAGATCATCACCGACCCGGAGTCATTTTAGTCAACGGGTCAACTCTAGGCAGGTTTTAGCAGCAGGTTGCAACATCGGCGAAAGGAAAGAACTGAATATGTCAGGGATTCTCAAACAGCATGTGGCAATCAACTTCCAGCACGTATTGTATAGATCAAACACAAAGACAATATTATTACTTCGAAATAATTACTATATTTATTTCAACTCATCCGACACAATGGCCGACACATACATATTTTCTACATTACGTCGATATTTTTTCGTTGATAAAATCAAATAATAGATTGCGGACTGAATGCGCAAAAAACGTTTCATCACGCCAAAGTAGATGGTATTCCACGATCTTGGATGTAATCGGATATTGTAGCGACGAAATGCACATTTTTTATTCAATGGTTCCAATTAGCGCTCGGGTCAAAGTTGTCCAAGACGATAGAATTGCATTCGGGTAATTGCAAGAATTCATGGAAGTCGTGCATGCCAGATATTACACAAATAAGAAAAAACAACAAGATACGACAGCCTCTGGCGTGGAATGTGATTTACGGCAAAAATTCATATCATTGACCAAATGCTTCCATAAATTCTCCAAACGCTCGAAGATTGCTTTTATGACGATCGAAGGATACACTCTAATCGATGAAATTTAAGACTTTTCAATGAGCTATTTTATGAGGGCCATTATTTTGGCTGTCATCTAGTTAGCCAGTCGTGACACGTTAAAATTGCAAACAAAAAATCTTATTTTAGCTAATGTTTTAAAGTGAGACAGGTGATAAATTCCATATGCGTCGTGATACATTTTATTGTTGCCATTATGCGCTATTTGCTATACAAAAACTAGCTTAATTCTTTCGGTTTTCTTTAAAAATATGCATTTTTATTGTAGTTAAGAAACAAGCATCATCCTTATCGATTTGAAGAGTTTGTTTCTTTAATCTTGACCTATGTATATAACACCTCATATTGGAGTGTTACCTCATCAAAGGGGAAAAAAATTAAAATTAATTAATATTTTTCAGGCACGGATAATTGTCAAACCGGATAATCGAGAGTACACTGTAAATGTTAAAATCCTTGATACAATGGCGCTGCAGGCTTCATTTCATTTTGCGTAACCTAATACGGCACAATCTTCTAATCTTCTGCATATTATGACACGAGACTGATGGCAGTACAAGGATAATTTAATAGACAATGTATAACACAGCATTCTTGTAATTTATTTCCTTTGTACTGTGCCATAAAGCAATACACTTTCCAGTATTATGGTAAGATTGAATTAATCTCGATCATAATAATATGGTTTTGCACGCCAAATGATTTTATATATTTTATTCTTCTTGTTATAGAGTATATCCAATATTGGATAACAGCAATCTTTATAAGAAACTCTTCTAGGGATAAAATATTTTAATAAAGTTTTATTATATTGCCCTCCACATATGGCTAAACCAGGATATGATTAGATAATTATAAATCATTATGTAAGAGAGAATCTACTATTGAATAGCAAAAATAGCATTATTTATACATAACATTTTGATTATTGCTGTAAATTCAACTACTTATAAGCGGCCCTGCCCAACTCTATAGATTGTCTCCATAAAATTATTGGAAAATTCATACTATAAAATGAATGTAATTTTATCCCAAGATAATAGAAACTTGCTTGAAACAGCAATATGCAGCAACAAGTGATCATGAAAATGTGGAGATCTATTTAAATCATAAATTTGACCACAATGATCACTATCATTATAATTTTGGATCAACATATGAAAAAAAATACGGAAATATTCCATCCTAATGTATTGATTTATACGGTCATAACATAGATGCAAAAGTAATTCAATTTCAGACCTTGAATATTTTAACAAGGATGGAAACATATTGCGAAGTGCCATGTTCATATAGCGTGCTATATGTTCATCAATAGACTCAACAACATCATCCAGTTTAAAGACAATTATATCAAGCAATTAACCCTGATTCATAAATTACAAATATTTTCTAACATTGCTCATTGATGCTCTGATGGGAACATTTAAATGGCTTTTTTACGAAATATACTCCTCCATACATCTAAAGTATATATGAGTTTATGATTGTTCAATAAAATAAAACATCTATGAATAGCAAAGCTAGTAAGTCCTTATTATGTTCTTTCTTTAAAGTCCTTATGACATCCATAAAAGCATGATCTTTAATGTACCGTATCCTATATCAGACATAGGAGATCTTAATATGGTGTTTTCCATTGCCTTCCACACGTGGTAAAGTAAATATAGAATTATTTGGAAAGGTAGAAGAAGAGAAAATCTATAAATGAGTAGCGAACTTATAATTATATATAAATGATAATTTAATTATTTTTGCAAATTCCATCATTCACTCACGGGAGTCCCTAACCCTATAGTAGAACTTTAAAACAGTGTTTGATTTAAAATTCGAATTTATCAACTTTCTCAAATTTCTTAATGTAGTAATTGTGTTGTGAAATGAATCTTGTTTGTTCCATAATTTGTTCATATTTCTACAAAATTGTAATTCAAAATTCAATTGGTTATTTTTTGAAAATCAGCAACTTTCTAAAAAAACGTGATCAATGGCTATTATTACTTTTACAATCAATATATTCCTTAATAGCGATACTCATAAAATATATAATCTATTTATTTATGATCTAGTTAACTCCATACAAAGTGATATAAATATTCAATCGCAAATCTAAAAAAAATACGTTTACCGAATCTAATGGAGTTAAATACATGCCATTTATTTTCAGATCAAGCCCACAATATTTCAAATGTCATGTAATTATTTTCACCGTGATTTACTCATGCGAAATTGATTTTAAGCGAATTAAACGATCGTGAATTTGAACTGAATTTTTCACGAATTATTCACGTTACGTTTCGAAACCAACTAGGCGTCGACTTATAAGTACCGGATCGTGAATCGGTCCATCGTCGTTTCGATTAAATGAAATTATTCTGCTTAAAACGTTTCAGTATCGTAATCGATACTTGATTTTCGTACTCGTGTTTCAATCTTTTTGCGCCACGCTGTCAAAATTCGAATGAATAATTGATGGGATTGCGAAGCGAAGTGATTCTTATTATTCACGCGTGTTTCAGCTGTCGAATGTGAACTGTCAAAAACGACCTTTAAATTGAGATAAAAATCTTCTCGGATGCTTGATATTTGCGAATTGGCAATTATTTCGTGGAAATGTATCAAAATTTTATCGGGGCTTTATGGCGATTAATATGTCAGTTTCGATCGATATTTATGTTTTTTGGTCGGATAATGAATTGGATAAAATTGATGGCATGAAGTTTGTTAAATTGTTTGCGAGTATATTATGTGGATGACGGATGTGGATGGGTTGTTCAACTATTAAGGCTTTCAAGGTCTAAACACATCTGTTTACCCAATCTGCGATTTGTTTTATAGCGCTGAATATAACATTGAAAATGAGCTATTAAAAAATAATTATCGGACGTTGAAAAAATGAGCGTGGTGCTAACATGTTGTGTATCGTCCTTCGGATTATGTAAGATTTATAAAATTGTAATTGCTTGGAATTAGTCATCAGGAATTGATATGGTCATATACTTTTATTGCGAATTTCTTAAGTATCAATCGCTTTACGACCAATTTAAAATGAGTACTTGACCTCATGAAAATATTTCAACCACATAATTTCGGCTATAAATATTATGTTGAGCTCTGGTGAGATGAGATAATAACTACTTGTCTTTAATGTTACCATTTAGATGTAATATTTCCAGCTGGCGTAATTAACATCAGCAAACCAGAAGCGCCTGAAATCTTCGTGATTTCTAAGGTCATCATTATCGCCGTTCAAAAAGCTAATAATGAAAAAACTCAGTGTTGAATCGGCGTGCAGATTAGTGGCTGTTGAATAAATTCGTTTCTCTTCAAACGGAGGAAACGGATGTAAGGTCGGATGAGCACGGCACTAATCAAATGCTCACGGAAAATTGTGACTGATGCATAGCCAATTTCAAAACCAACACACGTATACTCGAAAAAAAATGGTTGGATATTACCGCATAGTCATGGTTGCTGAGCTGTAAATCATATCCAACAGACAATATTGTGATTGCGAATCACATTGTTCGATGGCACGGCGAAGTGCTCTCTTTGTGGTCCGGCCGGAACTCTTTTGAAGTACCATTTCAATTGATATGTTATACTCGCATAATGCATGTCCATTTAGTCCTGCTTTAATTCTGTCAATGCAGTGGTTCCCAATCAATGCGAATTCATATAGAGCCCTAAGTAGTATAAAAATATTCTATCTGCATGTAATAAGTATCCCTGCGTATTATTTCATTCAATCCTGTGATAAAGAACATTTGTATTATAAGAAATAAACGCGAATGATACAAATATAGCGTAGCTACAGGGATATTTTGCACCCATTTCTACAAAGTATCGTATCCCATCGTGGTTTTGCGAGACCTCAAGAAGAAAGACGAGGGTGTCCGACCCATCAGAAGAGCTACTTTCAACAATCGATGGTTTTTCTTGCCTTCATAGAGGGAAAGCGAATTTTTATTCATTTCATATTCAAAATAAAATGCATCAAATATGGCCGCATTGACTGGACAAATCCGAGGTTCACAACAACAACAGAATTAGTCTTTTTGCTATTCGAGAAAAGCGCATTTTCCTGCAACCCCAGACTCTCGACCGGCTTTAATATTTAACTTTAGAATATTGCATTACCTCTGATGATACGATATTATATTACACGCGCTCCAAACAGATCATGTTTGATAGAGTGGTGGCTTAAATAAATAAATATATCGTGAGAGTCAGCAAATCGCGTTAATAATTCAAAAGAAAGGGCAAATTTACTCCGCCCTCTCCATAATGTTGATATATATAAATGCATATTATTTGATCCCAGAATCCCCATCCAAATGACAGAATTATCAGAGTATCGCCATTCGCCCGATGATTTTATTATGAACATAATACAATTGACTTATTAACAAGACACAGTTTTTTTACATCAAGTTAAACCTTTTTTAGACCAAGTTAGGATCACCATTAAGCATAGTAATTGGATTTTTTACATATAAGGTAAAAATCATCTTATATGCTTAAGAAAATACACCATTTAATTTAGAGTATAAAATATTTCATCCGACATCTGATGGTTTAACTTGAAGTAAAAAAAACTCTAAAAGATTGAAAGACTCCTCCCTTAATATGTTTATTGTATTTAAAAGCGTCTTCAAATTTTAATGTAGCGTCATATTATGTATATCCATATCAAAGTGAAGCTTGGACAATTAAGTAACCTTGTGCATGCATATTGATTTTATTTTAAAAAACAATGCGAAATTAAAAAAACACCTTTTTCAAGGTAAATTATTTGATTTGATCAGATAAGTCATGGAATAATCAAATAAATGTAGTTATTTCAAGTGAACGGCTGCTTGATTCAATTAAATGGAATATTTAAATGCAGAAAAATTGTATTTGAACCTTTATTGAAGAAGGTTGAAGACAAAGTATTCTTGTAAAAAAATGGATTAATAATGATTAACGAAAATATTATACACGGACGAATGTTGGCAAAAGCATGACACAAATGTGAATTTGTAACAATTGTCAATGAAATGTATTAAAAAAAGCTCCATATTGACATAAATTAAAATATTGATTAGAGCTTTTAATTATTTTCCAGTTAAAAGCATAATATAAAATCATCAGTCCCAATGTATTACAATAGTTTGATGAATGTAAAAAGATGATTTGAATTTTCTGAAGCAAAACATTGTCCCATTTCTCATCTATTCTTTGCAAATAAATTAGTATAATATGCGATTATATTAGAAGACCTTATTACTCGATTTATCCCAGCATTCTTCGGAACAATGCAAAATATAAAGGATTAACGCCGCACAGATGTGGGTCAAGTATTCATCAAATTAATTGAAAAGATTTTTTTCATCCATTATACGATACAATTATGTTGACCACAATTACGTACCACTTCTGAATTAATTTCATCTAGGGCATTAGTATTCGGAAATGCTGCATTTTGAGGATAATTGTGGTGGATGCCCAAGGTGTTGGTGAAGGCTTTCAAAATACTAATGAAAGGAAATGAAAAAGCTCACTTTCAATTGGTATTCTCAGGCGTCTATTGAAAATGTTTTACCTATAATGACTGTATCTTATTTGAATATGAAATGAAGCAATCTTCCCTCGTATTGACTACGCTAAATACACGCCGCGTCCCACAGATGTGTCATTGAGGATGGACATAGCGACTGAGATAAATGACTCTTTGAGTAATCGATCTCGGCACCTTTGTTCAGATTTTTCTGACGTGTCCGGATAATCTTATGGCAATGGACATCGTGGACGACAATTAAATTTATGACTTGTGTGAAAATGAACCATCAGCACAATGCAGAAAAGAATCCTGCTTGCAGACGGATGCGTACTCTTGATGGACTGATTGCATCGTTGATGTGACGATTGACTTGCAAATCTATTTGGAACAACAAAAAAACTCTTGAATCGTGAATTTAATTATTTTCAACCACGAACAGCTTTAAGTCTAACATGACCATATTGTGTCGCCATTGATATTTCTTGTTGTTTATATGCATAATCAAGTATGACATCTAAGGTTTTATATACGATATCTAATGTGTAATAAATATATATAATTTTCTAGTTTATACTTTGAAGATTCCCACAAATCGTAATCTCAAAGGGTCAGGTCAAAACATCTTAGCATCCAAGAATGCCACTCCTCTTAGATATTTATCTGCTCGTTGAATTAAACCATTGTTGGATTTCTTGATTTTCAATAAAACAAACGCTGCATTAAGAGTTACAAAACTTAGCTAGACATCTTGATTAATTTCCCAAAACTATAAAATTAGGACATCGGAAACTCCCTTATAATTACAGCATGATAGATGGGTGCAACCAAAATAAAACAGATCTAAGGCAGCCGTCTCTATAGAAATAAGTACCAATTATGATGAAAAAACGATCGAAATATAGCAATGAGATCATTCTGATTCTAAGAAATGATATCTGATACAATTCCTGATATGTTTTTTTTTATTATTTTACGTGTTAAAAATGCAGTAATACAAGGGTCATTTAAAAAGTTCCCAATCCGATAATGTATATATCAATATAATCTCGCTAAACTTCAGCATAATTATATCTTCTACGGTAGTCCATCATTTAAAGAAAGCTCTTTGCTACTTTACAATATTTTGATATTGGAATCATAACAGTGCTAAGTAATATAGATCAGGTCGTAGAATAATACTTAGATTCGATGATTTTTAACACTGATAAGATATTTATAATCACCTATGTGATTGTCTTAAAAAATCTGCATTCAATAGCATTTGTGATCAAACCGATGGTCTTCGCATTATATCTATTCTATTCTATTCGCATCTAATTCTTCAGTTAGGGCAATAAATATTCGTTCATCTAAGATGCCTCTATCTTTAATTGATGATCTTCTGATCATGTTTAAGTCTGGCCATCCATATTTATGCGCAATGTAAAAAAACCAAAATTATTCAGAAACTTTTGGTAAATTCGCAGAAACATGTCTTCTTAATAACGTATCACTTCCATTGCCTACGTGATAAAGGACACAAATTCAACAGATCCTGTTGATTTTTACCGACAATTCACGATATAATCGAAGAACGAATACCAATGAAGAGTTTTTAAGATATGGAAGCCGTACATAAATATTTATAAAGCGCCTATATTGGCGGTACTTACAGGGTCGGAAAGTCAATTATTTTCAGTCCGTTACTTGCAATGTGAGTATATCATTAAACTCAATTTTAGTCATGGATATTTTAGCTTTTAAGCTCCATTACATTGTATAGATAATTTATGCTGAGGTGCAAGACAAGAATTATAGGGAGTATCAAAGCTATAACTCCAAGTTAAAAAGCTGTAATGCTAAGAACGTGATTAAGCACACTCATTACCGATTATAATGCATGTGCCATTGGATTTGAATGCATTTTATCATATTTTTAAAAATAAAATCGAATTAGTTGCTATATCAATTCATTTCACGATTTTTTTGCGATAGGGTCAAAAAATATCTGTAGATTGTTATTGCCAATCAAATTCCATAAAGCTTTATTGAACAAAAAATCACTGGGCTACTTTGACGGATATTTTAAAATTTTCCAATCTCTTAACAAAATGTCTAGATATTGATTAGATATTATAAATGTTAATAGAGGCGTTTCCACTTTGATAGATCACATATTTGTTGTATAAGTCACCTTATTTATATCCATACACACAATATGAATTATCAAAATCGTGATTATACGTATTATTGTTGTTCAAATCACATCGACGCTACTCAATATCTATTTATAAACGATTCGTGATCTACCATATCATGAGAACGGCTAAGTAACATGCAATTACAATTAAAAAACTATTGATATTTAGAAAGTCGAATGGCCAATCGATTATTATAAACGATCACAAATCGATCAAGAAAATATTATATTATACATGCTCATCGTTTACAAAAAAAAATGACGAAAATCGACGTTGTTTATGATCCAAAATATTCGTCCGCTATGTTCCACAGCTTCCGTGTCGTGATCAAAAGCTGATTTGTCTGAGAGTGATTATCATAAGACAAACGGTTGTTTTATATTTTTGATGTAATTATTTCGCGGGAAGGTCATCATCATTTTTCAGAAAAATCGTTCATTCCCATATCCATATTCGTCGAGGTCATGATTCTTTGATGCTTAACGCCGATTGGGACGCCTATTAATATTTTTTGGTCGGTAATTACATGTACATCATCGCTAATGATAAATCAATCATCTACTATTTGATCGCTGACGCTAATTCACGATTTGATGAATCGAACCTGATTTTATTATAGTCTTTTTTATGGCGACTTTCATATATGGAGCACTAATTAGTACAGTAATAAGAACGCTTGATTAAGTACCATTGTTGTGAGCCGGAAGATATATTATGGCAACCGATCAAAAGACTTATTTTGAACGTCATTAAACAGGCCCACGATTACTCTTAGCACCGGAATTAATTTCATATAGACGAATGCATTTCCAGATCATTTTTGAATAGCTTTAATTCTATAAAAATAATACTAGAGCGTTAGATTAATTATGTTTGGTAAAGCACATGATGAATTCAAACCCTGATCTTCTTAGCAGTAAGCCGTGACGCCATTCGCAAGGCTACATATTACTTCCCATAAAGGATTTCATATACTTTTCTTTTGTGATGCGTGTGTAATTATGCTCAAGATAATTATCGTTACGGCAATTACGTAATTTTCAGTTCTTTTCAGATGCCATATGATCACAGAGCCATTTTGCTCCGAATGCTAATGCATTAATGAAAAACTCATCAATATAGATTCAAGTCGAAATTTTAAGCGTAATTCTTAATCAATGTCGTTGATTTCATGCTCCAATAAAGTCACTGAACTGGTTAAGCTGATGCAAAAAGTCGATAGAACTCACGATTAAAAAAAATATGCAAATATCTATAACAAGATTATCATACTGCACATGTATCATATATCAAATTTATAGCAACCCTCATATAATACGGCATTCCTACAACATGATTTTGATTTAACACTATTCGATATTTATAGAAAACCGCATGTTAGAAAGCGTAGATATCCATTAATTTATTTAAAAAAATATGGTTTTGAAGCTTTTTTGTAGAGCGTTGAAAACTACTTACTAAAAATAAAATTTATCAGACGTGAAATCATTACAAAGATTTATAAATCAAAATTGGTAGAAATAATATTGAGAAATATCGCAAAATTAATAGGATAATAGTATGAATAAAAACAATTTAATTGTTAAACATTTCTTCCCAAATTATATAAAGAAAAAAGACTCACTAAAATTTGTATTTCTTGGTATTTTTTCGCAACTTTTCAGCCTTACTATGCGGAAACTACCCTTTTGCAATACAATAGACATTTTCTAATCTGGTTAAAGTTGCTTTAGATCTTCGAGCATTAATTTTATTTTTTTTGTAGTAAGTATAGATGAAACATCTTAAAAATTTCTATAAATGAAGAAGTTGTGAAGATTTACAGTCAAGTATTTAAATTAAAAAATATTTTAAATCTTTTTGAGGAAGGTTTATACAAATCAGTAATTATTTTACAAATATTTTTAAAAAATACATTCAACGACTTAAGATCATTCTTGTTAAAAATAACACTTCAAACAAGACTTGAATTTTTTTTTCAAGATTAAAATGTCGTTAAATAAATCTTCATGGTGATTTTATTGCTCATATATTTCATTTAATTACACAAAAAATTACACTAACGATCATTTTGTATGTTAGATGATAATGATGATACAATCCTAAATTGTTATTGATTTATTATGTATAGACGTTATGAATTCAACATCATATCAATATCAATTTAACCCAGTGGGAGTCAAACCCGCATCCTACGCTGTCCGGGCGGATACTGTACCGATTGAGCTATGAGACTAGATACATCTCTAGCCTCAACCTTCAGTACACATGTTTTTCTATGACGTGAGCGTCCCCCATTTTGCATTAATCCAAAATAATCATACGAAAACATGCTAAATAACATGATGGAATTCAAACATGTTTTACGTTGTTTATAAGTAAAAAATCTATGAAAACAACGGAGCTTATTTCGTTCAAATTTAAGGATGTTGTTTCAACGACAAACAAATGACGCATTGCTTACAAATTCGTCTTTTGAAATATATTTCCATTGTTTCCTTGCAATAATTTCGTCTCTCTTATCACGTCTGCCAGCTATGGAATTTATGTGGACTTAACGTCAAAATCAGTGCATACAGCCGCTTAAAAGCCACAAAAACCCCATAAGCCGGCTTCGTTTGGATAAGTGCGAAATCACGTCCGTGCTTATCTTTAGACGTTAAAGGTTTTGAATTTCCTGGATTGGCTTTTTTTTGTTACACGCTACGTGCTTTACGTGTTAAGTCGCTCCAGAAGACTGTATACATACACAAAAATAAGCGTATTCATATACAAATACGCCGGTTCTTAAATAAATGTATACGGCGTTACACCAACTTTCTCTTTTGCTGCCAACAGCCGTCATGTGAGACCCACTCCCAGCATTACTACACATAAACAATGCAACCGAATGACTGTGCGATGTTTGTGATTCAGT
Source organism: Stenopsyche tienmushanensis (assembly GCA_008973525.1). NCBI lineage: Eukaryota > Metazoa > Arthropoda > Insecta > Trichoptera > Stenopsychidae > Stenopsyche > Stenopsyche tienmushanensis. Next base: position 734,303 of record WACJ01000130.1, read on the forward strand.
GATTTTCAAACTTTAAAAAAAAAAAAAAACTATGTTAATTATTATCATAAAATTTTCAGATCTCTCCGGAATCAAACTTAAGGCGCCAAGGAATCAGCGTAAGCGTATCCTTTAAGCAGGATATGGAGCATAATACCACCACAAAGTCCTTCGAGCCATCTGAGATTGAAACCCAAGTGGTAACAGATCCATCGGAAGATCATGCTGAAATGATCAGATCGATAAATACGGAGATTAAAGAACAATTATTGTGTCTCAGATATTAAATTTGAATCTCATTTATGGAATCTAAACATCTCATGTAATTTTTATTTGAAGTCTCATTACATTGAATAAGATAAATTACTATGATTTGCAGCAATTATGAGAATCTTTATGAAATTTAAGCAAAGATTGAAATTCAATATGAAACGTATCGGCCACGTAGAAATATTTTTAGGCACCAGACTCCAAAACGTAAGAAAAGAACAAGTTAACGGATAAAATAGTGAAAAAAAATCCTTGAGAGGCCATACCCAAAGTCCTAATGAAAAATTTAACGCGATTTTAAAATTGATAGTTTTATCGTATTGAAACTTTAAACGATATATTGCTTACTGCATTTTCAAAAACGTCTCCAGTTATAGCTTAAAAAGTTATTGATTGATCTGGCTGAAACTTTGAGAAGTTTCTCACTATGATATTATTTATTCAACAAACCTAAAGTTTTAAGGTTTTCACGTAAAAAAATATTTTTTTTGGGGTAAAAATTGTCATGAAAATAATCAAAACTATGAAATGTTAACTAAAAAGCATATTCAATTTTATGTATTTTTTTAAATTTTTAAAATTATATTGACTGCCTACACATTTACACACAGCACTTTAGGTTTGTAGTAAAAAAATGTCAACATTTTTAAATGGTACGATTATTTTTCACCTTTTGAAAAAATCATGAAAAGCGACTCATTTTCGGGCGTCTAAAAGGATTACCCCCCTTAACATTCCTCCTGCTGACCTTAAATTTTATTTTAAAATAATTTTATCAATCGCAAAAAAAATTAAACAAGTGGTAAAAGTACTAATATATTATATTAATGTGACTTTTTTAATATTAATCTTATTTAGTATTAATTTATGAAATCGCAGACAAGTATTAACAAATTTTTCCACTATCATTAAATATTCAATCTGCTCTTGGGTAAATGAGGAAAGATTTATTGGATCACGGTATGATGAAAATGGGGGCATTAAGTGAAAAAATGTTTGATTATCACTGCTTCAAAAGTTTGTGATAAACACTGCAAGTTAGAAACATTTTTCTCTATACAAACATCGTTTATTTTGATTGCTCTACATTACTTCACATAGTGAGAGTCGAATATAATATATTTTAAAAAATATATATCACAAAAGCAGAAACGCACCAAAATTCACATTGTTGATGATGATTTTTTCTAGAAATTCGCTGCTGTGTAAAATGGAAAGCGTATTCTCTCTTGACATATTCTGACATGATGATCGATTCCGAATGTGATATTTTTTTTGGGATAAATTATATATAAATTTCACCATAATGACGTAAAAGTAAAACGCTAAAAGCATATACTAATTTTTGATCGTTTTTTCTGACAGCTAAGCAAATTAAGCGGATATCAATAATTATTTCCTGATGGCAAAAATGATTAATAAACATCTGTTTGTCAAAAAATAATGATATATGCGCAACTTGACCAATACACTTGAGCTCGCGTGCAAAACGATTACGCCAGAACAATGGTTTTTTTAGCATATGTACATATTGACAGTTGAGCAAAACATTACTTTTTTGACAGCTCTCAAACTAAAAACTCAAACAATTTGACAGGAGAAATCAAATAATCCCAAATTGACACATCATCCATTTACAAGACTTCGCTCTAATACAGTTTACTATCAATCATCTATCCACGCATTGATATAATTGGGATTAAATCTGCAGTATAGCAAATAAATTTGATAGTTTGGAAGAATCGATGTATTTAATTAATCATCTCATATCTGCTTAATTTTGATATTATTATTCTGAAAAAGTTAAATACTGAGAAGATTAATAAACATCGTTTATGTCGGCATCCATTTCTACCATTAGCTCAATTGCTTTCTTCCATCGACCTTAACCTGTTATAGTATGCACCATAAAATTTATAGGAGTCTCTTAAAAGTGTCTTTCTTTCGAGCGAATACTTTCACGCTGCAATCTACTAAATGCAATAATAACCGTTCACTTTCTCTCATTCAAAATCGTAATTGAACACTGTTTATGAAAGGCAACAAAACCATGAAATATTATTCTGCTTCGAGCTGTGTAAACATAATGACCGTTGCAATTATGCCGAAACGCTTTGGTTTCATGCATAATTCTAAAGCAAGTGGCTAAAAAACAGCCGAAACGTCGTTAATTCGGCGGGACGTATGAGATCATCCAGTGGAACAAATGAGCATACGGATAAAACGTCTGGGTGAACTTTTCACATTTCATGGATGTGGCGATTGCAAATCGCATCCATATTTTTTTTACAGACTTTCAAATGATTCTTCGAGATTTTGCCGAAATCGCCGCTCTTATTTTTCAATCAGAGTAATCAAAAATAAATCTTCAATGGTATATACACCAAATGTCAATAAATTATAGTGAAGATCTGCAATAAATTTTATCGGGATGTTTTTACTGAGGATTTCGACATTATATTGCAATGTATCGATGTTTAGTGTGCAATAAGATTCTTCGTGATGTAAAAGATAAAATGCACCACGAACAAATAAATTATATATGAAAGCGGAATTGAAAGCAAGTTCGCTAACGTGGGCAGAGCACGTGGTGATATTTGTCGAGTTGGAATTGTTAGAAAGTGTCCAAGAAATTTACGGAGGATAAAGCTCTGAGGTTATTCACGGGTGGGTAGCTGAATAAAGATCATCACAAAGATTCTATATATATTTTTCTAAGCACTTTTATAAAAGGTTATTTCAAAAAGTTCATCTAATAACATCGAAAATCATAAAACTGTCCAGATTACCTCAAAATTGATTGTCTTTAAGATATCAATAATAAAACTTATCAACCTAAAATCATTCATATTTATGGTTATAGAAGATTTGATTACAAATTTTAAGCCAAAATGTACGATGTTATAAATGCTGTAAAACCGATTTTGTCATATATCATTTTTGCATCAATATGCAGTCAGTCACTCATCATGTATGTTCTTCAAAGTTCATTATTTAAGAACCACAAGCAATTGCGACAATAGAGCAAGAACAGGCATGGAATTTTAAAAGAAATATAACATTCGTTATGCAATAAAGAACATTTCAGGAGGATGAGCCGAAGCAGTGACAAAATGTATGTACGGTATTTGGAAATACTCTTTAAAAGGTTTGATAACAATGCAAATGAAATAGATGATGTGACTAATATTATTATATATCTTGCTCAACAACTCAGTCTAGAAATCGACGATAAAATTTCCATAATGGATCATAACCAATGACCTAAAGAACAATAAAGTACAATGTAAAATAACAGAGAGTCAATGGAGCTGCGTATAACCAACTCTATCATGGAATTCTAAGATTTAAAAATATGACATCAAACACCGATAGATCTTCAAAGATAAGCCGCTTCATCTAGCAAGCACATGTTAGCTATAAAGAGATTTATGATGAAAAGAAACAGCAGTCCGAACGAAATTAGACGTGTTAGTAATGAAAATAAGAACAATAGCACTCAAAAAAGAGCCTCAATTTTCTATAATCCTATAATGGGTGTTTGAACGTTACGTAAATCAAAAATGAGATCAAACACAAATACTTATAAAATATGTTTATATTTAACAAAATGGCTTATTTTTGATATTCCAAATATTAATTATAAGTTATTTAAGTATAAACATATGATGGATTTGTGTGTTACATTACACACGTTTTCAATGTAAACTTGCAACTGCTTCATTAAATTATGATTTTTTTTTTAATTTCACCACTTTGTAATGATTTTTTTATATTACCCAACGATCTATGTGATATAATCATTTAGCAAATTGGTTTAAATTATACCGTTTGAAACGTTGTTAGTTGTAATAATGTATGAAGACTGTAAGAGCATAAATTATGATGATGAGCAAATAGTTGGATTAATAAATAGACTAGATGTCTTGGAATTTATTATAAATATATCAAATATTATATATGTACTAAGAAATAAATTTGTTCTATTTCTAATGCTTTGGTTTTGAAAGTTGATGACTTTTTAATGGCTCGCAATTGAGTAGCTAATTGTCAAAGATGAAATACTTAAGTGACAAAAAAACACTTTTTTCGCAAGTGCAAGTAGATTTTCCTCAGTCTTCTTATAGGTTAATCTGTTTAGTGTAATGCATTACAAAATGCCACAACAAAATAATCGGTTCTCCGAACACTTTAGCGTTGATTAGAATTGTAACATTTTTAGCAAATGTGAAGGCCATTCAAAAGTTGTATAATAAAATGACAATTTTTTGTCATTGAGGCTCTCACCGATTGCGAGATTATGTCAAATAAGACCCGAAAGGCAGTAATTTTGGTATCGTTGGATTCATGCGATTGTTCGGATTGCGAAACTGTTTGAGCCCTGTAATTTGATACAATTAGATATTGCAAAAAACTATTTGAAATTGGATCAAATATATCATTAAATAACGTTTTTATTGGAATTGAACAACTATCTAATAAAAAATGCTATGGTTTTTTAGCCGGAAACGGATATTTTGCCCCGGATAATATGCATATTTTCCAGTAGGATGAGTTTTTCCTTGGCGCAAATTTCGTATTAATTATATTTTAGCAAAAAAAATCTGGTTGTTTATTTCAGACGTTCGTATGATTTCGAGAACGGTTTCTTCTTTTTCGTTGTATAATTAGACTATTACAGATCGAAAAACGCAATTCAGACGTGACCAATTTCATAACTGAAAAGCGAATTATAGCATATTTTTAAGGTCACGAATTCATGCAATTTAATTGAAATATCGTGTGCTTAAAGAAATTATACCGAATCTTACTATTGCAGTACATGTTTTTTAGTGTATAAAAAATCTGATATGTCTTTAAAACAGTCGCTATTACTGCCACAATGTCTTCGAGCCAGCTGAATCAAGTGGACAAAGTGCAGCAACCTTAAGCACGTTCCATGGCTGTGCCTTTCTGCAACAGCAAATGCAATTTTCGAATGCATAAAGCTAATCACATTTTTACTTGCAGGTATCACCTGCCGCATAATAGCGCGCAAACCAATGATTCCTGTGGACATTCTATCACGTTTCTTCCTCAAGCGTACATAAGAAATCGTGATATTTTCTATTGAAGCACCTCGAACGATATGGTCTCTGCCAAAGAAGAATGTTGAAATTGGCCAAAGTATGGCAAATATTTTTATAATACCAGTTTTGCTATTGCCGCTCGTCTTGTGGGACGAATTTCGATTAGCATTCATAAATATGCCCACACGAACGTACAATATTTCATCTTGTGTTTGATTAATTTTGCTTGGAAGAAGAGGCGCCTTCATACAAATAATGTCGTAAAAACGAAAAACATTTATGAAAATTTACATATAATTTTTTACGAGTTTATCGTCCCCTGGGACGACCGAGAAAACTGGTATTTTTTTAAATTTGTATTGAATACTTAATCATTAATGTATTACTTATTGTTTCAATGAATCTATATAATGTAATAAGAAGCCGGATTACTTAAAATAAATCCTTTATAAGATATTATTTAAAAGTGCAGCTTGGATACTTTATTTATCAGCCATCATTTTTTAAAATCAAAATCATGGAAAAGTTTTTGGAATCTTAATGTTGTATTTCATAGTTATAATTTGCAATTACAATCACAATTTTGCATCGAATCCAGAAGTTTAATCAAACAAAATTGATATTTTCATTTTAAAGGGATTTATTTAAGATTGCTTATCATGTAAAAAATAATATCAAGATTGAGTGTGTGTTAAAAATGTTGAAATGATATCCATCAATTTATCATGATGATTAAATGGGAAAGCTTAAATGAAAGTTTTCATATATTTTTTTATTCGAGTCATGCTCCTCATCGCTAATGATTATGATCTTAAGAGAATAAGATTTATCTTGCAAATAGAATATGTATTAAAATAGATTAGATAAAACAGATTTTATTAATCTAACATATATATTCAAACCTTCTAAACATATTAACAATGTAAATTTATTTACAAAGTCTGGATTTGAACTTATACTTTTACAGTGAGATCTCAAATACTAAAGCACTTTATCAATACTTGTTTATTACATTCTGAAATTTGAAATCGAAATGAATCGATTAAGCTGCAACTATTTAAACAACTGCATTAAAGATATCTTACATAAGTCAATCAAACTTGAATAGACACTCTGTATCCAAATTTGAAGCTTTGATTAAAAAACGTGATGAAATCGAAAGTCTTTGTATAGAAAGCTCCAAGTATATTATTCATTGGCACTTCTTAATGTTTCATTCTCATTAAAATCGATAAAAGAATTTTACAATGCGATAATTATTAATATATAACTCTGTAAAAAAAATATATTGTTAAGTACAAAGCAAGATAATAGTATTATACAATAAATTATGGCTGACCTCCTTGTTAGAAATGAAGTCTTCATAGACCAAATGAATAAAGATTTATGACAGAATACAATGCATTGTTGAACACATTTTACATCATAGCACTTTATTGATGGAAAGAGATATTTTTTGCTGAAGACCACACCTTCAGTCTCCATTAAAAACGATGTTATTATCGAATTTGGCCAAAATCGGGCACGATCGTGGGATCGTTCCGCATTGGAAAGGCGTTCGAAAAGAAAAATTGTCAGAACATTACATGTAACAAAGAGTTGCATGAACGTTAATAAGGCTACCTAGATTTATTTCAAGAAGTACGTATGAACTACTATCAATCAACTCCCGTCATGGAACGTGATCGATAGTAGTTTCTGTTGCGGTAGCATTAATTAATCTCTCTCTTTGCGATATATAGAGAAAACATCGTGACCTAAAATCTCAACCAAGGAAAAAAATCATCCAGTCAATATATCCATGATTGATTATCGATTAATTGTTGCAATTAATACGGCTATTAAAGGAGGTCTTATTTAAATTAATGAGCTTTTCGCCCCGTTATATATATAGAGTATCGTCCATTTTTTGTCGTCCGACGTTTGATTATCTTATCCACTTTTTCACGTGTATCATTTCTAAGTGTAGCGCGAAATCAAGATTAAAATTGCCGATTTGATCTGTTAATAGCCTTTTTTTTATACGCGATGAAAACCTATGGTTATAAAAAAATGATAGATTATTGAGTGCCCGAAGAGAAACCAACCGTAAAGATCGTTCACAGTTTTTACACACTAATGAACCGTGAACTTCAGCTTTGTTTTTTTTTTGCCTTTTTGATCATCACCGTAAATTTGTCCAAAAACTTGACCCAAATAAGCAATGATTAATATCAGCCATAATATAAAAAATGGGGTTAAATCTACCCCTTATTAAAAAAAACGTATGTTTATTTGGCTGACTTATTACACTAATATTTTGACATGATGGTATGGAAAAAAATGTCTTTCTTCAAGTCAAAATACTTACTTATTTCTAAGTCATCATCAGCAATTAAAATGATCTTTTTAATGAAAATTTCAACGGAGAAATTTATTTCCAGTTATTTGAACCTGGTCAGGTTATCACAGTAGTATATTAAAATTGGAGCAAATAAAACAAGAGCTCATAAAAAACGATCAGGTTTAATCAACGACAAAAAATAATGCTAATTCTGCCAAATTAACACAAGAAAAAATAATGATTAAAACATCTATTATAGCCTCTTAATTCACTGAATATTTCCGCAAAATTTTGGACTCAAAAAGATGTTTTTAATGTTGCTTAATGATTTATACTAAAAATCATAGATTAGATATAAGTTTAAATTTTTTAATCAATAATTTGCACATAATTTTTAAAAAATGTATTGCTTTCCTAGTCCAATAAGTATCTGAAGTTTTATTAAATGGATTTATTAAACAATGCGATTTACTGAAAAACATTTGAGTTGGCCCCCAACCAAACAATAATCACTTCCTATAGTTTTCCTTGAAAAAATGTATTGTGCAATAACTAAAGTATTGTTTTTTTTTTACTTCATGGCAATCAGTATAAATTTGTTGTTTTAATTGATTTCAGCAAAATGTATATAATGCATTCATTATTTTAATACAATTTTATGCAAATTACCATCCATGGTCTTTCTTGTTATTTATCCACAAGATTACTGTCAATTATCATACTTGAAAGAATTTATTTATTGCGTTATTAGAGCGCGTCGAAACAAATATATAACACGAAAAGAAAAATTATCCTTTCATGGAGAGCGAAGAGAATAATTTTTAATAGTTTTGACCTTCAATTGAATGTGATTTTCAAGCAAATTGTTGCATATTTGTATACAAAATAGAACAAAACCTCAAATAATTGCTGACATGCACACATATCCTCGAGCTTAATTATTTTTTTAAAAATATTTCCGGCAAAATAATCTATGCTCATATGTGTCCATATGATTTTATCATTTTTAAGACGAATTACTTTAAAAAATCAATCATAGTTCTATCAAGCAAATGTATGTTGAACAACCTAAATATTAATTATATATATAAAACAACGTATTTATGTCGATCTAAATTCATATTATGGAATGTAATTACGCTTAGGAAAATGAGATTGTTCCTAATAACGTAAATCATTTGTTCAATTTTTTTTACTCTGTTATAAGACTATAAATCACGAATTTATTATCCATTTTAATGCAACCACAAAAATACAATTTTCATCATTTTGGAGCTGCTAACCACGAAGTATACACAAAAACGCGTATTCACAAATTGTAGGCACGATCATGTACCAGTCATTTTACCCATGATTTACATCAAAATCAGCCCATGAATAAACTGAATTGTTCTACAACCAATTTGCAAGATATTATGAACATTGTGCATCCAAATGATGAGAAAACTTCGGTTCAGAAAAATAATTCTTCGCGTTGAATCTCAAACGGTCGCGGGTTCAATGCCAGCGTCGATACAATATGAAAACCGATCTTATCCAGATAAGATCTCATTGGAAAATTTTCCTGCTCGGGAAAAAAACAAGTTATTGTTCCCATTAATCCCATTGTCAAATATGGAATCTCAAAGTCGACCGGTTCCAAATGGCGCCAGAGCATGGAAAATCGTGGACCATCGTACCGAACCGGGGTCACGTCCTTGCGCCGACTTTATTATTTCGGCACTCGTAAACTAATGAATCGAGAAATTCGACACGAAGAAAGTGGTGTGACCAGTTCGACGACGGCCATCAAAGCCGACGTCAATGGACGACGATAAAAGCGAAACTTCCAAAAAACCAGTTCCGCAAATCGCTGAAAGCCCATGTCTCGCGTCACACCATGCTTAAAATTAAGATTTATTTTATCTGAAAATTTATATGTTCTTGATTGAAATTTCATATAATACATAGCTGATAATAAGCAAAATATACCTATCTATAAAATCAAATGTTTTTCAATTTAAATGCAATTCTGAGTTCAATCTAAATTGATATTAGAGAATCAAAAAATTGATTGAAAATGGACCAAAAATATAAAAATTTTAAAACTGCAAATGATATGAATAACATGACGTGACATCACTGGATTTCTTTGTTTGTAGACGTCCCTATTCCCTGGCTCACGAGGTCTCCAGACCTGACACCACTGGATCTCTTTGTCTGAGGACGTGCAAAATAATTAATTTACACGAAAGAGGTGCCCGCAAAATAAATTCTAATTGCAAAAATGAAAGAGAAAATGCTACTTCAGACAACTACAGTTGAAAGAAAAAAAAATGCAGAATGTGCATACAAAGCAGAGAAGGCAAATTTGAACAAATTTTGTAACTAAATTCAATAAATAGATCTTAAACATAAAAAGTATTTTAACTCTTCAAGCTTAAAGACTTATTGAATGATTTGTATGATATGTGGCATATCGTTGAAAAGGGTATGAACTAGCAATATTTGTAAAACTAAACTAAGTTCAAAATATAATAGTTGTTAGTTTTTTATTTAGATGATTTAGAAATTGACGTGTCTCATTCGTTCGCACATTTTTTTGTGACTTTGGAAGCTCATAACTAATTTTATTTAAATCAATTGCATAAAATAATGATTTATTAAGATCTAAAATGCATTGCAAATAACGAAAATAGTTATTTTATGTCATTATGACCACAGATAAAAATGTTATGACCGTTTAAAGGTGAGGTTATGGTCATTTTTTTAAAATGTCGAGAAAAAAATTCTATTTCGATAACCCTGACACTTTGTTGATCCAAATGCAAAACTTTGTTGATCCAATCTGTATTTCCTCTATCATTTATCATCTGTATGTTTGATATACATCTGTTACAATGCTTAGATATTTTTTTAAATTAGGTGATGAATTTTAAATAAATTAAATAAACTCTTTACCATCTTTTATTGCACTCTTACTGCAAGTCTCTTATATAATATATGATTGAAAATTATATTAAAGAATTATTTGTCAATGAAAACCATCATAATTGATTTGATCAGCATGATACTGAAGCAAATTTATCAATGATTTTAAATTACCATCATTATACATGGCAAATTTGAGTGAAATTCTTCATAAAGCTATAGAAAGTGATTAAAATAAAAGCGAAGCTCGTTCATAGAATGATTAATAAAGACAGCCAGTACATCGAAATTTGATATTAAACTATCTTTTCGGTTCTTTCTATAGTATTTTTAAGATAAAGTGAAGGAAGATTCCATCATCAAACATTTCTTATTCTCGTTAATTTAATAATACTTCATTGATTTTATATGGATAATTATTTACGCACTAGGTTCCTCCATCTTATTTTATTTTTATAATTTCTCCTTAAATTATATTCAGAAATGAGTATAAATTCTCGCATAAATAATAGCCAAAAAACGTCACTGAATACATATTTATGTAGTTTTAAAATTATGTCAATTTCTTAAAATGCATTGCAATAAAAATGCATAAATAAATATCATCAAACTTTCTATTAAAATTATCATATTTTCTATACATTCTCCTGAATTTCGTTAGTCATTAACTTTTCAGAGCTTTTCCATTGAATACGAAATAGTTGATCTACGAAAATATGAAATCAATAAGATTTTTGCTAATAATTTCAGCAAATTTTATTAGACATCAACAATATTTATTGCGTATGAAATTTAAACGATTAACAGTGACATTGATATAAAATATTGATATTTTACATAAATCGCACTGATTGTACGGTCACATTAATTATGAGCACAGGAAGGGACGTGGGATGGGTGGTGGGTTAAGTCCTGTCAACAATGTTCCAGGTCGTTTTTCAGCTTCTACGTTCAATGTATTTTTACCATATGGTCATATTAAATAACATAACGTCCTCTTGTTTTAATGATATATGGACCATAAAAAATATGACTATTTAATATTCTTATAATAAATATACGTTAAAATAAGAAGATATGGATACAAACGATCTTTATTTCCATATCATAAAATTCATCAATCATTTGTATTAAACGGTGATTAAAGCTTATGATAAGAAGTTAATTTGGAAAGCTCTTTGGTGTTAATTAGTGGGCCAGTTCCTGGTCTCTTATTATAATGGTTCTGGTTCAAATCTAGATAGATAATTTAGCCACTCAATAATAAATCGTCTTCAAAAGCCACCGAAAACCACTCATGTAAAATCTTTCAGGATCATTTACATCCCATAACGGATATAATATAATAGGATTCTAAGTTTTTATGAAAAAGTGTTTGTAATATATCAAAAGAAATCTAAGATGATTTGAAACGTATGTTTATTATTTTGTTGCTTAAAGGCGATGGTTTCTTTCCGACTCTCTTAATATGCGTAATTTTACTTCATATAACAATATATTTGGTTAAAGATTAGTGTACAATTACAAAATTATTTATGAAGAAAATAGTACAGAATAGGAGTATTGCATTGCACATCATAGAAAGTTCTAGGAAGAGCAATAGAAACTAATCAAACGACAATGTTGACAGTAAATATTAACCCATCGTTTTATAACGATCAGGGCGTATTACGCAATGGCGCGTAATTCAAATGCACATCACGTAGAACAACATCACCGAATGTCATCGAACTGTCAAACATTTCATACGTTTACACGACCTGAACGGTCCCAAAGAAAGAAGTAAACGCAGCCATTTAAATACTTTCACATAATTCATAAGCGAGGTGAAATTAAACAATACAGTCAGAGATTTCATTTATTTTCCGAAGAAGAATGTCACGCTCGGGGAATTCACCACCTCTTCGAATTATTTGCGGTCATAATTCAAATTGATGATGGGATTTCATAATCAAATCCGAAGCCGCTGAGTATTCGGTGAAAGTCCGAAATGCGGGATTTTTCCGGAACGCATTTCGAAGAACGGCGGGTGCAAAAAGGCGATGATGATACAGACAAATTAGTCTGTTAAGTCATCAAAAAACCGCAATGTTTTAATACGAATTTTAACGCCACTATGGCGATTTATACCTATTCCATTCAATGTACCAAATTATACAATGCATCTTTATGCCTTTTTAAGTCATGATGAAATGGATCCAATGCTAAATATTATATAAGCTTATAAATAACATCAAATACAACCAGCACAATTAAGCCTTTTTTTAATTTTAAGCAGGTGATATTGAACCCCTAGATTACAGAATTGCCTCCACACAGGGTAACCAAAAATGAGCATCACGGGTCGTCTCAGCACAAATGGGCGTTGAATCGTGCAGTTGCACAACCGGCTCTAAGCATGGCCTATTTTTATTATTTGGTCGACTGTAGGTCTTATTCACTAACTGTACACTGACTTCCGTTCGTTGACCGGATATGGAGAGCACATGATGTGATGCAAACTCAATATAACAGGACTGCCTGTTTCCATTTATATTTTCATTCGAAGGAAAATACAGATAATAAAATTTAGATGGCATCGTAAAAAACGCATATTATGCAATAAATTTATTATTAAATTATTTAAAGCATAGCAAACGCGATTCACCATACACATCGAGATTGATTTATTATATTACGCCATCTGTTCGAGTTTTCTATTTGACTTTTTCACGATTTTACCATTAAAACAACTTTCTTCTGTAATCTATTTATCGCCTTTAAGTAGAATAATTTTCTTTCCATATTATTATATAAACATTTGCATACACCGACGGCTTTCGATGCAACATTACCAACAACGAAGCGTCAATAAGACATAGCTCGCCTCTTCGTATTTAGCAATTGTCTTCAGATCTCAGTCGCACATATCAATGGATCGGCGATGACCAAGAAGCAGACTTAATTGGTAAGATTTCACTTTTTGCCGACTCCCTGAAGCATGTCTCTCAATTAATTTTACCTATGAATCATCGGCATATGTGAAGTATACATACAAATATTATTTAAGCCAATTAATATGTCTTATTTGCCAATGGTATTTGAAGAAAAACAGCATTTCGCAACTTATAATTAAATTAACTTGTGTTTTTAATTGTCTTCAATGTATTTCGTATGTATCACAATACGCAATAGCAATTTTCCTAATAAAGGTAATTTCAATTAAATAATGATAATTAATATATAGATATAAAACTATGGATAATGATTAAAGCTTGCAATTAAGCCTTATATATTATGAAATGAGAATTATATTTACAATTATTATTCGTGTATTCATAAAATTAATGAAAGATTTGATTTAAACTTAATTAATAGTAAGGCATTCAATATATATTATTTGCATTGCTGCAGCAAAAGATAATATGGTAAAGCATATTTATATTGTATAATGTACACACGTGAGAAATTGTAGACGTTTCTCTACCATACTTGGATTATCATTCAGTTGAAAAAAATCTTATTTTATAGATCAACTATTATGAAAAATAGATGGACTTTTTTCTTTATAATAGGTTTTATTTTCTAAATAATTAAAATTAAATTAAAACATAAACGACTTTATGACTAAAATACAAATAATCTCTATATAACATGTCGTTAAGTTACTTTAAAAATGCTATGTTATACGAAATCCAAAACTAATGCATATTATGAGCTATGTTCCAAAATTATAAAAACTACAATATTCTAATTTTATACACAAGAAAAATATATTTATTGAAATAATGATGATCAACATCGTAACATATCATTATTATAAAATATTTTTTTCGACAATTTCTTACATCCTTGTATCATCAAACGAGGACTTTTTCTTATTAGTTAAATACATTAATTTTTGGAGCTTTCCTCAAATGCATTATCAATTTTATGCTCTATTTTATACAGAAATGCATCCAAATTTAAGTCTTTTTTATGCTTTTAAGGCATCTCAGATTCCATTTCAATATTTTTTTCAAGGAATTCATTCAATGAAACTCAGTGGTTATGCTACCTTCAATATCGAGCGAATGAGGAGGTGAATTTATTATACAGACGAGATGAATGTAACCCCTTCTGTGAATGGATATTGAAAAGGCCCATAATTCTGCAGTGGACTATTTGTGGATGCATTTTATGATTTTTTAACATGATATTGATGTATTAATCTGTGAAAAATTATAAATGTACGTGAAAGTAGATGTAATAGATGTCATGTGTAATATATTATTTTTATTGTGTTTTCTTAAGTTTCTACAAAAAATTTAATTTCATTCGAGTTTCCATCATTAGTTATATATTATAACATGAGCTGAACATCCCTTTTAAAATATTTGCATATAGATAAATATGATGATGATTTGAGAATATCAAACAAATTTGAAGATTTCTATTTTAACAAAAAAAAATAAAGTCAAACATATATTTCATGTCGAATATGCTATTGATGCATTTGCCATCTGTCTGACTGACTTAGATAACTCATATAAAAATATTTAAATACAACATGTGTTGTATGGACGTTCATGTATTAGGGTCATCGAGGAAAAGCTTCGATGGACCACTTTCCTTTTCAGAACCAAATGCGATTGAGTTAAAATAAAATCAATTTCAAAACATCTCTTTGTTGAATTGCACAACCCAAACGGAAGTCTCACGCAAAATCACATCTGGGGACCATCGATTATACAACACAAATCATCATCTTATCATCGCACGCGTTATATAAATCGCATGAAAAAAATGAGTCTCTCGCAAAAAGAACTTCAGCGTAATACATGCCTAATGCGTCTTGCTGATTTTTATTGAGCAAGAGCAACTATTGCGTGACCCACAGTAGGAATTCACTACGATTAGTTTCGTTTATTTACATTCTGTATGCGATGCAAAGTGCGTGAGCGCCATTTGTGGTGCTAATTCAATATTCAAAACGCGCCATCACAACCGACAAAATTATCCTGAATAGAATTCCAAAATGCCGATAATGTTCAAGACGAACGAATAATGGAATTCTGCAAGGTGCAAGATCTATAGTCATCAAACAAATATTCGATAGGCAAACAGATCGACATTCGAGCATTGCATAACAGCCGAAGCAATTCGATATGGATTTGCACAATCGCATGTGCAGACTTTGATTTATTGAAGGATCGATTGTGGACTCAGTAGGCGTGGAATTTATATATTATAAACACACCCAAAATATCATTAAAAAATATAAAACACCAACAATCATCTGATTAAATGCATTGTGGATGAATGTTGTTTAATCAGATTTATTACCATGCTAGTGGGGCAACATTGAAAATCTCTCGATTCTACCATTTATACCGAAGAATGTATACTTTCCTTTCCCGTATTAGGAATGTGATTGACATTAAAATATATCATCTATATATACATTATTTTCTTGAAACGAGTAATTCAATCTAAAATTCCTATGTGGCGTGTCTTTATCGATGAAGCATTCATTTTAATGACTTACAAATATTCATATCTTTGTTTTAGTTAACCTTAAACAACTAATGCTAAATCCAAGCTTTAAATTTAATGATCTTTCAAAAATACTTTTAAGAACAACTCTACTACGCCTACATTTCACACATGCAAGCTGAATCTAAGAAATAAGGCCAAACTGCTTGTTTTTAACATCACGTACAATATAAATCTTCTTGTAGATTTATTACGTAGTCTTTCTAGGTAATTGGAGCATACCGGGAGTAGATCAATTTTATGTTTTTTTAATAAATAATCTGAAAAATACATTCCAATTATAAAATAACGAATTTAAAGCACGTTTAAATCTAAATTCACATATTTAAAAATATGTCAAAATGAAACTCGGACAGACCAAATTAAATTCATTCAAATTTATTAACAAGATTTTAATATCTCAAAAGATGGATAAAGTGATCGTATTCGGGTTTGAGATACATAAGCATGCTATGAAATATTTTATGGGAGGCAGGATGATGATAGACGTTGTAATATTTTGTAAGCACCAGAATTATTCATGTTCGTGTTTATTTATGTTTGTGCACGCCATTTTATGAAAAAGACGGTGGATCATTAAAAAAAATCCGTAATCACAATGTAATTAAATAAAATTGTATGCATGCACAATGTTTACCCTCGCAGACTGACATCTTAATTTCGTAGAATGAGTTTAAAATATTCCGTTCATTCTTCAATGTGTATAATAACTTCGAAATTATTCAATCAACATTACATAATAACATGTTGTGATAACCAACTGTGGAATTATTTAAAGCCAAGTGTTGATATAGTGGGTTGATTCCTGGACTCTTATTTTTATATAAGGCTTCGAATTTAATTAATCAGAAGTTGGAATACATTAAATTGTCCAGATAGAAATGCCGTTTTTTTCATACTTACTTTTTGACCATCACGTATTGTATATTTTGTTAATCGACTAACATCTGGAGAACGTTATTTTCTAAAAAAATGATTTCCATATTCTAATTTAATCATTTGAAGAGGGCAATAGAAAATCTTCACATAAATATCGTAAGTCTTAAAAACGATTACTATTAAAATCACCCACTTCCAATTAACAAATATGGCGCTATAAAGAAGGAATGGTTTTAATCGAATGAATGATGACGTTTTGTTAGACACACTTGGCAAACAAAAAGAAACACGACCAAAATAGTCGATCGTCGAAAGTGCTTGCATATAATGGCTTTTAAAAATTTCAATGATTTAGCTTTTTCGACAACAATAGTTGATTAGCGACAGTTGAAAGCGCTTAACGAATCCAGTCGGAAGTGATTGAAGTCATGAAAAATTCAAAGCCCGATCGCCATAATCGATTCAAAGTTTTTTTCTTGTTGTATCAAATATTTGCGACCTGCATCTCTTCAGTGGCCTCTTGTACATAAACTGTTAGACCAGCATACAAAAGAATTATTATATGATTCAATGTAATTAATA
Source organism: Stenopsyche tienmushanensis (assembly GCA_008973525.1). Classification (NCBI taxonomy): domain Eukaryota; kingdom Metazoa; phylum Arthropoda; class Insecta; order Trichoptera; family Stenopsychidae; genus Stenopsyche; species Stenopsyche tienmushanensis. The sequence continues at coordinate 751,829 of WACJ01000130.1, forward strand.
TCGCCTTGGCCATTTTCCCATGATCGTTATCTCCCAAGTTAACAAGCTACTGCGGGGCGGATGTACATAATCAATAGTCAAGTATACAATGATTGAAAACAATTATTTTCCACCGTTCACGTACATATTCCTAAACGACAAGGCAATAATAAGACGACTCTCCATAAATACATATTCAAACACGCCTTGTCCTCTTTGTGTACGTCATGTTTAATTTAGCAGGAGATTCGGGATGCTAAAAATGATAAACAAGGTTGGGTCTGAAAAGGTTCTCCTTCGAGATCCTCGAGTAAGAAAACAAGAATGAAGAAAAATAACATCATAAATACTGTCGAAAGTCATTCCTGCATAATAAACGAAGACCTTTCAAAAAAGAAAACGAGCTGTATTTATACTTTTCGACTTCGAATATATTATACTGGTTGTATATTAACCGTGGTGGGTAATTAATTAGGCTCTTGTTGGTTGTAAATCAAGCTCAAAAACATTTTAAAAAATTAATCTGAATCCCCGAAATAGATGAAGAATTATAATCGTCGAATAAATCATGGTATTGATATGTGAAAATGTTGTTTATGGCATATGAACATTTTTTTGAATACAATAAATAATATAATAACGTTGATTGTATTATAGTTTTCCATTGCTTTTCACATATGGTTAAACTAGGATAAGATTATTTGAATGGTAATTTTGAAGTGGGAGATGATCTATGAGTAAATGGTAAAATTATACACAAACTAATTTCGCAGAACCAGGAAATCAGTCTAAATTTGAATCTAGGCGATATATCATAAATATCTTAGGTTCTTATCTAAAGTACCAAATTTGTTAGTTTGGCTGTAAAATTTTCTACAATCTGGAATTGTACCTAAGCATTCATAATAAGAACATAGAAACACACTCACTATATCAAGATTTGGTCAAAAGATTTCTTCAAATAAGATTAAATGTTCTAAAACATCTCAAGTTGTAAGAAATTATCAATCAATCTTGGTATGTTAATTTTATCATATTGTAAACAAAATATATTAGAATCAACAATTCGCAAAAAATGGTCGCATTTAGATAAAAAGAATAGAATAGCTTTAGTAAAAGATTTGCCAACATTTGCGATTGATGGCTATATTGAGGGGCTAGACGATTCTCACTATAAACAGGGTATCGAAGCTATTGAATAGTCCTAGAAAACGTGTATCGAGCTGAAAGGAGATTATATTAAGAAATATAGATATTTTTTCCCAATTTTTTTGTGTTTTCTTTGTTAGATCGAATATTTCTGCAACAATCTCTGATTTATAATATTTCCTCGTTTTTCCCCTTATTTTGAAGTATCATCCAAAAATGCTAAAAATACATCTTTTAACTGACATTTATTTGTATTTGATGATGGATCGAAAAAGTAAAGATTCGTCAATAAGTTCGAAATATGTGTCATTTAGACCAAATGATTATTTTTCATTGAATATCAATAATTAAAAAGTGCACATTTTTAATCTCAATAAATAATATTTATTCATCTCATTTTTGATTGATAATCAAATGCATCATCGGTTAAATTAAGCGCCATTGCAAAATTATGACCGTTTGCAAATTAACGTGTAGTTCAATAAATTATGCTCAAAAAATAATTATGACATAATGCATATTGGAGTAATTAAGTAATAAACATATAATCAAGCGTCGTAAAAATACATGAGATAACAGTATTGAGGAAATAATTACATGGCAATTAACGCGATCTTGAGATTTTATGGATCGTAATTTTTAACCATAGATCTTTAAATTGAATGAGATGGAAATTAATAAGGATTCTAAATAGTGCTCCACGTAACACTATTTTCGAATAGATGCGAAATCACATTCATTCATTATTTTTGGATCATATTTTATGATATCAGTGAACATAATCGCGTAGGTGTTAAATATTCATTTTCCCACCGAACAAATTACCTCTCTAAATGAACAAGTATTCACATTTGACAGATAGTATTGCTGTATTCTACAAATCTAATAAGATATACTGAAGAATTTAAATATTTTTTATCACACATCGGAATCGATACAAAATCAATATTGAATCGGATATTCGTCGATGTTGTTCACATGTGGAGCTATTGAATAGTTGTTATGTTAATATATCAATCTTCTATCGTTTGTAGCAACATGATGAAAAAATTGATTCGTTAAAAAAGCATACAACTTGATAGTTTTTTTTTGGGCGTATTTAATTAATAAGGCCACTTTTATGTTGTTTTGCATAGTGGAAAGAATATTTATAACGGCCTTCTAACCCAGATAGATAGCATAATGCGAAGATTTATTAGGATAATATATATTGAACACGTATTTCAGAATGTTTGCAATATTTTATTATTGAAATATTCATGCGCAATCAGCGTTGAAATCGTGCATATTTAAAGTGTTTCGGCTTTTTTCTTCGTTGAGGGTCAAAGATGCGGACAACAACATCGTGTTTGGATTTGAGAATAAACATAGATATTTTTGAGAGAATCTTCATAGGCTTGTTTGGTTTTTTTATGAAGCTAGGATTCAGGTAAAATTCAAACCTTCAGTGTAAATATCTGATTTCGCCAAAATTTAGGTGTTGCTTTTAATACAAAGTTTCAAGAATTCCAAGTTTTAATTATTTGGTTTACATATGACATTTGTATCATCTGATTGACCTAAAAATTGGTTGAAAAATGTGAATGAAAACGGATGCGATTCGACAGTAATGGAATTTCGCTAATCGATACGGTTTCTTTTCCAATCCCATATACACACCGTATTAAAAAACATCTGTATTATGCGTAGGAAATTGTATCTTCTCTGACTATATATCAAATTAGAAACATAAAATGGAGAAAGGTTAACCGATGAATGCGTCGGCGTTGTATACTTAGTGATTCGACATGAATATCCGGCTAATGTTATATAGCCGAGTGAAAGTGCTCGAGGTACTCGGGTAAGTGTGGTGAAAATCGGCTCCTCATACACGATGACCGGTCATTTTCATAATTTTTGAGTCTTCATTCAGTCCCTAAACGACTTAATGCGAAGACATCCATCAAAACTGTGTTTAACGATTATGAATGGAGATCATGAGCACATTGCCCATAAGCGCCGCGTTTTCCTTTTAAAGAGCAGTCGATGTTAATGTAAAATGAAGAAACCCTAGTGTTGGATCAGTCACGATGTGATCTTTCGTGTATCTTCTGCGCCATCTACGGTAGTGGCATAATGAATCTTGAGTAATCGGATTCCGATGAAATTAATAAAACAGAAAATCATCGACTCCAACTGCTTCCTTGGCGAATTTCTTCTAGACTGAATCTGGCAAAAACATATTAAAAACGTTTGATTCGAAAAATTGTAAATATTTCAAACAATAGTGACCAAAATACAGTAGAAATTCAATGTATACGAAGCTATAAACTTCACATTAACGTTTTTTAAAATTTTCCAATACAACGACTCCTTCAGATTTGATTGCGATTGAAATGAAAAACGATGCTCAAACATACTTATTTGGAAACCATTTTGCATCATAATTATAATGACTATCGACCAATAAAAATCTTATAAGTATCCAATTATTTTTTTAGTAATAAAAATATTCAAAATACATTAACATAACATATGTGATAAATATAGTCATTGATTGAAATTTGCTAAAAAAAAGTTAATTTATTGCAACAAATTTTAAGTGCAGCAAGCTATATTTATTATGACATCCTCAACGCGAAATTATATTCAGAGTCGTCTAAATGTAATATGGTAATTTAAAAAGATATTTTTTAAAAAATAATTATGAATTGGTTCGGTAAGTGAAGGCCAAAATTGTAGAAATTCAGAACTTAGCGCAAATATGTTACTTATTTTTCTGAATTTAAAGTTTCAATCAATTATATCCACGTTATTATAACTTGCCAACAAACAAAATAACTGTATTTGGTTGAAGGATAATTCCGTCAATTGCTAAAAGCAGTCAATGTCTATAAGAGGATGATCATGTCTTGATTTTAACTGTAGTTCACGACGATATTCTTTAACGATTTGTCTTATAAACACCCTTTTATACCGCATCTTTAACTATTTTCATTGCATTGGAAATATCATGGAATGCTATAATCATAGCTTGAAGTTAACAAAGTCGTTTTGAAATTTGGAAGGCATAAATACATCTATTTAAAAGTCAAAATTAAGCATTCAAATATCTATCATTTTTTTCGGAAAAAGTTAATAATATACATCTTCTGCTTACTGATAAGTTATCTAACTTACATTCCTATGAATTGAGTTTCTAAAAACATTAGTATTAATAAATCTTTGATGTTTTAAATTAATAACAGTTTATCAAGCAAATTCAATATTAGCTACATAACGAAAAGTATAGTTCATTAAGAATTGTTAAGCCATTGAATTATTGTACATTGACAAAGACGATTCTTTATGAAGCCATGCTCAATGAAAAAATGCTCAAAAAATCACACAAAGACTCAATGACATTTTGAAGTTGACTAACACACTTAAGAATGTTTCCACCAAGAAATCTTTTAGTTAAAATGATAATGCTTCAAATATCATATTCATCCTTGTATCATAGCTTACTGTTTAGAACTAGTTTTAAAAACACATTCATTTTTTTTTGCTCTTCTAAAGAAATTTGATAATGTAGTTTTCATTTAAAACCCCAATTTGAACCAACTAAATTTTAATTCCGAGTAAACATAACACAATTAAAATTTATATGGAGGTTTACCTTTGAAATCTATTAATACTTCGCTTTGAACTTTTCACCTGTAGCAATTAAATCATAAAAGATGTACTGTGGATGTTATTAACACTCATTCTTCTTTTCAATAAGCACTCGTTAAGACTAAGAACTACACCAGTAGTAAAATCATAAAAGTGATTTTTAGATACGATTAGAAAAACAATTTCCATTGATATTTATTATATAAGAATGTGTTATATGAACGGTATTTTTCCGTGGGAAATTATTGCTGTATGATTGTTTGGAGCGTTTTTATAACGTAATAGGAAAGCAATTTATCGCCGGTACCCGAAAGCCTTCGTTATATTCATCTTCTATATATTTCTTTCAAATTGCTATGATTCAACACCCGGGGCGTTCGATTCTGCAAATCTGCGGCTGGCTGATGATGATGGTTCGCCAACTAGGATTTGCACTTTCCTAGTCATAGGTCAAACACATTTCTGAGAACATAGCATTTCACTCATGCAAGAAAGGCGATGTCGATGTAACGCTTCAATTATTTTTTCGTTGTAAAACATCGAGCATTACAAAAGACAATGTGACGCTATTAAAATTAAATTATATATAAACGTTTAACGACCTGTTATATGGAACCGTTGCAAAAGGCATGTGGTAAGTTCTCAGGAGAAATTAACTTTTTTTCTTATTAATACTTTTTTTCTACTACCCATTGTTAAAAAACTGTTTCGCAGTCTTAGCATTGTCGAATGCTAATCTCTGATATACATTAAGTGTTGAAAGCGAATAATTAATAAGTCGTTATCGCGATGTAATTGTGAATACGTTGGATGGCACGATGAACCCGCAAATCAGATTGTATATGCAGTTTTTAAATTTCGGATCGATCTATCATCGTCTTTGATTTGATCTAAAGATGTATAAATCTCCTGAATATCCTTAGTCCTATGCCAGATAACAAAATAAACGATTAAAATCCTCATTTTGGATACAACCATGAAGACTGGCACAGATCATTAAAATATATAATGATGACAAAAAAATCATGACAATCGATGACAAACAAATATATTTTATGAATCACAATAATCAACTAATGATGAGATCAACATCAATTGTATAATTTGATTCGATTCAACATAGAAACACGTGGGTTTATCCATTAAGGCCAAAGTTCACAATATGATAGTATAGATTTGCAATCATAAATGGAGTTTATAGCCAAAAAACACGAACATGTCACATAAGAACTCAAAATATATATGAGAGTTTGAGTCCTTTGGAAATTAAATGTTTATATTATATATTTGCATGAAATGTTCTGGATGATTTCGGATATTAATTATAACAAATAGGAAGCTTGTGTAAGATATCTTTTTTTTTTTAAATGGATACTCAACATGCTTAGGAAGCCTCATAGCTGTTAAAGGAATATTGATATGTTTAAAACCCTGCTGAAATTTATATTAGATAATACCATTGTATCTAATAACATCAAATCCTTTTTTTGCACATCTACAAAAATCAAAGTCAAGAATAGCATATGACCATATATCTCAAAAGCTACAAGATTATTTCCACTGAGCATTAAAATAACATGATCATTCTGTTTTATCCCACAATTTCGGAAAAAATAGTTGTCGTATTAAATTGTAGTAAAATTATTGTTATAATTATAATTATAACAATAATTTTGTAACAATTTTAATCCTTATAATTTTGAGCTTAAAAATAATATTCGATACCTGTCAAGCATATTTCTTTGAAATTTGTTTGATTGGTATGTCCATCAACATAAAATCATAATAATATATATTAGCGGAATCAATTAGATTTGACCGTGTCAGAGATTCTAAGAGCATCAAGTCGAACAAGTAAAGTACATTGTTGTTTTTATCTTTTACAAAATGCTTCAAGTTTACCTTGACATGTAATTTATCCTGCACATGGCGAATTTTAGTCAGCGAGTCTGTCACGTATTTTGAGATTAAACACTGTAAATCTATTGACCTTTGAAGCACTCAAAATCATTGTAGCGTTTTGCAAAACATTTTCACGACTCGCCAGCTTTATAGCACTCGATTCACGAGATGCTACCTACAAACGTAAAATTGTATAGTTATAAGTTTAAAATACTGTTCCAATCACATCCAGCTGATATTTAGGATGCAGTCATTAAATCGGCCATATTAAGAGGCTTCCAATCTGGACTGCCTAATTTATATGCAGGAATTCCTTCCAATGGAAGAGAGAGTCACTCGGCCGCAAATAATGTTCGTAGGTTGTATTCTAAATAATATAATTGACCTTGACACACAGCTCTTTGAAAAAACAATGAAACAAAAACCGCCAAATATAAGGTGACATATGACAACATTTTAGCAGAAAAAAATTCGCACACAAACCATCAATCAAATCAGACTCTTCCGTGAATATTTTGCAAGAAAAAATTAATTACTTCATAGAAATATATGCATTGAATTTGTTTCCAAAGGATAATTTCAAAGAAAAAAAGTGGATTTTGACCGTTCAAAAGTAAAACTGCATCAATTTTCTTATTATAAGACAAATATTTTTTAAAATCAACATGTGCTAGTAAAGTGGTTCTTTTGAATTCAGATTTTATGTATAGAGGATAAAAAGCCCCAATTCATATTATATCCAGATTATCTACATATGATAACGAATATGTCATCTTAATAAGAAAAATATTTTTTTTTAACTATCGAGCCGAGTGAATTAATATTTCTATAGAAAATGACTTAAAATATATTAGCATATGCCTTGTTCAAATATCAATATTGTGTTGGAGTTTCTTATTTGCAATACCGTAGATTCGTGACGCAATTCACTCTCGATCATAAAAGCTTATTTGAATAGTTCTTCACTTTTGAATAAAATGTAATTGGAAACAAGCCACATTGAAAATTTGTAAGGGAACTCGTAGACATAATTTATACGAGCTGTGGTACAAATTTTTAAATCAATGTCTTCACATTCCATTGGGACATGCTGAGTAAGTAATTTCTTAATTATTTAGAAAGATCGTGAAGAATACAACATACATTACGCAGAAACCATTCGACACAGTGATGTAAGAATCGCTGGCGCTGTTTCGAATCGAAGAAGAATATTAATGCGTGAATTAATTCAACAAATATTGACACAAAAATGAAGAAGCTTCACTTCGAGAATCAAAATATCACCCATTTGATTTCAAAAACGTTTTTATTAATACAAAAGTGTCAATTTATAGATCGAATCATATCCAAGATAAAATATGTGATTTTAATTGAATGAACTACTGGATCCATCAGATTTCAAGTAAATTCTTATTCATTTTAAGTCGCCTATATTAATCTATCAAAATGATGAATGATACATAAAATTGATGGCAAATTGCTTTCTTCTTTTGAAGATGCCATTTTCGATATCAAATATGACCAACAATCATATGATATTTTTCTTGAAGTAGAATCTTCTATTGTTATCAAATAAGAATTTCATTGTTCTAGCTCAAGTTCTCTTGTATTTAGCCGCAAATTGATCTCGAATCAGCATACAATAAGATGTTATTACATTTTTATGTTTTGGACATCATGTGTTAAGTAAAATGAGTTTGCCAAGCATATCTTCATACAAAAGTAAGGTAAAGTATTATATAAAAAAGCCGTTTCAACGATTCTATGATCGCACAATCGTCAAACCATGACCGCAATTAAGCAAATTCAGAATACAACAAAATAATAAAAAGGTTTTACACAATTGTCTATCAATAAAAACGCACATTTTTTCATTTGGCCTATTCAAATCATGTGTCGAACAGAGCGTTACAATATGCAACTCGGCCGGGGGGCTTGCACAATGCGCCTTCCCAAAAACACTGGAAAAAATGACGAAATCCCAACTCGACATCGACATAGCTCGAAAACAAATCGATTTTATTAGCAGCGATGCAACGCAAAAACGACGAAAGTTGAGTGTTTCGACGACGACGATGGCTTTTTGTCGTGTCCGCCACCATTTGCATCGAAATATCGTTTCATCACGGCGAGAACGCCTGCATTTGCATGGAGAGCCATCGAGCCTATGCTTGACATAATGTCATACATACACGATTTGCTACATTAAAGCTTTGTTATATTGAATCAGAAATCAGCTGTATTCAAACGACGAACGATTTCCAATTAGTATACTAAATAATATTATCAAACAATCAAACCCTTCAAAATTCGTGCTTAAAAGTAACAGCATAAATTGTCTCTGTGGGAACGCTCATAATATAAAACAAATACCATTACGCTAAATACGTCGTTATTTATTAACCTTATTATATTATCTCTTAATCCTATATAACCCATTAATATTTTCAACAAAATGATTTACAGATTTCTAAGCATTCTTTGATAAAAATCATCTCGTAACCATTGCAATTAAATATTTTTTTGGATGCCAGAATTTTTACCATGCCAGACTTTCGAATACAAAACAAGCTGGCATTTACAACTCATTTTAAATTTTAAAAAATAAGCTGCAACGTTTCTGTGAATCCTTTGATATAAAAAAATGAAGATCATAGCATGCACGAATTTTTTACGATCCTAAGTCGAATATTATAAAATATGCAATAGATTATGATATCCTTGAAGGCAGAAAAATCAATATGATCTTGGTTTTTTGGCTGCTTACTTTTCTTTTATATTTTACAGATGGACACGGCGATACAATATTAATGCACGATTCCATAGAAATCATCCGCAAAAAAATATTACTTGGAAAAGTCAACAACAAAGGTTTCGTTATTGTAAATTGGTATCATCTGGAATTTACGTCATATCTTATGGATATTTTTTACAAAATGTGAAAATTAAGAAACAATATTGCATAAATTTAAGGGATAGTGACCCTCAGACTTCAATTAACATACGTCTTCAAATATGAATATGATCACAAAGACATTATGAGTTCTTTGAATGATATTACAATATTTATATATTGAAAGGTGCAGTTGGTTCTAAATTTATTTAAAAAATCTGATGATAAATCAATCATGATAAATACGTCTTCAAAAAATGCAACAATAACGTAAATGGGATATCGTTTTTATAATAATCGTTTTTACGCATATAAAAACTTGCACATTTTTATTCCAAATTTAATGACTAATGCCATTCTATAAAATTTTACACTTCGATCGTGTATAAAAATTAATCAAAAAAGTATCAAGAATAACTAATATCGTTTTTCTGCGAACCATTGTCCAACCTTCAAAAACATGAACACTGTCGTCAATGACGATGTTCAATTTCTACAATAAAATAAGCATAAATAAAATATTTTCGTTTTGATAAGCATTGAAATCAAATTCAAGACATGGCATATGTCGAGTGAAAGTGTCCATAGATTCATTTTACTTTCATTGCGCTCCATGAAAACATACACTTTATTCATATCAAATAGTCATTATTTAGTATGTAATTTAAAGATTCCGTTACAATGAAAAGAGGACAATACGACGGAAATATCATACCAGTTAAATTATATATTCTTGGAAGAAAAATCTGTTTGCATTGAGTATATCATATGAGAATGAGGAAAATTAATTTGACCGCTTTTATTGCGTCAAATGCCTTTTTTGTATCTTAGCTCCGGATGATTAAATGCGTTTATTATATTAATTGACTTAACAAATTCAATTTCTTCGATGGAAAGATTCTTGCAACACTATCAATTGCGGATGAGAATATCGTGGATCGAAAACTGAGACGACTTCATTTTTTTCCGATAGCACAATTACTTCTCCATTACACAACGTTCAATTGCAAACAGCAAACCTTATTAAATTGTCATTTCTTTTAATAATTTATAAACTCTTTCGATCGAAAATTTTAGCAATTCAACTCTATTTCAATGAAACGTATTCAAAATCATATTGATCACTTCAAAGACTTCAACGCACGGGATAAACTAAAACCTTTTGTGTACAAAACACTTCAGTATAACAGAATATTTTTACAATTCAGTTTTGTTCTCTAATACAACTTCATTACTTCAACCGTTGTGTTATAGAAGCATAGCTTTATTTAAGACCATTAAAAGAATCATTATCATAGTGCAGCCACAAACCGTCCACAGCAGAGCTATGGGCCTCTTCAATATCCATTCACAATAAGGGGTTACATCCATCTCGTCTGTATCATATATTTACCTCCTTATTTGCTCGATATTGAAGGTAGCATAACCTCTGAATTTCATTTAGAACGATCACCCAGCGGGTTTCCTGAATGAACGTATTGATGAATGCTTTCACGACCGTCTCAATAGAGATTATGGGAGGTTTGTAAAGACTGAGTAGTTTTCTTGGAAACCATGGAAAACTACTTTAGACGACCTTTTTGATTCTACTGGAAAGGACTTTCTGGAATACAAAGAGTCCAGTCCCTCCTTTCCTCGCTAGGACTTGCCGGGCTAAAGTAAAGACATACGTGACGCTTAAGTGCATCTCAAATTCGCTCCTACACCAACTGAGGGTGTCTTCCTGTCTACATGTGTAACTTACCCAAACGAATTCGAGACTGAGTGCTTTTCTATTTCAGTTCAGCGATTTGTCATCAATATTGAATGTTGACTAACAAAACATGTGGTCAAAATTAGTTCAATATGTAAGTCAATAGGGCTTACTAAGTATATAAGAATTTAACGATTTAAATGTCGGGGATATTCAACAATTACTAGTGGGATAAAAAAAATTACAAATTTGATGGAAATGATACCCGGAATAACCCAAAATTAACATGATGACATAATAAAGCTTTCAAACATTTTACCTTAAAAAGCATAATAAAGACCTAGTACTAGACTATTACAGCTTCATTTTAAAAATGAAGATTCTCGCATTGAGATAAGCTTAATATTTAAGAATAGTCTTCATAAATGCTTGGTTTAATGTAAATCAATTTATAAATATCGTGCAAGAAATGTAAAAAAATGCGAAGAATGCTTTCAAAATGAAAATAAATCGCCAACGAAAAATCGCCCTCGCTAATGATAATGAGCTTTCTTCAATATGGATATGTTATATAATGCTTTTGATCATATTTGTTTCAATAGACATAATGAGATTATTGATTTTTTATACTTAACCTAACCCAATATCTATGTTACATGAAGATTAAATTATTCTGGATGCTACGCAAATATAATATCGCAATAATGTACAATGAAGAAAGACAATTTCCATCCGTTTATGATAGTCTTAGACAAGTATTCCAAGGTTTTAACACCCTGTCATTACGTAATGCAAATCGCTGTAAGCAGGTTGTATGTTGCTAAAATATGTCTAAGTCAAACAATGAAGGCAGTGGGCAGAGAGCAAGGTAATCTTTTTAGTATAAAGTCATTGTCAGTGAAGTGTTTAGATTTTAAATTTGTCTTGTTAAATTATAATCCTGTCTATTTATCAGCATCGTCGTCATCTTGATATGACGACATTAAAAACAATCATAAATATATTGATCCTTTATTCTGTGTCGATGGTGCTTTTCGAGTTCCTTGGGCGTTTAAAAGAAATCAATGCTTAATTCGTTTGCAAAAATTGAAAATCAACCTTGAGCCGATTCATTGTATTTATACTTGTGTTTTTATCTTTGTGCTAATTTTCACCGTATGACTAAACAGAAATATAAAAAAACTGTACGTGACAATACAAAAATATTAATGCAACAAAGGAGGAAAGACTTTTGTATGAATATTATAATTTAATGGTTTAATGGCCTTTGATGTATCTTTCTTTGTATAATCACAGCATATTATTTTAAATCTAAAAAAATGTAAAAGTTTTGAGCAGAATAATCACTTAAGAATTATCGAATTGTTATATTCAAATTCATATTTAAATATTTTAAACAACACAGAAAACTCTATCTAAAACAAAGCACCATAAATCATTTCAACCATTATATATCGCCCTTATTCAAATAGCATCATGTAATTCATTATTAGATCCAAAATTAGATCCATATCAATATTTTTTTAGTATTTCCTGAATGTCTAAAAGTAATGGCAGGTATATTCGATACCGTTATACATCGTATATTTTTGCAAATTTTCCCATACATTAATGTTTCCTGTATCTGTCCAATATCAGTTATTGTTTTATATCAAAATAAACACTTTATTATCTTTGCCTTGATATTTATTCACTAGTAAAAGTTACGAGTGACCTTTGCGAAGCTAAAAAATTCACTCCATTCCGAGCAAACACTACTTCTTAGATACGATCGTTGCCGTTATAACAGGCGCTAGAAACGCCATAAATTATTTTCCGATCATTCAGCATCATCGACAACGACCCAAATATTTAAATCAAATAATAGGAGTTTAATTATCGATTCATACTAACATTAACTATATAATACCAGGCGGAATAGCGGCATTTAATTGCGGTCGAGTACTATCGGATGAAAGTTAGCATACAGAGGTTAAAACGTGCCTTGAAACGCAATCAGATGGACACAAATTAATATTTCCTATGTTGTGAAAGTGCTCATAATGTTGCAGTATGTCATTAATATTAAACTTTCATATGTAACATCATATGCAAAGGCCAAAAGAATGACCGCTGTATTAAGGTATTTAATTTGCAAAAATAAAGAAGAGAAATTTGTATTCCCAACGTGTGGTAATTGAATCATATCCGCTGAGATTTTAATTAAAATCTTCAAATGCTTCTTACATCTTGCATAAAAAAAGCACCATGGCTGGCAAGTTCGATTTAATGAGTTTCAATTAACAAAACCTACAAGAAGCCATCTTCAAGATGTTCTAAGCAAAAAATCTCGTGCATTACCAAATCTGACACCCACACTGCTAATCACTTTGTCAAATATTTAGCTAACATTGATCAAAACAATCCTGATTTTTATCCGAAAATAAATTCTACCACAATCATTTTATTTATATATCATAAAGTCATCCTCAAGAATGAAAAGGCATCCAGGCCTTTGGTGAGCATTGTGGCGAAGGCGAAACTAAATACATGCACCAATGGATCCTTTTATGGCAAGACAAAACGGACGAGCTTTTCGACATTGCAAAAGGACACACATTTGACCACAATAAAACTAACAAGACCACATTTGAAGTATGCATTTTACGATCATAATAAATCTCAATTAAGGCTGTATTGTTTGTGTGGCTCTCGATTAAGATAACATTCATCCCACCTTTTTCCACTGCCAAAAATAAGACCAAATGGATAACAAATTTAATCAATAGTTATAATCAAATTTTACCTTATAATCTTAATTGTTAGCAAATCTACTGCAAATTATTTATTTAATTTTTTATATATCAAAGCTTAAAGATAGTCAGAATAGAATTTTAATTAAATCCTTAACAACATTACCAGTTTTTTAAATTTAAATCTTTAAAAAAGTCTTTAATATGTGCAACTCAGACTGGAAGTACGATTACAAGGAAAGGCTTAGTTATTATTTCAATATCATGATTATTTTGAGGTGCAGCTATGATTAAATTGAATAAGATGATACGATAATAATGCGATGACAAGTGATTTTTGCCCTTGGGTGGATATTAAATTTCCTTATTTTTGCAGATGAACACTTATGGCATCATAAAATCAAATAAACACTCAAACAATAAAGCCGAATGTCTCGATGTCGAAGTTATTTTGGTTTGTTTGAATTTTATAATTTTCTTTAAAAAATCCAATGCATGACAGATTAATTTTGAATTTTAGATCTCAGTACCTAAAAGTTAAGCAAGAAATTCATTTATTCTTTTCTTCGTGTACAACAAAACAGTATTGGTAAAGTATATAACATAATGAGTAAAGATACACTAATTAATTTATGATATAATATAGCACAGAAATTATAAATCTCTGGAAAATTGTAAAATAATATGAGAAATCGTAAGATTAGCGATTTTCTCATCAAAAAATGGTATTAAAACGTACATAGTTTATATGAACATGTGATCTCAATCATGGATCTTATTTTGTTTGAATAACATCTAATATCATCTGTAAAGCCTAGTTTTCTGTAAAATAAACGTACAGTTAGAATTTTTGGATTGAAAAAACTTAAAAAATCCATTTTCAGGTAGTCCCAAGATTTTGATATTTCAACATTTTGGATTCAAATCTATAAGAATGACCACATTTTTAAGAGAAAATAAGCGTTAAAATATCATATCAAAATGATCGGCAATGAACCCATGGAAAGAACTGCAAAAAATCTGATAAAAAGAGGAAAAAATCATGCTAATTCTTATTCAATCAATATATATTTTAGGCTATTTTTTTAAAATGCAATACGTTATATTATTCTATTTTCTGTTAATATTAACCTTTATTTAAAAAAAATATATAAATGGCTAGCCTAATTATATCCATAATGCAACATTGGTAAGCGGATATTAAATTAAGTCTACATAAACTTCCGCCCAAAATTATATACATGTAAATTTAAAGCAACCTTGAAAATATTATTTACTATATAATAATATCAATACTTAAATGTTGTGAAACAGTGAATTGTAGATATTATCATCTTTGGTTCAAATATATAGGGGGTGTGGTTGGTGATCAAATTTTAAATACGCTTTGAAAAACCATTTTAATATGGTTGACAATGATTCCATAAAAGGATTTGCTAAAAGCCATTAATGTAATATGTAATGTAAATTAACTCACCACCTGGCATTGAAGATCTGTTGATATTCCTCTGCCAGTCAGCAGTCTCATCCAAGCCTTCAGAAGCACCTTTTCCTTCATCACTGTTATCCACTTTAGTTTGTTGACCCGCATTTCCCCTCGGGTCATCACTGAAACGTGAATTTTCCCCAGGGGTTGCCACAGAATCACATTTCGCCTCCCTTAAAATCCAACAGCACAGAGCAAACACGTATAGAATCGCAGCTCCATTTGAAAAGCGCATCTTAACCCTTTCAGCTGAACACTTGAATTTTTCCAGACGTTATCACCTTCCTCTGTCTCTTTTTGTCATCGTATTTGGCGACTATTCTTCGAACGACTCTCATCCGGGGACACTGGACAGGAACATTCGCGCGCAAAAAAATACGAACTAAACGATTGTTTATGAAAATCACACGTGTTTTTCACTTACGCCTCACATTGTTTCAGTTTGTTTTGTGATTATGGGCAAATTATCGCTTTACATTTAGAAAGGTGAGCGCAGAACAAGATAATTGTGAATATACATATTTAATGAGGAGAACGTCTCGGTACCTCCGATTGATCAGCGGCAACTTTTACCACTCGACACCATCATAACACGAAGAACCAGCTCTCACTGTTGCTTGAGCGATACTAAATGTCAGCATGTTGTGTGCTAGTTCTGCAAACCAAGCTCCAGGTGCTTCCAATATTCGACCGCTATCTCACTTTCCAAACAAAAATTTAGATATATCAATACACTCCCCAATTAATTTTCATCCACATAAGACTAGAATGATCATTCATTTTTTCGTGTCTCATACCATATTAGCAATTTGAAGAGAGAAGCAGGCTTTAAAAATGGATTTGAATCCAAAAAGGAAGTATGACAAAAATGAACAAAGATTAAACAGTCGATCATCTACTAAATATGCAAACTACTTGGAATCTTCAATTGGCATTGACGAATAAGGAAATAACAATATTCTAAAATTACGACCTTTGATCGTATATAGATAATAAGGTATAAATTGAAGAGAATGCATTTATTTCTTGGACATATAACTTGCATCAAAAACGAAATCAATTGCTCAAGACTATGACATCTTTACTTACAATAATATTTTTCAACTTTAAAACTTCGCCGTGGTATTTGCAAAAATTTTCAACGTCAATGACGTTTACGAATGATTATACCAATATACCATAGCATAAGAAAAACACAACAAAATTACGATTGCTTTGTTATGCTGCTTACCTTAGCAACCATCAGACTAATATGCGCCAACATGTTGTATCTCTTAAAACAAATTCCGCACACAAATAATGGTTATGTTATGTGGTTAACTTTTCCAATATATACCCAATAACTCACCAAAGTTTCATCCCAATCGGATGAACGGTATAGGAATTCATACCTAGCAAACCGACAGCACGATGACACACATTCATTTATATATATATAGAATAAGATGAATAAAATTACTGATGCTCACTAGTTTTACTATTATAACATTTTAAAACAAACCATGCATACAAAACTACATTGAAAATTTGATTTTAATACGTTAGCTTGTTATAGATTTAAAACATTTTGGAAAATTCAAGTTATTTGTCCAAATTCTTAGCGGTATTTATTAGGTTAATCAAAGTTTATCATTTTTTAGGAGCAAGAAACTCAATCGAAAATTCATTGTTACAGTGCTTTTTTCCTGCGTTCTAGATTCGAACCCGAATCCTTTATAATAAGAGTCCAGAAACTAATAAATTATACCAACAATCGATCGTCAAAAATAAACTATGATGATGGATGGATGAATAATAAATCAAGATTCCAAATCGATAAATCAAAAAAGATAAAAAAGATAAATCAAATCAAGATTCTATTGAATAACAACTTATAATACTAATGGTCGTTTCAAATCATTGACAATGAAAAATATAAAGAAGGAAGAAATTATGGCGATTCTGGTAAATTTCAATTAACAATTCAATCGTAATTTACATAGTGACTGGCGGAATTAATTAGCATTGTACATCGACAGTCGATTGTATTTATTTAAAAATATATTGATCAATTATTGGACGATTGCTATTGACACTTGATAAGGCCTGCCATTGATTGCACTTTACTTTTGTGTTTAAAACAGTCAAAATTCATACGAGGACTTTTTTAATGAGTGCATATAAAAAGCAAAAACCGCCAATTAGTTACGCTAGAATTTAAATCGAAATAAAATATGTGTATTGATTTCCTTGAGCGATTGTATTTTTTAAATTAATATTTACTGCTCCTTTATTTCAAGCAGCATGAATTTATACAAACATGGGTTAAAAAAATAAATCCTGTCCATTGTAGTTGTTTTGTATGAAGTCTCAAATTTCGCCAAGACTCGGATGAGTATTCGTACGAACATCAGGTTCGAAATTTATGCTCAAAAATTCCGCAATACCACAATACTGGTATAACCAGAAGAAAGTTGCGTTTCACGCTAGGATGGTGTTTTATAGTCCATTCATGGAATCATACACCATATCGCAAGCCTACATGTTGACATTCAGAGAAAACATATATCATGCAATATTTTATAATTGCAACTCTGTGCTACTTCGATCACTATTTCAGATTTTTTGTGATTTAATAAGGAGGTGGTGAAGTATTTTTCCTATCCTCATGCAAGTAATTTTCTTCCGGATTGTTATTTTCCGTTCATCATACAATGCATAATCGTAAAATTACATCCATATTTAAAACATTTTTTTAATCATGTTTCCTAAATTAAATATTCGGATTAAAAAATTCATATCAGTAACGGTATATAATACTATTTAGCTCCCAAATTTGCACGCGAATCATTCCATGGTGGCCTTCTTAATCCGAATCAACTATCAACTGTTCACACTTAGTCTCCAAAATATTCCAAATGTAACAAAATCTAAAATAGATCTTTAGTCCTCAATATAAGCAAAATCAAGTAGCTCATAATCTGAGGTAATTAGGGCTTATACAAAAACCGAAATTCTTCAAAACCGGTTTTCGATTTTCATTTTCGAACGAAACTGGTTTCCACCGGTTTTCGGTTTTAAGAAATATAAAATTAAAATATAGGATTTATTAAAATTATTCAATATTAAAAGCATTTACATAGTTTTTTCTTCAAATATTTCTACACACTCCTCTTCAACATTTATTTTTGCCGCGAAATTAGGGTACATCCTTGTTATCCTTGTTAGCCCTTTGAGTAGTGAGCTAATTTTTAATCATCACAAAAAGATCTATTTTGATCAATATTTGACCAAGAAGTGTTTGTTTGTTTGAAAATTTAAGTCACAAGGGTTAGAATGGGGTCCGCAGACTACATAAGTTTAAGAACCGCTGATATATACAATCGTACAATGTACGCAACATACTCTCTCCGTCTCAGTTTCTCTCCAAACTCAACGTGCAAGATAGTCTCCGTCAGTCTCCGAGCTCAACGTATAAAATTTCTCTTTCTGAATCACTGGAATTCGGACACAACTCTGTGTCTTACCTCTTTAAGGGGTTAATATCCTTTCACTCATTTTAATTATTCAATTTTTTTAAGCAAGTGCAAACATATTATACTATTTTTTGATATATTTTTTGGATTTTGCAGCCTATTGTAAAGATAAGAATAAATTCTGAGAAACCTTTTCTTACCTAAGCCAACGTGTCGTCAAGCCAAATGCACATGTACGTACTGCCAAGTGAACGATTCAATTTTCTTAGATAATGAAAATATAATTTTTATATTCAAACCCGGGTTTTTAGGACCAAAAAACCGATTCGAAGGTCAAATTCGAAGGTCAAATTTTTTGCACAAAATCACATCACAAAAAATCTCATCTTCTTCAGCATATCTACAATATAAGATCGTGTATCTTTTGGATCTGGACAGTTTGTACTATTTTTATAAGCGTTTGGAATCAAATTTAGACTACGAAAAACAATAACAGTGCTAAAAAAAAATTACAGATCGAAAATATTAGGCCATCCCGAAAGAAATCCATTATTTTCCCACGCTCTCATTTGAGTTCAGTTTGTGCTCAGATACGGTAAAAAAAACATTTTTACTGTTATATGGTTCGTTCGTTTTAGTTTTTATATAATAAATCTTATTTTATTATTAAAAACTTATTTTTATAACGATAATTTAAAAAAAAAACCAATAGCTAAAAATAAAAACCAAGCCAGGATTGACACATTGAAGGTTTTTTTATGTGTTTGGTGAAAAATGACTGGAGTTATTTACTATGGTTAATAGAACTTCTTAGACCTGGCAAAATTATAACTGTGGTTTATTGTCGCCAATTAGATACACTCAAATAAAAACTGCAAAAAACTACCAGTTTTTTATTGAAAAAAAAAAGATTAACATGATAACATATATCCACATAACGCCAAATTTACTTCAAAAAAATGATGAATACAAATGGATTTCTTTCAGGATAATCTAATATTAATATTTGTGCTTATTTATTTCGATTTCAATTTATATCCAATGTACTGGATCTGAAAAATTAAATACTAATATGATTAATGAAATTGATGAGACACTGATTTAAATCATATGGAAATGACAATAAAAACACACCACAATATTACCCATCCCTAGAAAACTATATATTGATCTAATAACACTTGGCCTGGTGGATTTATGCATTTTCATCAAATTGATTTATTTCATTTGAATATTGCTTATAAATCATTATTCAAGCGTATCATCACGATTTCTTTTTCTTCTTTTATAAAACAAATAGCATCATAATAAAGAGATAAATCATCATTAACTTATGATATATAATAAATACTTGTTTGCTTTATAAATATATTTTTTTATTCGATGCTTATATCATGGTTTATATAGATCATATGATCCTAAATAAAACTAAAACTGACAATCTCTTTCGAAAAATTTATTATTAAATTGCAATTGAATTATAATAATAATTCAACTAGTAATCGTTATTTTATTACATATTCTATGAAGACTCCGCTGAAGTGTGTTTTAGCCATTTAAAATTAATATTATTTTTTGTATAAAAATTGATGACTAACTAAACAATTTACCCTTTTTCATTATTTGATTTAAAAATGTACTTATTATTTTTTGAGTGTTTTTGACTATTTTTTGCCCATTTAATTAAATTTACAATCGCTTTGGCAAAATTTTAAATATTTTGTAGATTAATTCATTTTATTTTATTAAATAGATTATTTTAAATTGGTCAAACGGTATGGAACCTGGCGCAAATTTAGCGCGTTTAGGCCGAGGAGCGTTACGATCAGATGTATCTGTTGGCTATGGTGCAGGTAGCCATGTGTTACGAAAATAAAGGCAGTCGCCGTTTGTCGATGGTTATATTCGGGCGGCGCCTTTAGGTGTGTTCTGTATTTGTTTATTTTTACAAATATAAAATAGAAATGCGATCAATGAACGAAAACTTGCAATGCGTCAAGCATATCGTTCAAAATGAGAACTTGTCGGTCACCTTCATTATAGGACGTTATTGATTTCATCTAAAGTTTTGTTTATGCATCTCACAGCCCTGCTCCACATTTCATAAATAGCACATATTTATTTAAGGGAAATATTTACAATAAATATATGCACTGAAATATTTAATTGTTTATATTTTTCTTACGACTCATCTGACATCCCGCTGAGATACCACTGTCATTCTTTCATTGTTCAAAAATTGCTCTCGCCAAGCACTGTAAACTGACGGTTAAGCAAGTAAAATAATATTCGTTTTATTCTTATTCATTTGTTTTTTTAATTATTTTCTAAGTGGAAAATAAAAATTCAAATTTGAAATGCATGCATGTGTGTGAAATGAAGATATTTTTTTATTTTAATAATTACAATTGAAACATGTAATACACAGTTAAACATATTAAAATTTTAATATGTATATATATGTAAAATTTATCATCAGAAATTGGACTAGATCTAGCCTTGGACTAAAGGTATCTAATTATAAAATTATCTTCCTTTATTATAAAAGACTTTCCTAAAGATTTAAAATAAAGACTGCTATGCTAATAAATACTAAAATAATTATGCGGTTTGTTGTCATCATAGTGATATGAAATATGCATATTTGTTTAGATAATCACTGTATCTTTATCCTTTGCACATCAATGTGTTATCGCTATATCAAGAAGACTAGCAAATTAATAATGTGGAAAAACCCATATTTATTGCATGCTGAATGCTATACATACTGACAATCCATGATCTGAAATATTTTCCACTTAAATTTGCATCAAATAGTGAAGTGAGATGTGTTCTAAAGTATTTTTGAATTAATAAGACCTATATGATCTTCCTCTAAACCAGGGTTAATAAAACGTTTTATTCCTAACTTTCTTTGTAAGTAGGATTAATGAGATCCTTTAGGCCAAGGCTTTAAAATTAAATATTTGATATTTGGTTCATAAAGAGCAAACGAAGATCTCTTTCAGAAATATTCAGACAGTTTCGCTGTTTAGTCATAATATAATTAAAAATGGTAAAGCCTCATTCTACAAAATATGAGGTAGGGACACGTATCAATAAATTGAATACCATTTTCTACATATTCGGTTTAAAATGGAGACATTTTTTGTATTTCGGTATAAGTTTACATATTCACCTTTTTATCTTTTTTTATATCTAATTTCTAACAGTCCTTGGAAAGTTATATCGGCCTCCTCAATATTTGCAATAAAAAGATTTTTCATCGTGAAAGTACCCCTACCACCCCTCATAAAAGCTTGACTCACAAGTGTACAGTAGAAACTGAGTTGACTACCACTGATCTAAGCCATTCTATGTGATAAGTCTCGAGATGGATGCTACAGATCACAAGCCGGAAGTTACCCGCTGTTGATCTAAACAATATTGCTCAGGACTTTTTAAAAAAGTTAAACAAGAAAACCTCAAAGAACACCAACGTGCATTGATTATTTGATTATGGCATTGCAACGCATGCCGGGTATTCACTATATAATATAAATTATTAGATTTAATAAATTGTAATTTTGATGCTGAAAAAAAATGTGAGAATATTTCACAAATTAGCATTTCTGTGACCATGTTGAGGTCATGTTTTCCTTTACGATTCAATATAAAAGTGCTAATTGAAAGGCATCCATCTATTAAAGTATGAATTCTCCTTATTTTTCTCATTCAACGGCGAATACTCAAACGGACACGCTGATTTATAATTGTCTTTAAATTCAACTCAATCTGAGCTTTTAAACATGGGCAATATGATTATTTGTCATAGATCAACAACTCCGCACTATGAAAGGTCGATGACTAAACATTGTTTTCGAATATTTATATTAATTGCTTAATTTATTGTATTGTATTTTTAGGATCATGGAGGGATCGTATAATCCAGAAGCCGTCCACCGGCCTCCCCCCACTCAAGGTTTGCGTGGGCCCCGAGGCTATAAACTCTTCAAAAATCCACCTCAGCCCCATATGTGCATACAGGATTCTATCAAAGGGACTTCGGAGAAGCTTTACATCAATGTTATGAGCTGGAAACAAATTGGCAACACCAGACCGTGCGCCGATCTTATTCCTTTGTACGGTGGTATGCAGGTATTGTTATTTAAATAATTACATTTGGGCAAATGTTAATTGTAAAAAATATGACGTTCCTTTTTGTGTTGATTTATGAAACCTCTATTGAAATGTAAATCTGTAGTTCGCTAATGTCATTCTTATTAGTTAAGAAGAAGTCGTTTGGGAATATATTAACATATTTTTAATTAAATTCATTTTTATCTTTATTGTTTGTGAAAATTTTACAACTCGACGTGGATCTTATAATTCTTATTCAATATTTTTTTGAAGCAAAAATAACAATAATACGGCACTTGGCTCTAAGCATAAATAGTTTTGCCTAATTTTCTGTATATATTATTATTTAATGGCGAAAAATAAGATATCGTATAAAATTTAGCAATAATGATTTTGACCTGTAGATAGCTAATGAACATGTTTTAAAATATCTTGGTTGGTGACTACATTTTTAGAACATAAATAGCATTAAATGTAATATTTCTTTTTTGCATAATATTGATTTTTAACTGATTTCTACAGATTCCACATGGATGTACTCCAAACTGCAATAGACCACCGCTTATCGTTTTTGCCGTTATGGTTAATCCTGAAATACTCAAAGTTAATGGAAAAAATGCACCAAACCCACAAGTATGCAATATCATACATAATTTACTCGATATTCTCATTTACTTATTTTTTTTTATCATCACATAGCACTAAATGCATCTTATTCTTGTCAGAATTTCATTAAATCTATTTTTTTTTTGTGATAATATCACCAAATTACTAAAGTTGTTTTGGCTATTATGGATTGTAAATTATCCTAACACAAAAGTAATTTTGTTTTTGGCAAATTTTCCTTTTGAAACGATTGCAAATTTGCAAAATATTATCATGCGTACAACTTGTATGCTATTTTTTTAAAGCGTTATCACAATTAAGTACTAATTTACATCATATGACTTCGATTTGAACATTTAAAATTTTTACCAATTTGTCTAAAATTGTATTATCAATTTATCACTATAAATATTAATTAATTGTCTTTTTGTGATTAAAATTGTTGCATTATTATTATATATACACTTGCGTCTGTTTTAATGGCGATTTAATTTTTCTTGATTGCTCTTATGGTCAATTCCCTCAGGTTGAGAGATTTGCTTACCTCGATAGAATTTTATTCATTCGCCAAATAATCCAAAATTGTTTCTATAACGTTAGTTTCTTATCAAGAGTAATTGCGTTCCATCGGGTTTATTTTTCTTCTCTATTGGAGTAAATAAGTCAGAAAAAAATATCTAATCTAATACATAAAAATGAATCTCTGTTTGTTCGTATGTAATGCGCTGCCATACCGTTCATCATATTGCGATAAAACTTCGTCCGTTCGTTTATTGCTAAGGATTGTGTGAGTCTAATATATAAAAATCAATGTTTGTTTGTCCATATTTAATGTGCTGCCATACCGTTCATCCGATTGCAATAAAACTTTGTCAACTTATTGTTTACACTTGTGAGAATAACATAGGCATAACAACAATCATGGCCAATTTACGGCCCTATACACACTCACCCTTTAACGGTTGTAACTTGCACTAGTGTTTATTTTTAAAAAAGTTATTCGCATAAAAAAGCTTTGTCCTCTATAGAAAAATTATGAATAGGTTCCATTATATTTTAAAACCACATAAATTCAAAATCGCATAAAAACAGACCCAAGTGTACATATTTACAGATCTCTTCAAGCTTTTTAGTTTTAAAAGCTTTTCAATTGATTTACTTATTCCACTTAAAAAATTATGATGTTTTACGACAATAAATAATATTTTTGTTTTGTAACCTGTAAATAAGAATTAACTTATCATTTACAGGAAAGGGATGCTCTTGTTAGTCTGCTATGTGATTTTGTTGAAGCAATGAATCCAGGACTTCAACTTACAAAGCAACCGATTATATTAAAAGATCGTGATTTAGCAGGTGAATTAAAAGATGTTTGGCATGCTGTACAGGCACATAGAGAAAAAGAAAAAATTAGAAACCAAGAAGCTAATTCTGAAATTACACACAAAATTTATCATATAGATGGACCTCCAGAGCGAGATCCCAATGCACCACCAGCCAATAACAGTCAAATAATTAATGAGGATCAAAAAAGCAGTCTTCCAAGTACAATCAACGAACAAGAAAACAATTCGAAAAATCATAACCCAATAATTTTACCTAATTCAATCAACTCAAATAATCAAAATGTTGCTGAAAGTGTTAAAATTATTAAAAATAACATAACAGCGGAACAAAATCAAATGGGACCCATTAAGAATCGTGCTAATACATCAAATAGTCAAAACATTAATATTTCGCTCACGCCTCAAAATGATTCGATCCAAAATCAATTGCCTAAATCAAATGCACTCCAAGAACACAATCGTCAAAATATTAAAGAACACAATTCTCTAGCTGAAAACAACACAAATCAAAACAGTACAATTCCATTAGACTGTACTTCTCCTAAATTTGACAAACTAAAACCACAAGTAAACAATTCTAAACAACCACAATCAAAACCTGACCCAAAAAAGAAGTCCAATGCTAAACAAAAAAACATTTCTGAAAATAGTGATCTACCTAAACTGCCGAATGAAAATGCTTCTGAAAATACATCCACAAAAGAGAAATCAAATGATAATATAGATGAAAAAATTATTTTGAAAAATTGCAATTCAAAGATAGCAACGAAACAATTTGAAAACAAATTATCAGAACAAACAACCCTGTCAAATCAATCTTCTTCGATTGCATTGCCAGATAATAAATCCCACGTTATAATGGATCAAAACAAAGATATACCATTTGTCGATGAATATCGCGATAGTGAAAGTAATGAAATTATCAATAATAGTGCTAAACACGTCGAGGAGAATTTCCAAAAGCTCACAATAAATTCGCCGACAACACAAACTGTGAAGAACGTCAATACTCAAGTAGCAACATTTAACGACCGAAGGAAAGTGCCCTTGTCTTCTCAATGAGCATTAAACATATGCTCATAATTAGACTAGTTTATAACTTATTTTTCAACAGTTCCTTATTGTTTCACCACTTTTTTAGTCCTATATACATATGACATATGTATAGAAATTGTATTTCCTTATTTTTTTGTTCTCGAAATCTATATACACTATGAGGTAAGAAAATGTTGAGCGATTATTAAAAAAATATTAGAATACAATCTAAAACGGTTATTTGTAAAATTTACAAAGATTATTCAAATACGAGCTGTTTTCATTCACAGTTTCAGTCACTGCCCTTTCCATTCCATCCCTTAGAAGTCATTTTGAATTTGCGTTCGGCAAATGTCTTTTTATATACTTCTTTTGAATATTAAACATTCTTTGTAATCTGTCCATATTAAATTAGCGTACGTTATTTTTACGTCTCTTTAAGTTGTAAGAAATGTAAGATTAATAATTTTGTACTCAATACTAGCACGTAATGCTTTTTGACTGCCGATCATATGTATTCCAAGTTTTTGAAAGGTTATGGGATTATTCAATCTTATGTATTTGTATACAATTACATTTTTTAAAAAGATGAAATGAATGGTAAATTATGAATAGCTTATATGAAATTAGTACATACCATAGCCTTACATGTGTATTTTTATAAATATAATTTTTACGTATGAGTTTGTGTGTAATACTGCTGAGTTGTTGAAAGATTGAATGAAAACAGCTTATCTATATATATATATATATTAATCAATGCCTTGTTCGCATACTCCAATATACATTATATGAATTGTCGTTCGTTGTAATAATAGATTTTATATTGAATGTAAATATTTGGAATTGTTATAAGTGTGTTCTTCTAATTTACTGATGCTTCTTAAATATAATTTATACATTTAAACGTGTGAATTATAAGTACGACGTATTTGATATATTCAAAAAGTATATTATTCAAAAAAAGAACTGTTAACATCACAAAATAAATTAAAAACTTAACATGTCACCTATAATGCTTTTATATCGACATAATAAATGATTGATGCTAGTCAAAGTGTATATTGGCAAAATGTATGTTTTGGCAAGAATTTTAACAATACTAACTTTTTCATAAACACTCATTTTCATTTAAGGCATTTTAATTTCACGAAAAATATGTCAATGCAACAAAATTTCAATTATTTTTATCTCGTCCACTGTCAGACTAAAGCGAGCATTCACTTCTTTTAAGCCTTTCTTGAAATCATTTTGATGTAATTCTGGAATCTCATACAATATCAGTTGGGCGCAGATGTCTTGCGTTTTTTTATGCCTTGTACCCTGTTATACCTGCTTTCATTCAATACAAATCGGGCCTTTCGACGAACTTCGAGGGTTTCGGGGGCATAAAAATGTGTTTTCATAATTAAAATGTACAATGTATTAGGCGCATTTTAAATCACAAAGTCTTGAGTTTCGAGACTTTTTCATTGAAAGTTCCGGGATGTCTCCAAACAAAATCCCTAATAGAGATATTGATTAACAAGAAATATAGAAAAGCAAATTAGCTTTAAATTTATAATAGAAATTTTGTTGCAGAAGACATTCAACAATTTTCAATATTTCAGTCCTATGAATGCTAGTTCATATTTATATTTAATTTTGTCTTGCGAAGGGCTTATCGATGTGCCAAATTATACATAATATGCATATTACTATTGTGATCATTTAATATGAAGCTTAAAATAATTATATCGTTTATCTTGTCAATAGAAACTTTGTATCCATTTCAGCGAGATGAAATAATGTTACACGTCACCTTTTTATATCATATGCAGTATCTATTTGAAGTGAAATATCACTACTAAATACATTATTTAATCTCCATTAGGCTAATAAGTGAGTTTCTTAAATAGTTTTGTATTTAGTTTGTACTACTCGATCTCTGTGTTCACAATAAGACTTGCGATAACACAGCGATTAAAGGATCGGATTATTTCAATTACTTTGAAATCTCAATTCATATTACTGATATGATGTTCCTTGAAGTATTGTTGATCTGATAAACAAATATTATCTGACTCCGAAATAATATCTGATTGGGAGCTTTTTAAAATTGTATTCAGCTACGAATGTGTTATCGTATTAATTCAAAAACACTATTTATTTTTTAGTTTGATGTGTAATTTTAGCTATTGTAATCATTAGATATTTCTAGCAGCCATAATATAAATTCTAAACTAGTTTTATTATTTGGTTTTTATATTATTCTTTAAGTTTGTTTGATTGAAGTATTTTATATATTGTAGATTGTGTGTTAATTTCTTGTGATTAAATATAGCAAAATTTTGCCTATCACTGCCAACTCTGATTATACACTATTATTATAAAGAATACATTAACTAGGAATTTTCTTCCGAAATATGTCATAGACAATAGTAAACATTAGCGACACATTTTTTAGCATTTTTTGTATAACAATTCTTATTAAATATATTTTTAACTATTTAAATTTGAAACCCTAAATCTTAATCGACTACATTTTATTTGTCTCTTTTCAAACTATTACCAAACAATTTTTTTTTTAAATGTTTATAATATAAAGTTTGCACACATCAAAATTATGTATAATAAATTAGCCATTAGCGATTGGATATTAAGACTCATCAAAGAACGTCAGTTAATGCGGTACTCATTAATGCTGTTAAAACAGTCATTGTTTTTAGCATTTTCTACATATTGTCATGAATTATCCAAAACAACAATGTTGTTTATAGATTCATATTAAATTTATTAAAACATCTAACCAATTGAGACTGTTGTAAATATAATTTAAATTGGAGGACGAATATTCTTAGAATATAAAGGATGACAACCATTTAAAAGGTACATTGCATACCTTGCGGAATCTTGTTTTTCCTTTTGGCCATAGAACTCGAATATATTGGAATTAGATCTTCCAATTACACTGTGCCTTTATTTTTATGTTTTTCTTTACCGTCATAAATGCAACAGATTGATGAAGAAATATAAGCAATTTTTTCTTTTTGAAAATAAACAAATTTTTGTTTTCAAAACCAATATTTTAAACGTCAATCTTGCCGACATTGTTCAAATAAAAAATGGTACAAATACTCTTAAATTTCAGATTATTTGATAAAAAATGAAATCGTGATAGTAAATAATTTATATTGTGATATGTACTCGGCTACTCTTTGTGGAAATTTTTATTCTTACAAAATACAACTAAATTTATCGATATAACATTGTTTTAAAAAATGTTTTCGGTATGTTATATACACTCATAATTTATTATCAGTCTAAATGTTACTTATTTATGTTATGCAATTCAACGTTTATTTTAATTTTAAATCTCTATCGGTCTTTCAAAAGGATAATCTATTTCGTTTTACGATTTCAAAGAAAAATATTTGCTTCTATTTATACTGTGTAATTACAATAATATCTACTTGTTTATTATATTACAAAATGTAAGCCTAACGTTAATCGGACTTTCATGTGAGAATATGTTCATGCAAAGCCTAATTTTATATAATATGTCCTTTTCAGATAGATTTTGATATGCGTGAGGTCTTTATCGTTTATGAAAAGTGTATGTAAACTTTGGAATATGATACTTTTTGACTGAATGAAACTGGATAACTAGATAATAATTATTTATATATTTAAAATGAATATCAGCACGTTGTTGCTGGGTTTATCGAGTTTTGTATAAATTTAAATGTAAATCAAAAAACATTAAATGGTTTTATACTCATATTAATTTACGTGATAATCTATCAATGTTGGTGGAGTTCATTTTTAGGTGTATATAAAATCATTTTTATATACTTTTGCCCTCCCCGCGTTAATCAAATTTAATAGAAAATCCTCCCCTGATTGTAAATGCAGAATATTAACACGTATTAATTTACGATTAAATTTGCAGATGATTTACTTCGTAATGTAAAATATTTGATGAAGACGCTTTGATTGTGTACAAAGAAACATAAATAGATTGCGTAAATGCAGTAGGAGGTATGGTAGCATTATTAGTAGTCCCGGCTGGATAAAATGAAGTAGTAAAGATACATTTCACGAATAAAACTTAGAAAGACAAAAAAGGATATTCCAATTTATTAATATAATTTTATTTTTTATAATAGTCACCAACATTTTATTAGAGATTCTTATGTATTTATCACTCAATTTATAAACATGTTAAAGCGTGTAAACATGTCAAGTAGATAGTATTTATAGAAAGATGAAATTTTATTGACTTGGAAATTTACGGTTTTTTATTCCCAGAGGTTGTTCTGAAACGAGTGAGATGTGTTCATATATGAAATGTTTAAAACATAAAATTGTCACGTCTTCCTTATAACGATTGCATAAGTTTAAAATACAAAAATTATTAAAGATAAATGCGAATCCAGCGTATATACATAGGTAAAATTAAATGTATTCGGTTTTTTTATTTTTATTTTTTTTGTAATATCTCATTAGTTGTAATCATATAACTGTGGCCTTGTGTATTTATTTATTGTCATTTTTTAAGACGTATTGAAATATGAAGTTTTTCTTTCCTTGTTTACTGTGTTTGTAAGGTTGAATTTTTGTGTTTGAAAGTCGACATTTATATTCAATAAAAATGTTTGTATTCGCTTTATGCATTTGCACAAATTGGAGATGGAATAATTTCAAGTGAAATAAAATAAATTTTAAAAGGATATGTGCCTTGTGTTTTCCTTCAATGATTAACACGCTTAACGCATCCATTAAAGACTTGTAACGCCCATTCCATTATTACAACTTGACTTAGTGTAGTAAATACACCATAGTAAAAGAAAAGTTAATGGAGAATATCTCACATTGCTGTACAACCATAATATTGAATTATTATACGTAGTATTTAAAAATGGAAAAGATAGTGAAAATAATAAATTACTTGCTATTAAAGACAATTTAAAAAATTGATATTCCACGTACTATACTGAATGATAATGATCTAAAAATATACACACCTCCGCGAGAAAGGTAATGGTTTTAAATTAAATAAAAAATATTTTAATGATCCTCTAAGATTTAACTAAATGTTTTAATCATATCTCACTAATAGACAACAGATATTGATTGAAATAAAAAATATTTTTAAAGTTTCACATGAAAATCTATAATAAACTATCATAATCCTATAAGAAACTGAAACAAGATATGTATCTTCTTATTTATTTCTGAAACAATTATTTTTCTTCCTTGTTTAATTTATATACCCTGTTTTAAATTCGCCAAATTGATGAAGAAATCTGCTTTATTAATTCATATGCCTATGGATCTATTATACACCCAGTATATAAGTTATTATGTACTGTTAAGTTATTGGCAATGTATGAAATATGATAACTTAACACGTGCCAAAGGGCTAATGACCTTATTTTGGATAGTTCATTGATACATTTCTTTTAGTAGATTTAGTCAATATATATCGTGGATATTTCTGTAATAATTGCATACTTGGACCTTAATAAAGCCCATTTCTAAATATGGGGTAATGGCTTCGATCGTGTCTTTATATCACTGTTATTTATTATGCAGCATAGAAAAATCTGTCAGTTAAATTTGCAAATATATTTGACCGCTGAACTCGGCTATAAATGAATGCTTTAAAATCGATAGGGGAACGGTCAAAATATGATGTGCAGATAGAATAAGCAATTGCGAGGGTTGTCAGAACGCAACGAAATTCCTGCTCCAAAAAGAGAGTCGATCCGAGGGGAAGATTTAACCCCTCGAATGCTATATGTTAATTGTGTGAGTGGATCGCATATTATATCCATATATGCATGTGTTAAAACATAATCGATAAATTAAGATATTCTTAATAGTTTATTTAGTATTAAACTAAAACTAAATTGGGATATATTAACATCAATTCTTAGATCAGTGGCGTATTTTCGTAAAGATTTTGCATATCAGTCAACTCAATAGTATTTTATTTCATAATTGCGATCGAATATATCTGCTGCTTTAAATTATTAGGTTGGGGAATAAGTTCGTAGCGTTTATATATATTTTTTTGTTTTATAACAGTTTTTTTGCTTTTTGACAAAGTGTATAATATTCATTCGATAGAGCTCTTTTCATTCTAGAAATCTGTATTAATCATCTTTTTGAATAATTTATTTTTTTATTACCTTTGAGTCTTAAAAATGAAATACATATATCCAAAAGGTAAAAAGCAACATTTTCGACAGATCGAGGTCAAAAAGGTACTGAAGCAGCCCGGGACATTCGCAAAGTATATTGAGAAGGTGTCATAGATGAGTCTACAGCACGAAAATTGTTTGTAAAGTTCAAAAATGGCGATTTTGATGTTGACGATACGCCTCGTAACGGAAGACCTTCCGAGTTTGAAGAAGAGCATTTTCCCAAATAAATTACGTTATTGAACACCCATTGGTGGAAATAATATAACATCACAAATTAAATAGCCTGTGCAAAAAAGCAATCTTAAGGACTTTTAACACGGGGGAACCAATAGGAACCAAAAACAACAAACTTTTTTTTTTATTAAAATAAGATGAATGAGCATCGCTGGGATTCATTATAAATTTGATAATCTTTTACTATAAAGCCAGCTCACTCTCCATTTTAACACTTTGCATTCGAGAGGTGACTCTCGCTCACCACTTGATTTGAGGCTGAAACTCAATGCGTGACAATAACTGTTTACGTTTAGTTGTTTTGAAGTGGGTCCCTACGCTCTTCTGTATAATATTATGAAATGTAATATTAAACCCCTTCAAATAGCTGACAAGCCGGGCATGCATCTTAGTAATTGTTTTATGAAAGATCACACACAGCAAAATTAGAGAGGCTAATATTTAAGAAATTATATTCATAAAGATGTACAGATATATAGCATGTTAAAGTATAAAAGTTTTATACATTAATTTGTGCGGGTAATGATTTTAAGTCAGTGGTAAGAAATTCGCCAAAAATATTGCGAAACGTCTCGAGTTGCTGGTTCGCTGCGCGAAAAAGGATCTCGAGTGCAACGGGTTAACAACGGAAGTATGTATTTCTGTTGCATGTATGTCCGTGAGCAACGCTCACAAATCAAAAAAATGTCAAGTCGAAGTTGAAACGAAATTAGATGCCCCATAAATATAAAAAAATATCTATATATTATATTATATTAAATCTGTATAGGTCTTATTTCGAATGCCATTTTTAGTAACAGAAACTTTTTTTTAATCAAAATAGTCACGAATGACCTAAACACTGTATTGATGCAACATTGACTTGTTTTAACATTTTGAGGAGTGAGCAAATTTAAAATCGATGAAGTCGTTGATGCCATAATGGCTTTACACCGATTATTGTCTGTCAGCTCCTATCAGCGTAAGACCATCTTCAATTCGAAGCAGAGTCAATTGTAAATAAACAATGTTGATAGCATACAAGCCACTTAATTTCCTTACATAAACAATACACAAGAAATCGATTCATTTGCCCCTGCTTTAGAAGGAAATGATATTTGGACAAAGACTCATTCAACAAGCAGCGACAAACAGGAAGCAATTAAATAAATAAGCACTGTCGATAGCATAAAATGTTCGATAATTTCTTTGCGTAAACAAATAACACACTTGAAGTCGAAATCATTATTATTCGATAAATTTGGGCTAATGATCTATACAATCGTGCGATGTATGCGGGGAAGCTCTCCGTCTCTGTCTCCCGAACTGCGCTATGTTCTCTCTCTGTCTCTGTCTGTCTCCGAGCTCAACGGAGGACGGTCGCAGACCCTGCGATGGTACTCCTTTAGGGGTTAATAACAGGCGACTTAATAAAAGCTGGGGTTTACGAAAAAATATTTTGAATTATTATGTATCTACAGTTACGGTCTTAAAGATTTAAACGTGTATTGTTTTTAACCCATTCCATGCGAAACATTTTTAACGAAAAACCAAATGCTGTATGAAAGAGGCATTTTTATACGAGCTCTTATCTGCTCGAGGGCAGGACTACACCCATGCTCTACAATAGATAAATGGCGATTTCTGTCCATCAACGCGATGATACTATAATAAATACATTTCTTCCTTCAACTTTGAACAGAATTTGAAGTAAAGTTTTAACTATGTACTGCATTTTAGTACTTGTTGCTTTCATTCACAGCTTTGATCAACGAGTCATGTTAAATAATGTTACTGAAGAATCGGCGGATGGTTACAATATTTTACTACAAAAATACAAAAGGGGGCAGTAGAAATAAAAAGGTTGACTACCCCTTGTCTATATCATATATTCGCCTATTCATATGCTTCATATTAAAGATAGCACGGCATCCATTTCATTTTAAATTCTCATCCAGCGGGTCACCTGGATGAAAGTATCGAAACATCTCGACAGGGAGTGTGGGTGGGTTTTTAAAGACCGAATAGTTTTTCTCGGAAGACGGAAAACTACTCGATAAACACGTTGATTTTACTGAAAAGGACATTCTGGAGTACAAGGAGTTAACATATTTAATTCCTACTAATTATACTTGCATAAAAATCCAGTTTTAATGTCTCAAAATTAAAATATATAAATGAATACCCCAAAATATCTTCTTATAGAAATAATCGCTCTTATTAAGTAGCTTTAGTATTAAACTTTAATTCAATAGTAGAAATAATACGTTATAATATTTTTAAAAAATTATGGAAAGAAACTCCAATTTATCATCACATATTCGATGATTTATTTGAAAAATGAACGGAAGGAGTGTTAAAACAACACCAAAAATTTCGCGGAGCTTCGCTATTATCCTTTATTACGTCTCGTTGCACAAATCAATAATTCACAACCCGATCCTACTAGTCGACAGTCTATGCTACGGTAAGTTGGCGTATAAAATACATTTTTAGAGGTTTAGTATAGCAAATTCAGCGTGCTGATTACAAAATTATTTGATGGTAGGCACGCATATGTACTCGGAACATGATTTTATGTCGTATTTTCCATTGATTACGCTTTCCGGCCATATATACCCCGCGACACTTTTAATATATTCAAAAAATACACATGTACCAACGTACATGATATCTACATAAGGAGTTTTATTTAATGCGGGCATATACAGTCGCATGTGACCTCTCAGACTGCAAAGATATGCTTGACAGTTTTGTAAATCTAAATATGTAAGCCATCCCAGCGCGGTGAGTCTTTTTGACGTGATCGATATATCGATTTGTGCAACCCCAACGAACACCAAATGGGATTACGAATCTATTATGATGATTCAGCCACTTCTTAGTACAAATGTAGTTTGTTTTTTAAGCTGCTTCGTCATTTCAAATATAATTAAAGCTTATGAAAAACTATGCGATTCAAATTTGAAAACAATTACAGTGACAAGAAAAATGTTAACTAGGAATGTAATTAAAATTAAAATTTAATTATCATCATAGTGCATCTATACAAAGATCTCTGTTGTATTAGTGACTCTTCAACATCCGATTACGGGAAAGAGTCACATCCCTATTGTCTGTATCATACAATAACCTCTTCGTGCGCTCAATATTAAAGGCGAAATGCAGGTAATTTTAAAAGCCGAACAGCTTTCCTGGGAAGTAGTGAAAAATGATCCAAGATGACGACCATTGGATTTATTTTGATGGAAAAGGCTTTCTGGAGTATATGGAGTCCAAAGCCTCCTACGTAACGCTCAATAAGTGCATCTCATAATCACTCTTACACATACGAGTACGATATTATACGAATTTAACGTAAAAGTTCATTAATTCAACAATACAGAAAGAGGCCAAGCAATATTTACAAGTAAAAACAGACATTCGAAAATTGATTACAACTTATAAACTGAACCCGAAATAGAAAATGAAGGCTTGAAATGAGATAAATCCGAAGAAAGGCTCAAAAAATATATTTCTCTGAAAGAGTCGATTAGTTGCAGTTAGGGAATCCAATTCCGGGATCCCGGACAGTTTTAGGTGCTCATGAATCCTGGGACTAGTAAACTTAGTCCCAAAAAATTCGAGATGGAAATTTTTATCTAACAGAAATCGTACATCGGTGATGTATTTACTACACCTCGACTCAAATAATGAGAATATCGATATGAAATATAATAGATACGGGGTTCAGAATTTTTGTATTCCTCCGTAATATAATTACGAATCACATTAAAGTATTATAGTATGTAAGTATTCACCTGCAGCGACGTAAATAAATAATTTGTCGAGAAATCGGGAATTTTGCGAGTTTTAGTCCGTGTCTCATCAGAGAGGAATTTTATCGGTCACATTGATTGATGGTGTTATACGAAAATGGGGGCTCACGCGGTCATCAACTCGAACTGGCATTTAAATATCTGATAAAGATGCATCCAACGAGTGTGGAGGCTGAACGTGCATTTTCATTAGCAAGTTGCCTGGCTTCCAAAATCAGATCTAGACTAAATGACGAAACACTCGATGTTTAATGTTAATTCGGGCATATTTTCAAAATAATATTTGAATTTTTTAGTGTTTTATTTATCTATTTTTGAATTGTATTTTTATCTTTTCTTAAGTAAATAAAAAAAAATTCACCTTCAAGTTATGTTTTACATTAAACAAATGAACTTATTAGTAATTTTAGGATCCCGGGATGGCTTAATGCAATTCCGAAATCGAATGTTTGGGTCGGGATTGGATTCCCTAGTTGCAGTTGTTGCATATTTAAAAATGTGTTTAAATGAAGGGAAAAAAATGTGTGAGGTATGATCTAAATTGATAGCAGATTTTGGAGATCCCTGTTAGTTTATCTTGCTGAATATCTCACCCTAACAAAAAAACAAGCTTCCGTTATGTATTGGGGTCCCAAGAAGAGCTAGAGATCCCGAACTGCACCCCCACCCCCGCTAACATTTCAGAATGGACGAGCGCTAGCGGTCCGCTTCATATCGGGTCGTAGAAATTCCCAAAGGTCTAAGGTAAATAAAAGCTCGCAGTAGATCTACTACAAGTCAATAAGCGCTGTTTCCTATTAGAATTTCACTATATGAGTAGCCGTTACTACAATATAATTTTAAAAAAATGTATTTTCTTGAACATTATCTCCCAAATCAATCATTATCCTCAAATTAACTCCCCTTTGATAGAAAGGTTTTTTTTAAGTTGACCTTAAAATATACAAAAACAAAGGCTTGTATGTTTGTTGGTTGGGTCATAGCAATATCTATTTTGAGCCGGATGCGGCTCGCAGACCGCGAGCTTGACATCTCTGCTCTACATTACACTTAATTGACTGAATACAAATCTTGTGTGGAAAACAATGGAAAATCACTACATAAAAATCTTTAATCTCCAGAAATCTCTTATAGAGATCATCTACGTCCAATTATGAATAATGGCACCTTAAAAATGTGCTTTTTAAAAAAGGATTCCGTTTAATTGGGACACCGGCTAGTCAACTATTTACGTAAGTAACACAATCAGCCATATTTATACGTCAAATATGCTCACAATGATGAACCGCTTATTTATCAATATAATCCATAGCTCAAATTACCAACAGCAAGTAATTTACTACGATATCGCATGCTATGATATGCAGATTCAATAGACCACTTATCAATCTTCTTGTGCTAAAATTATCCATATTATAATCGTTTGAACTATAAAATAAATCAATGTGTTTTCATTGAGCCACTGTAGTCCAATATTTCGATTTTTTTATTCAAAATATCGAAGAGGTTAGTCGAACTTTTAACCAATAAAAGTTGCAAAAATTGGAATGCCATAGTACGTTTCAAGATAATGTATTAGAAGCCATTCTCGTTCGAAAGTTAAAATAATCCAACATCTCATCACAATCTATGTGTGGAGTCATTGGAAGAAAAGAACAAAGATCATATAAGCGAAGTAAACCGTGCTTGTAATTTATTATTTAACAGTTATCGACAAAATTGACATTAATAAGACCAAACAAGGATCTGATATGAGATTGCTAAGGTCTCAGTTCTTAGCAATCTCACTAGCAAAGGCATTAGATAAAGCGCCAATCTAAGCAGCGTTAAACGAGGTATTTTTCAGGACGTCATTTGTTACTTTCTCGTTACAGAAATGGTGGTAGCTCTAGTAATCGTCTTAGTATTTACTTTTTCAGACTAATGAAATCAGGCAAAATCTGGAAACAATCGATGATATTGATCAGGGATATTATTATTTTCTGATCTGCCAAATTTGTTTGTGTAGTGAAATTTTCACAAATATGGATTCTAACCCGGACCTTTATAATAGAAATGCAGTAAACATACTTACTACAATATCAACTGTAACGCAAGAGATTATTTCGAACTCCAAGAAGAATAAACTGCTGTTTATCTTAAATCAATAAACTCGATCGATTCATCTGTGATTGGCCAACTAAACAAAAATAAAGGGGAGATGAGCTAGACCAAAGGTGACCAACCTTTTTTGCTTTGGAAGCTACTTTTCAATTTTAATATGATTCTTAAAGGAAATTTTATTTAATATCCTATATTAGCAGATAAGTATGAATCAAGTCGAATCGAATAGTTCGATCGCCGATTTTTTTCAAAATTCACGAAAGTTTTCGAGATCGACCAAATTTTGCCTTAAGATCGACCGATCGGGTATCCTCGAGCTAGACAAGAGAAGATGCGAATTTCGAGGTCGTTTTCGAAAAATATGTTGAAGAATTACTATTAGAAAGTCTTCCATAATTGTAAGGAAATAAAATATTGGTCAAGAAAGTCGTTTTTTTGTACCACTGTCTGACCACCCTCTGAATCTTTTGCGAACCTCTGCTATGAATCGATCTAGAACGGACCACTAGCGCTCGTACATCCTGAATCGTTAGAGGGGGTGGTAGTGCAGCCATTTAAATACAAATTTTCTTTTGTGGTTATTGCAGTCAGAATGCATGAAACTAAGTT
This sequence comes from Stenopsyche tienmushanensis, assembly GCA_008973525.1. Taxonomy (NCBI): domain Eukaryota; kingdom Metazoa; phylum Arthropoda; class Insecta; order Trichoptera; family Stenopsychidae; genus Stenopsyche; species Stenopsyche tienmushanensis. The sequence goes on from WACJ01000130.1 coordinate 790,791, forward strand.
TAATCGATAAACAAATAGATCTTGCTAAGTTCTATCTATCAGTAATCTTTCCGACTATATTTAAAAATTAACGAACGTACATTATCCTTAGAATAAATTATTGAAATTCTGCCAATGAAAATTGTGCGGCTTTAATTAGCTTTTTTATTGCGAATTCTTGCGAAATTTATACAACCCCGCACTATTCAATAGGATAAAAATATACTCGACATTCAGTAACGATTTGTTTGATAGTCGTTCCAATAAAAAGTATTTCCCGTATAAGATTATCAGCGCAAAAAACCATTGGACTAGAAAATTGGAAATATGTAAATAAATTAAAATATCTTTTTATGTGTGCACCAGCGAGGGAGAGGGTGGGAAGAATTCTGTTAAAAATCATTACACAAACGGGACAGCGTGTGGATGCGTATTATTATGAAAGGCTGTTAAAAATTCAAGACTTTTGCAATAATATGTTCTGTATCTTTCAGTAAGGTAATCTACATTTTCTTATTATAGATTTTTGAAAGGTGTATTGAAAATGCATCTGTTCAAGATAAAACAGATTTTTCACATGTATACTCGTAGGTACATAAGAAATGCATCCCTCGTACAAAACATGTTGGAGATCCGAGAAATTGTTTTTTTTTTAAATGCTTATATACCGTCGTACATATTATTTTATTCGTCGTAGAATTACATTCCTATCTTATTCCATTCCTATAATATTGGACAAAGGCAATTCTCATAGGAAAGTAAAATATTATTGAGACAATTATCTGGGATAAAATCTATGAGTGAGTAGCGAAATTGACATTATTTTTAAAAAGCGTAACAAATAAGACGTATACAGCAAGATATATACAGCAGACTCTCGATAATCCGGACTAATGTTGGGGAGGAAGGGCTCGGATAACTGGAAAACACGGATAATCCAAATCATCAAATTTCTACTTGGTACTTAATACAAATTTTTGTTTCGTGATTTTAATACTTATTTATTAAGAAAAACGCTTATCGTTAAGCAGAAAAGCAACCGTTAGTAGTTAGTACTAAGCGTTATCAAAATATTCAAAAAAATCTATACGAGTATATTTAAAAAAATCTGTAATTTTTGAGATTTTTTAAACAAATTTCTAATATCACTTCGATTTTTTTCTTAAAAGTTATTGCATCTTCACTTGTAATGTAATTCTCATTTTCTTTCTCTTGAATCTGCATCATCCGTGCGTTTAAAACCTAGATTATGTAAATCATGATCGAACCATTCTTCGATGTTTTCCCAGGAAGTATCTCTATCCATGATCGAAAAAGTGTTTCTGGATTTATTTTTGACCAAGATTGTGTTATTCCAGAAATTGATCAATTTGTCATCTTCCTCCTCCCGTATGACTGTGACGATAAAGACGTTTTATTTATGCTACGACACCTTGGTCCATGTGCCGAATCAAAGATGTCACATTAGGGGGCTAAAATTTTGCAACCATTGCTTGTTTTCAATATGCTTTTGTCCGGATGAGAAGGAGCATTATTTATTATCTAACTATTTTATTTCTTTTTGAACCAATCTTCAATCCATGCTCCTTTCTGGCTATAATAACTAGGACAGGAAGACTTTTCATTGGAGTTCCCAATCACTTAAAGTCTCTTATTATCCCGGATCCTTTTTCACAATCTTACACTCCTGATATCTGCTTCGTGTAACAAGCTTTCCTAAACTCCATTGTCCGATATTTTTGAAAACCAGGTAATTGAGACATGAGAACAGGCGTTTGTTTTGAAAGTTAGTTCTGAAACAGTTGTCAGCAATAACCGTCCTCGTACTTCCTTTGTACTTGCCAATTAATTCCAGTAGTACTTTTTCACCTAAGTTAACTGCTCTCTGGTCTTCTTCTTTTCCAGTATACAGGATACCTTTACAAGGATATCCATTTCCTGAATCACAAATCCACCATCTGATTTTTACAGATATATGGTGCAAAAACTTTTTCTGCAGCATAGGTAAAAGCAAAATATCATATTAAATATAGTTTTTTCAAAAAAGGATTTCTTATTTTATAGGCAAACATGTAGGTCAAGATGAAAAATATGATCAAATATTTTATGGAGCGAAAGGATTAAAATTTCCTGAAATATTCATACAAATTCTATTTAAAAAAATCTGGGTCTAGCCAGACCACTTTCATTGACTCTAAAAATAGAAATATCCTTTTTTCTCGAAGCACAAGGATCCCGAATATTTTCTTTTAGCTCTAAATTCTGTAAACCTTTTAATGAACAAAGTCAGGAAGTTTGGGTAAGATCTATACCAGGGGTGGCCAACCCAAATGATCTTGCGGGCCACTTTGGAAATGCATCATAGCTCCGCGGCCCGCATATAAAATCATATATCCCCATTTTAGATTTAGATACACTATAGACATTTTTTTGAAGTGAAAAAATATATTTTTTAAAAGTGTAATAAATCTTGCGGGCTGGAAAAATATTCAAGGCGGGCCGCGGGTTGGCCACCCCTGATCTATACATAGCTACTATTTAAAAAAATTATCGCAAAATCAAAATGATCTGATCATCTTATTGACAGAAGGGTTAAATATTTATACTGTTTGGGAGTTGCCTTATTATCAGAGTATCACCACATTTTTTTTAAATATTGTGTTCGTTTTGTTGTGTGCATCTCATAATCATATAAGAAAAAAATAATATTTTTCAGACACAGATAATCCGCACCTGGATAATGTTAAATTTTATTTTAATGATATTTAATTAGACGAAGAAAATCGAAGAATAACTTCACTCGTATCTGGGTGACATGGTTCTTACTGTAATAAAAAGGTTGATCACCCCTGATGCAAAACAACAACAGGATTTCCAAGACAGTAACGATAATGGATGCTCGTTATTTTCGACGATGGCTGTGCAGGGTCGACTAAATATGTTTCCATATTAAATATGCCGAAATAGGTATAAAATAAATAGAACGGCTGCGGAGTGTTGATGACATCCCTTAGTCCGGGAGAGCGCATTTACCGCATCGGCGATGGGAGCGGTGCAGCGAGGAGCGGGCGGGGAGGATCGATAAGATAAATGCGCCCACGGGATTGGCTGGAGCGAATCAATAGTCGCACCGATTGTATCGATTAAAGCGGCGCGCCCGCCGACTTCGGCGCCCGCGGGCGGCGCTCTTTGCGCTCTTGCGCTCTTTCCGCGCCGGCGCTGCGCCACCCTCGCCCGCCCTCGCCCTCGCCCTCGCCGCATCACCCCAGCGACATAAACATGCGTCGATCGATATCGGACGCCGAGACAACTCCCGATAATAAATCGCTTCACTCCGACGAAACCGCCGCACCCTCCGCACCTCCCGCACCTTCCGCACCCTCGCTGCATTCGCTACTTTCGAACAGTGCGCCCGATTCGCCACTCCGACGAACCTTCGTCCGACGTGCACGTGTTTACCTTTAAAAATGTTGTCGCAAAGGGAAACCTCTCCCGCTATAACCTTCGCAGTGCGTCGTCGACATGTCTAACGTTCAAACGGACCACCGTGAGTACTCACACATGCAGCAAACCAATATTATATACATTTTTACTTGCCCCCCCCCCCCTTAACCGGCAAATTAATTTTGTACATATTGTTATTCATTTGTTTCAAATTAAACAAATTTTAAATTCAAAAATCAATATTCAAATACAAATATTTAGCATTTTTTTTCAATTATATACAAAACAATAAATAAGAAATTATTATTATAAGCAATGTACATTTTTGCATTGTTATCATTTTAATCTAACAATCGTTAAACGCAGATGTTTCATCTCATCGTAGAGTTAAAATTAGCAAACGTTTAAATATTTCCAAAGGATTGTCCCAAATCAATTTTCTCCGCTCAGAAAATGTAAATACTGAGATGTCTGCGATTTGTAACAATAATTGAAATATCATTTTATTCACTCGCAGATCCCTTCATGCCTAAAATTGATATTCAAATAAATTTACCCTCGGAAAAGCCCCATGAAAATCTCTAATCCGATGAAAACAACATGAGCATATTAATAAACAAAGTAAACAAATAGCACGAGATGCATATTTTAGAATATTTTCAACGTCTCACCACGATAGCTAATCTTTATATTGGATTATTCCAATATGAATTAATCCATATTGCCATTTAATAAATGATAGTTCATCGACCCCGTCATCTACTTTATGCCATATTTCAATCGCTTTGAAATTGAAATAAATAATAAATTCAATTTAATTCGATTCAAATTGACGATCCAACCCTCGCGATTAATATAAAATATTTGACCATAACATTATAGATAAACTGCGTCAAATACACACATTTTTGCGGCAAATCCAATTCAATTGTCGTAATACTTTGTCGGGTATCCATCATTAACAAATGAGCGATTCCAAAATCTCATTGCATATTAAATATGTCATTATTCAACGACTATTTTAACTCAAATTTTATCGACAATATAAAAATATTACAACGGTTTAAAGCATGCACGATGATAATAAAAGGACAATGTTTAATAAGTACATTATAAAAATCAACATCGGGAACTATGTATTCGTATAAAATATCTTATTCTATGCTATCGAGAACGTCAATAATATAACAATCGGCAAATTTGCTCTCGGTACATTATCTTAACGAATCAATAGAAAGTTGTTCGTTGTTAAAATATATTAATATTGCATCGTAAATTTATAACTCACGTCTCTTATAAATCAATTTCTAAGTAAAACAGGCTCCGAATTCAGGCATCAAAACAGGATGAAATCTATTTAAAAAATCAAGAACCATGTATTTATTGCAAATTCATATGAATTAATCAAATTCGATATTAATATTTAAATTATTTTTGAATATTTTTTGTTTAATTAGTTGTTGATATTCTTTTGTTTATTGCTTTAATCGATTGAAACATATTTTTTTTTAGGTAAAACCACCATGGTTACTAATATGGATAGCTACCAATTGAAGTGGCATTCGCACACGAACCATCTCAATGGCTCAGTCGCAGCTCTCTACGGGTCTGAAAAATTTACAGACGTCGTTTTGTGCACAATGGACGGTTGTCAAATACCTGCTCACAAATTTGTGTTGAGTTCGTGCAGCATATATCTAAGCAATCTGCTCGAAAGTCAACGTTCAATAATTCGGTTCGGAAGCTCGCTGATTTATATTGTATTACCGCCGGAGATCACGACGAAAGCCTTGCAGATTTTAATAGAATATATGTACAAAGGTATTTTTTGATCGATTTGTTCAGCGGGATATTTTTGCATAGTCTTTTGACGCGTTTATATTTTTAGGCGAGACCACAGTTTCAAACGACGTATTAGATATCGTTCTGAAAGCCGGGGATCTTCTTAAAATACGAGGACTTTGGAGACAAAATGAAGGCCAAATTGATTCCGAGGATAGGGCATCCAGCGAGAAGCGTTCGATCGACATTGCAGCTAAACAGACGGTCATAAAGAAAGCAGACTCGTGCGAAGTGTCTACGTTGCCAAAAATTTCCGTCAAAAAGGACGATAAACTGCTGAAATCTTTTACTCCCGTTCAACATCTGAATATATCAAGACAGTCATTCATTGGACCTCCGAAATTGCTGTTTATCAAATCTCCGGATGGAAATCCCACGCTCAGAGCTCTGGCTCCGAAGCCCGCGCCGCAGACCATCATCGTGACGCCCGATCTTCAGCATCACGTTATCAGGGAAATTGAACAGGGTTCCGAAATGCAAGACAATCATAATAGTTTCGTTCCCGAGGTAAAAGTGAAAAAAAATGATAAGAAATACATAAAAAAATCAAAATTAGATTCTTCAAAAACAGACGATGATGCTAAAAACGCCGAAAAGAGTTCATCGAAATCCAAAGAAAATAAAACAGTCATACAAGACACCTCAAAATGTTTGTATCTTATATATTTCATATTGATATTATTTATTTAAATTCGTTTAAATCCTATCCATATTAATTCAATCGTCGTCAATAGCAGATTCCGACGGTAACGGTTCTAACATAATCGTTAAATCGGAACCAGAATGGGATGATGAAAATGATATAATGGCCGACACTGAGATCTTCGATACTGAGATCATGATCAAACCCGAACTCGATGAAATGATAGCCGGAGCGATGGAAGAAGAAGACTTAGATGAACAAGTAATTTAAATTCATTAATATACATCTAAATATTACTGAAAAATATTAAATCTATCAATATGCTTTATTTCAGATTTATAGTCCACTTACGTGTGAGCTATGTTTTGAAGTTTTCCATATTCCCGCGGAATGGGTACGTCACATACAGGGCCACGCCGAATCGACGAGCCAACCGGCGAGTAGAAAGCGAAAAGCTAGATCCGCATCAGACGATACGGAAGAAACCACCGCCTTGCTTCGATGCGATTTATGCCAAAAACACTTTCCGAATCCTGGTGAATGGGTTCGCCACATACAAAGTACACATACAGAAACAGGTAAAATTTTAAGCTTACCGATTAACCAATTCCCCCACTGCACCTGAGACATCTGTGGCGAGGAAAGCCAGATTTACTGCACCTGAGTGTATTCAGTCAAATTAAATTGTTCAATTCAGTCTGATTTTGTCCGTCCGTCAAAACTCATCAACTGAATAAGCCGCTTCTTCCTATCACTTTTTTCACACAAATTTTCAAGTATGTTAATTTGACCCCTTACTGCATGGATTTTGTTTTGATTTTTGTTGTGAATTTGATGAATAACCCTCAGCTCTAGATCATTGGAATGCTACTAAATATGGTACTGTATTAAGACATAAACTAAAAAAAAAAAACGAAATTTTGGGCGCCATATTTGGCTCCCTATGCGGTAAGGGGTTAAGAATTCCAGTAATTTAGACCACCTTTGATAATGACTCAGGGGGGAAGGGGTTAAAAATATATTTTATAAATAATAACTTATACTTGAAGGAAAAAATCATTTCAAAATTCACAGAACTCGCTATTTCGAATAACAGTGCCCCGCCACGTCGTCACAATAGATATATTGATGGCGATCAAAATAAAACTTGTGATCATTGTAAAAAAGTGTTTCCTTCACATGCGTCCATGGTCATTCATTTACGAACTCATACAGGTAGGTACTATAAAAAAATGGCTTTTTTACTACACAATAGGTTATTATAATAAGGATCTGTTTATCGTGCAATCCCATGACTGTTATTATTTTTGCTATTAATTTAAAATAACGATTGCATGATTAACAGATGCTTTATAATTATTATTAAGTAAATTTAACTCAATATGGGTTTAGTAGCCTAAAACAGATTGAGTAATTTATTATACAAAATTTCACAGGTGAACGTCCTTTCATTTGCGGCCTTTGTAATAAAGGATTTAATGTTAAATCAAACTTATTAAGACATTTGAGAACATTACACGACACAATAGTGGGGCCTGGAAATGTACCTTTATTATCGGAAGATTTTATAATAACTTCATCTTCAAACAGTCAAGGAAATAATTCTCAGCCCTCGACTTCGGCGGATATAAAAATAGAAGCGCCGTCTTGAGATAGCGCCGAGGTGGGGGGGAGCTCTCCGATCCACGAAATTAGCATAAATGAGTTTGTTGAACCAATCATAAAAGACAATAAAGAAGAGAAAGAACCAGTCGAAAAAAGGAAACCATCAAAAAAGATAACCACCTATCCCAAAAAAAAAGTGTTCAAGAATGATGTTAAAATTATTCAAAAACACTCTCTCTTCTTGAAACAACGAGCTCAATTATTTTCAGCTAAAAAGTGGAACTAAACGGCGAGTGGCAATGAATTGATGGTTTAAATAAAAAGTCAGCAACACGTAAAAACCTGGAATAATAAAATTAATACGGACACATAAATATAAAGTTTGTTTATCGCAATCTATATTCAATACAGTTATAATATTCGATTCGTTCTCGTTTTAATAGCAAATATTAGTCATACTGATCTAATATAACTCGTTTTTATTTGTAAATTTAATCAATTCATTGCTACGTAATCCTTCCCATCTCATACTTAGTTTCTAAGGTAGAGTGTATATATTTAAACTATAGAATTACCCACAAGACTTGAAACTCTGTTGTGGTTTAAGTCTGTGAATATTGAAAAAGATTACAATACAGCAGCTAAGCACACTTATTGAACTAAACTTCCATATCATCAATCGAAACAGACAAATGTACATACATGCTTGAATTGCTATACAATGCATAGGAGCAATTCTTACGTAAATATAATTTTTATCTAATATATGCAAGGTTTATAAAATAAAAATTCAATAGGTAATATCGATTGAATTGTTGTTCATATTTAACTAAATGTTTCATAAATTTAAATGTCACATTTTTAATCGTAATTTTTTCACTCGGTATCTATACGTATAAGTAAATCATAATTGTGTAAAAATATATTCAAGGCAATGATTTCATCCTGAAATTTTATTGTTATTCAGCTATATCCTTTGAATATTTATTAATTTTTCAGCTGGACTGAATTTATCTGCATTCAAATGCTAATGAAATTGTACAAATAATTGAGCCTCGTACGCTGAAATTTGGTAACATGATTTTTATTTTATTCAATCATTTTGATTAAAAAAATAGTTGCATTAAAAAAATGATAATGAACAAGGACATGTTGATCTCATACATACTATTATTTCAACCTGGAGTGATTTCAATCTGGACCACGCAACTAAATACCTAGAGGTCGTTGATTCCAGCCACAGTTATTATGTTGGATCAGGATTAATGACAATTCATTATTATAATTTCATAATCCGGTAGGAGATATTCCTACAAATAACATTAACATAAAGTTTAAATGCCATCAATAGCACTTTTTTATAATACATATGTTATTCGGAAACATGATTTTACACTATTTCTTTTTCTTCTTGGGAATACAAAAAATATTCCATCTATAGAAAAGTAATTAATATTCTACATTGAAATAAGGCTACCTATTTGCATTGGCTCAATTAAATAAATACACTTTAGATTGTTATCAAATTAAATTATGCAATTTTTATTGCATAGGATCGGGTAACGATCTACAATAGATCTTAACAATATTTATACCAAAAACCATATATTATCAGTAAAATGAATATATGTAAAGTAAATAACAATTTTGTTATTTTGTTGCTATTTCAATCTAAATGAATTAATTCCATACATTTCTTATAAATTGAAAGCATTTATTTATCTTCCTTATTAATTCCTCCTACAATGTAAAAAAGCTTAATTTAATCAGAACTGTTTTTGAAACATTAAAATGGAGATGTAGGAATAAAAAATCTGAATAAAACGTACTCTTCGAGTAGAGAATAATTTTAAAAACAAACCATTTTTAATTGTATTTTTTTTAAGTGTAATCATATTAGTTAGTTATTTATATCTAAAAATATTTAGTAAAAACGTATATAAGGAAAAGTGATAAAATGCGGTGTCATCGCATTTTTTTTATGGGAAGTCTTAAAATTATAAAAACATATTTTCATATATAGGTTTAATCAAAATCTAGTCTAATATCTCAAACTTTGACTGAGCCCATTAATATTTAAGTACACTTTTTATTTTAAGATTTAATATAAAGTGAATGTGGCATTCTAATTAAATATTGATATAAGTAAAAATTCTTCCAGTTACCACAGTAGAGAAAAATTCTCGCCTGCATATTATGTATTTCATTTTTTATATAATAGTTTTAAGACAACTGAATAAATTTGTTTTGTACTAGAAAAGTCTTTCAATTTTAATTTATAATTTACTTAAGCATCCCGTTGAAGATATCGTCTAAATGAGGCACACAATCAAATGCATTCGGTTTTTTTTTGTGTATCAGAAAGAGCCACTGTTTAAGAATACGTTCAGCAAATTTCAAGTCGATTTAAATAAAATTCACAAATTTATAGGCTGACGAAGAGAAGCTAAGGCAGATATGAAATAAATATCAGAGTGCTTGCTTGGGTTGACGCGACGCTATAAGCCGCAACAGATGCGGGCTAGGATCGGATCCTTTTTTTACAAAATTTTAGGAATTCATATTGTCTGTATTTATCGAAAATACTTAATTGCCCAGTAAAAGATCTATTATGGAAGTAACTGCCTCAAGAAGCGTCCTCAGTACGATTGTAAACTCAAAGAGTAACAGACAATTTTCAAAATTAAAACCAAGGTGCAAAATGTTCAAAACAAGAAAATTTAATTTCAGATAAAATGAGCGACCTGGCTTTCGACAATACCTAAAAATGGTATTATTGAAATGTTTACACAATCTGATCAGCTAAAGAAGACTTTTTTGAAGAAACGAAAGGTATCTTCTATGCTCTTGACAAAGTAGATCAGGTGAAAGTATTAAACTTTTCATTTTATTCACACATAAACTTCAGTTCATCTTTAAACAAAGGTATGCTTTCCAAGGTCACGGAAATACTCCCACACGCCCTGGATCCTTTATCAAATTTGGTGAGCAATATCTTATCATTTAGTCTAAAATTATCCAAAAATATTCAAACATTTTTATGTAATAAACAAATGTTAATAAAGAATCACACTTTTCTTTGATCGCTCTAAATTTTTGTATTTTGCAATTATTTTTTTGCCATCCTACCTCCCAGTTATTTTTGAGATGAGTAATTTTTTTTCTCTTTGTATTACGAAAACAATATTATTCCTCATTTTATCTGATTATATTATATTATAAACCCATTGCATGTCACATTCGTTTTGTAGACATCGGGTTTTTCTTTCCTAAAGGGCGTACGTGATATTTTAAGGGTTTAACCAAAATATACATGTATTTATCGAAATTAATGGTTATTTAAATTTAAAAGTATGTAAAAAAAAGAACCATTTAAAAAAAAGTTTATCCATTTACTAAAAAAAATGCTTTAATAAAAATATGAAATTCAGAAATACAAATGACGTAATAGTTGTAACATAATTATAAATACAGCTTTTTAATATATACTTAATGAGAGTATGGTATCGCAATAGCAAAAGATTACATGATCATTTTTCAATATAAAATGTAAATTTACTTCTCATCTTCATCTTCTATCTTGGGCGCAAGATAATACCTAATATGTCCGATATCTGGAATCCGGTATTCCACAACTAGAGGAACATCGGCTGACATCGACAGTTGAACCTGCAATAAATAAATATATTTAATATAATCTGGCGCGCATGAAATGTTTTTTTAATACTTATATATTAAAATAAAAACCAATTTATACCTGTGGACTAAGAGAAGTGGCTTTAGTGAAATAATTAAGATATCTGCATGCAAATGTTTGAGAAACTGGTTCTTCCATTTCAATTACAACAGCTTCATCTTCTTTATCGACGGAGGCAGTTTGGGCCAATTTTACATTTGCTGACCCAATATCACCAGACGTTGAAAATCTTACTCCTACAATTAAATTGAATAATCAAAATGATGCTTTCAAAATACAAAGACATTCCATGAATAAATGATAACTGACCTTCTTTTGTACAAGCGATAACCATTGATTCTCCGAACTGAGACAGATCGCGGCAAATACGGGCGAATTCTCCGCTGGGCATGCGGATTGTGCAGCAGTAGGTAGTTTCAGGAATACCAAGATGCTCTTGGTCGAGATTCATTAATTTCATTTCATAATCTGATACTTTTTCTTGGTTTTGAGATTCAAACATAAACGTAACCGTATCTGCGTTGTCTTGTGCCTTAATTGTTAAATTATCCTTATCACCAGCACATTTAAGAATTTTCGACATGCTGAAATAACAACATTATATATGAATACAAATTTTAAAAAACCAAATAAACATCATCACACTTAATATATACACGTACCTAGATAAGTTCATTCCCATTGATATATTTCTATCGCATCTGTATTTATCAAAACCATCAGAGCGGAGTGTCATTGATACAAGAGAAACGTGAGAATTATCCATAGCCTGTACACAAAATAGATCATTTAAAAGAAATGTAATACGAATAAATCGACTATGCATAATCAAATGAAAAGCGTACCTGTAATTGGATGCCATTATCTGAACAATCAAATGTTGCTTCGGTTAAAAGATCTTTAATGGCTTCTAATACCTTTTTAAGGGTGGAACCCTGCAGCATACGTGCTTCAAACATGATCTGAAAAATTAATCCAACTTTATTCTACCGTTAGGAATATCGTCTTTTAAATTCAAACAAAAAATGTATTAAATCAATTCATCAATACAATGTATTCTCCTTCAGTAGATGCAACCTTTTCCCATCTATTGAATATCTTTTTTTTAATTCCGGAAGATTCAAATTCAACAGGTTTTGATATAAAATAGGTTTTAATTCCTCTTTTCACCTCATCTATGTTTATGAATTTTTTTCCCGATAAATAATGTTGAATAGATCTAAATAAATGATAGTCAGAAAGAGCAACATCAGGGAAATAAGGTGAATGTGGAATCGTTTGCCAAGAGAGTTCCTTTAATTTGTTTTCGATCATTTTTGATTTATGCTGCTAAAGAATTTGGTGGCAGTTGACTACACCGTACTACACTCTTTCGTATTTAACGCCACTTTTAAAATTTCTAATTGTAAACAATAAGTCTTCCTTGTTATGGTTTGACCATATTCATGATAGATTATCCCTTTGGAGTCCCACTATACATATAAAAGAGCTATTTTTACTATTAGATATTATTGCCATCATCAGAATATACAAACTTTTTCTGAAATACATTATAATTAATCAAAAGCATGTTCCTGTTGAACTGGAGACACCTATCACTCCAATCAAAAAAAGACCCAAGGGCATTGCGCAGTAAGATTTTTATAATAGATACACTATATACGCATGCGAGCATGTAATGCAAATGCCGACTCAGTCCCTCATGCCATATTAGATTCAAAACTGAGTGGCAGTAGATCTGACAGAAGACCTCGTTTATGCTAGGACAGTCAGGTAGACACAGACGTTGCACATCTGAGCCTGGGCAATTGGAGGGAGAAGGCTCAAGACAGGCTTAAATTATTATTTTTGTATATTTGAGAAAAAATTTAATAAAATTAAAATATAATTTAAAGACTCAAACATAAAATGAATCTCTTTATATCAATTTTAGTCTACAATGAGGTCTAATGAACACTCAATATACAAAATTTAGCGTGACGAAAATACAAACTTAAATGTTACATGTATATCAAAATATTAATCTAAAATCATTCTCATTAGAAAGCAAATTCATTGTAGCAAAACGAGAATCCAACTAGCTGAGATGGAGGTTATAAAAATTGGCGGTCTCGCGTAATGAGGATTGAGCGTCCTTATGTATATTCGACTTCGGCTGCCAAACACCATATATTCATCAAATAATACCTCGGAAACAGTATTTAGCGCTTAAAATCGATGCTAAAAAATCTAAATTGCTCGGCAGCGGCGATGACATCAACCAATCGAGAGGGGCCTTATTCATGTTATAGTCGTATTATTGATGGAAAAAAATGATTTTACGATGCACTTTGATAAAACGTGCATCGAATACGTTCATAAAAATTGACAGAATATAGCAAAATTACCTGAGAATTTGCGGAAATGCAACAACGGACAAGCGACTGACCTCGTGAGCGCGCGCTTTACGACACTTTGCCGCCAATCTGAATGCTGCCACAAGCAAATTTAACAAGTTGCGCATTAATGTTGCCATATAATCATATTTAATTTTACGTGAAATGAAAATATAATTAATCGCAATGACTGTTGTGAATTTCAACGAATAATTCGTTCATGATAACGCATTTTAAATTAATTTATATAGCTCTATATTTTTTCTTCGTTCAATTAAATTACAGCTATCTTATTAATTAATAGAATCATTTTAAAAAATGATTTATATCTAATATACTTTTCGATTTTAAATCCTTTTTTTACAATTATTATTTTAATAAATGCTTTTTGTTTACTTACCACACTTTAGGTATGGCAACACTAGCTGTAATACCGCCGTTGTATGAGCTTGTCAAATAAATATGCTATATTTGTATTCCACCGTCTTTCGATTTCCGCTCCCAACAGTATATTTTAGTAAAATAAGAAAATTTAATCACAAATATGAAATTAGAAACAAATTGGTTTTAATATACATTGACATCAATCAATAAACAATTTTCAGAATCACAAAGATTTTTTCTTAATGTTATTGTATCATTATATTCAAATCCTTTTTGTCCAGCCTAATCTAGCAATCTTTCAACATAATTCACTGTCGTTTTATGACTACTGTATCTTCACTTGTATTGTCATTCTCTTCCTTTTGAGAATCTGTATTATCCATGCGTTTACAACCTGAATTATTTAAATCATGATCGAGCTACTCAATGTTTTTCCTATCCTCGTTTTCAAAACATTTTAAATATTCCAATAATCCATATATTTCATTTACTTACATTCTCTTCAGAATACATTAAATTTGTTCCCATGCCATGAAGAATCTTTCTCTACGATCGAAAGTGTTTCTGGCTTTACTTTTGATCAAAATTGTTTTATTGACATCTTGACATCTGCTCCAACACCAGCGGTCTTCGGGGGTTCATTACCGGGTCTTGTGGGATCAACAGCTCTTCGTGGACTAGATCCTCACGACTTTCGTCTCAAACGTTTTCTTCGATTCGCTCTTGAGCTTCCACTGGTATTATCAGGATTTGCCATGCAAAGAGCCTCCGCTGACAGCCTTATCAGCCATTCTTTCCACCTTTCTCTCGTGGCCATTCATAGACACCGTCTGCTTTGCTTATTTTTACAATAAATGCATTGCTCCAGCATTTTGTCTCTTGATTTAATCTCCCTGCAGAGCTCCTGTTCCTGAATTCTGTCATCGAAAGTCATAAAGAATCCTGACCTCGGTCATTAATCAGTGCCAGACTGACATTCGGAGCCGCCCTGTACATCACTGTCTTGTGGTCATTTTTATGAGTGATCACTTGCGGTTTTGAGCGTCTCTCCGGTGCAAATCTCGCATTTGAAGAATGCGGTTATCAAAATTCAACAACGATAGCAGACCACCTTGTTTTAGCAAGTGATCTGCATTACAGTGGCTTTCCTACTTTTTTCCATTGCATACATAGCTCTATAAACAATTTGGTATAAATAAAAGCATAAGAAAAACTACAAGTTATTCAAATATCATTTGTAATTCCTAGAAGTGTGTAACGAGCCTTAAATTATACATACTAATTTAGTGTACCTTTAAGAAATAATGATGTGGATAAGATTTCACAAATAAAATTATTTTATCACAATTATAAATTTATACCTAAAAAAGATTCAATGTAAAATAAAAAATGATAGTAATAAATATTGTTGATATATCCAATGAATGTCGTTCCTGCAGGATATAGTGTAAATATGCAACCGTCATATCATCACTGAAAATATCCTTTTAACTATCATAATATGCCAAAAAAAACCCGCTACTTTATAGTTGAAAATAAAATAATTGGTAGCAAAAAAGCACTTTATTATTAATTGGGGTCAGGATAGTACCCAAAGTTAAATTGTAGCGATTATTAAATTTGTGCAAGATATTTGGTTATACTAAGATTAACGATAATACTAAATTAAGTCATTCCAAAACGTAAGGAAGTATTTTCCAGATCGAAATCTTAAATTTTAATAAGTTGTATTTTCATAATGTAATGCAAGGAAAAAAATAAAAAAAACAAGCTTCCATTTCATGTTTCATTACTGCAGTATAAGAGGTCATTACAGAAGACGTTCGTATGTATTTTGTATCAATAAATTTGAAATTATTCATGAATCATCTATGCATTTAATAATATTTCGTCATCAATCAATAAACATTTTATTTTTTCATAATATTTAAATACATATTGTATTATAGTGCCTTTTATTCATTATACACCCTATAGTCTAATGCCAAAAAATAAACAATTTAAAAAAATCATTGTCACTTCACAAGAAGTCCATCATGCATGGTGGATTTGATTATTTTCAATTACGCAATTCAAACCACTGATGTGAAATATTTTGTTCTCGGCGCGTGTTCAAATTTAAAAATTCTTAAAAAAAATAAATAATTTTGGATTAAAATTAATGAATAATATAAATAGTACTAAATACAGTTTTGAGATTTCTTAAAAATATACACCTTGTAAATCCCAAATTTTTAAAAGTAAAAAAATCATTTAAAACTGAATTAGAAAGGAAAAATATGAGCTTTTTAAGAATAATAAAAACCAAAACTTTTTTTTGTAAAAATATAACACATACTCTGCAGAAAAAGCGCTTTAAAACCAATCTATGGCTGTATTTATTCAGTTAAATATACAGCTAATCAACTGCCTTTTAAACTAGCAATCATATCCGTGAGGCTAAATATTCATTTCAATATAACATAATGAAAATTCATCATCTGTGATATATACACTAAAATATACATTTGACAACTAATTAAAAAAAAACAATATTGAAATATAGTTTATATTTATTTCAATAAAATGTAATATCATCCTAGTTTCAACAGTTAAAATGTACAATAATTTGGATTCCTTTATTAACATAAAATTATTTCTAATAGCATGCAAAGTAAACTGCACACTGAAGGTGTAAAATCTATGGGATGATACCATTCGAGAGAAAATATTTAGTCATCGTTTATAACACAATTTACAGCATAAATCATCTTTTATAACCGGGCTACAATTGCTGAATAATCTGCTGCATGGTGGTTTTCATTCAATCATTCCAATACTACTGCCATTTGAACGATTCGCTTATTCAAGGATATTTTCAATGTAATTTTTCACAAATGATGTGTGAATTCTGTGACTGTTAATTAAAAAAATGATAAAATAAAAAACCACCATTAGATAGCTGAAATATTTTCAGTTTCACAAATTCAAAATAAAAATATTTCAATTCATAAAAGATAATATATCCCATAAGTTTAATTATAGAAATATAAAACACCTATTAAATAATCAATTATATAATCACCTCCTAAGCTATAAATATTGCCAATACAATATAATGTAAATTGCATATAAGTAAATAACTGATAAAAATATAACATCAATTTGAAGGCGCCCTTTTAAAAATTCAAAGGCGTTTATACACATAAAATATATTTAGGAGTTAAAACTGGGTGAATTATCATTTCATCTGCGATTTTATGTGTTGTAGAAATTCATAATAAGATAACGCTGCTTCCACTCGGTCGTCCACGAGTTTGTCGATAAATAGTGATCTATTTGGAGAATTATCTCTGAAATGTACAATTTCATACGAATGAGTCATGAAAATCTATTTTAAATCCAAGCGTATTGATAAAAATATGAATTACACAAACCTAATAATATGCAATGTAGCTGCGAATGGTTTTTCATCATTTAAATGGTAAATGAAAGAATGTAAAAGAGCATTTTCTTCAGTATCTAATGTGGGAATGGAGTGAAGGTCATCGCGTATCTGAGAATGTTGCTCCACTCCCAAAGTATTTTTTAACCAAGTAGGATGTACAGTGTGTCCCACGTACAGAACCATAGTGTCTTCTTGATCCAAAAGGTAAGCACCAGTTGCATTTACCCTGAGAAATAAATCAACGATAACATTAATAACATATTTTTTTATAATAAGCTGAAGTACCTGGATGCAGTGATTCAAGCACTTAATGATCATTGCGTAATTCAACAAATTTTTGTTTTTAAAACATACGATGAAGGACATCAGAATGAATCATTAAAAATGATTTTTTCCATCTTTATTATGACATTAACGCCAATAAAAATATAGATTATTTACTTCTTTTTATTCAAAAGAGTTGCTTGAGTACGCCTGTGATGGCATCATAACAATGTACAGTGGAACCTCAGCTTACGAGTGTTTCTGATTACCTGCCTGTTATGTAGAGGTCAAACAGCAGGGTATGGACAGACAAAGAGCTGTTTACTGAATGAATAAACTCTGCTGTTAGTCCTGAGATCTTATATAAACCTGCTGGATAATAATCTTCATCTAGAAACTTATGCTAATTATGGGTAATGCTCCTGCCCACACTGAGAGTTCATGATAATATTTTGGAGGAGTTTAGTTTAATAAAAATTGTCTTCCTTCCACCCAACATAACTCCTATCCTGCAGCCCATGGATCAGCAAGTTATCTCTAACTTCAAGAAATTGTATTTGAAGGGTCTTTTCAAACTGCTTAGATGCCACCGAGGGCATGCAGCTTACCCTACGAAAGTTTTAGAAAAACCACTTCGATATCATAGGTACCTGAGAGCTTATGAGCTACTTTCCAGAACAAATTTAACTCGTAACCCAAGGTTCCACTGTACTTGTATTAATGGTGAAGTTCATGGACTACAAAGTGTTAAAATAAGTAACTTCACACGTTTTTTTAAAAAAATCTTTTTACAATTTCCTTTTCTCATGCCATTATTATTACTTGTAGTTTCAGATAAATAATTGATACTTACTTTTCAGCACTTAATCGTAATCTAGGCGGATTTGGTACACAAAATTCCTCACTCTCTCCTTCATTATCATTACTAGTAGAAGGTTGAACGTAATCTAACAATTTATGGACAGGATATAAATCTGGATAAATTGAACGAATAAGATTTGCAAGAGGCAAACTTTTCATACTGCACATTGCTGCTACTCTATCATCCAAACGAGTCGATGTACCAGTACGAAATGCTTTCTATTGAACACAACATTAAAATTATATATTAGTCGATGTAAATAAAATTAATACAAATACTTATTATATGTAATAAGTATTATATATATATATATATATATTAGAGTTTTTCAGATTTACGCGAGTCATATTTAAATTATTTTAATTATTAAAATATTAATATACCCGGCTATTTATTAATATTTTAATAATTAAAATAATTTATATATATATATATATATATATATATAGTAATAAGCATTAATAACATACATATTTGAGCAATGCAAGAAGATAAAGGGGAAGTAGTCTCAAAGTCATAGGTGACATAAGACCATGTGATGGACCTTGAACTACTTTTACTGTTCCTAGTGCATCTACAGCGGCATTAATCAAGGCTTCTCGAGCATCCGATAATGAAGAAGTCTGTGACCGATCCACAGCTAAAATTTTATAAAGAAATAAGAATTACATTGGTACTTGCAGTACACTATGATTCACATTATAACTTATATGAAAAATATATATTTACCCATTTTGGCTAAAAGTCCTATAATACATTGTTGATCAGCTGAATGAATTACATCGCTAAGGGTTGATGTTACAGGCACACATAAAGTGTGCACTCGAATCCGTCTTTCACCTGAAAATTGTATATAACATTTTATATATGAAAAAAAAACCCTATGTAAAATTTGATAAACTTTCAAAAATATACCTTTGCTACTGGTATAAAGTAAGGCAGCTTGGAAACAGACGTGTTGGGCATCTGAAAGATTTTCTTCAATGGCTATTTGCATACCAAAACCTGAATCGGGACTTACATTTGGAAGTGATAGCAAATCTGTAGACCGCACAAAAAAGCTTCCATGGAATGTATGTATTGCTAAACCTCTGCAAAAAAAAAAAAATATTATACATACATAAGACAAATTAATTTCCATCTCAGAGCTGAGCTTGAGCCTGAATAAGAATGTCGTGTATACTATATGGTGGGACATTATGAGCTTTTAAAATCTAAATTTGGAAAGATAATATCATCAGCAAATAGATGATTTAATAAGAAGCATAGCATGATAATACCAGACCATTTTGCTTTAGGGATTCGTCAAAAAATCGCAAAGCTAGGCTGGAAAATTCTGTCGCATCTCTGATTATTACTTGTTTCTCTCTTTGCAAAATTTTTAAATAAAAACAAATTCAAAACTAAAGTAGATGGCAACAAAGCACTACATGAATTCTTCGCCTCTAAAGACAAGGCATTTTTCAAAAATGGTATTTATAAATTGCCATTATATCATAAAAAAATAGTATCTTCTTTCACTTCACAAATGGACAGTACTTTCCAGTAGACCTAATCATATATGAAACATGCAATTGGTTTTTAAAAATGTTTAAAAAACGTAGATTAAACCTTTCCTCGCCAATGAATCAACTTATATTCAAAATAATGAAATACACTTTCCATTGAATATGTTATGATTAAAAAGTTTTCAAATCAGTTTATACCTTGTACATCTCACTCGCATGACAGCTTCAAAACCAATTTTTCTTACAAGGTATCGAGTAAGGCACCTTTTAAATTCTTGGGCTTGCCATTCTCGGCTGGCTTTAAATAATGGTAAATGATAAATTGATCCTCCACTAAAACGACTAATACCACCTAAAAAAAAATTAATATCGATCATTAGAAGCAAAATACATAAATATAGTTTACATCAATTGATAATTAGGCAAAACTCACTCAATGTACTAAGATCGGCATATTGTGAGTTAAGAAGGAATAAATCAACAGCTACTTGAACTACACTGTATTCTAATGCTTCTCTTTTATAATAATCAGTAGCTGGGTTTAAATGAGCAACATCTTTAGATGAACGATTATTTGGATCTTCTCTAAAAATATGAAAAAAAAAAAACATGAATTCCATATAATTTATCACATTAAAAATGAAGGAAGTTTCAGTAAAATGAATACCTAGCTGTCAATGCTCCAGGACCAACATTAGCCAAACAAGTCTGGAATACAGAGACCCGACCACCAGTGGGTGCCTAAAAACATTTTAGATGATAAATTTAGAATACACATTTAAAAAAAGGTATTTTTTAGATTTACAAGAGTCAAGTTTATATGTTTGTCAATAATTTTTGAGTAGTGAGTTAATTTTAAAATGATTTTAACGTAGATGCTATATTTGTATGTCTGCCACTTATCAACCGCACAAATGCACTTATCTCTCAGGACCATGCACATCAATAAATAAACACTGTAGATAGCACACCATATTCGTTCCTTTCTTCGCCTGAACATTAACAATACACATGTGTGTCTTCAGTTTTAGTAACGAAAGAATGCATTTTTTGAAGCTTGAAATCGATTAATTTAGGTTATCATTAATAACCGATAAATTTGGGTTATTGATCTATACAACCGTATGATGTATGCAAGACACTCTATCATTCACAATCTTTGAACTCAACGTGCTAGACACTCTTTGTGAATTCAAGGTGCAAAAATACTCTTTCTATATTGTTTGAATAGAAAATATAAAAATTATTAAAGCACTCTATACAGACAGATCGTCACAAATAAAAATTGACAATACCCTTTGCAGTTGCATTCTGTTTCCACTGCTTTTTAACACATTGCCGCCGGGGTCAAATCATCGCAAAAAACGCCAAAAAAACGGGGTCAACAGTAGGAAAAAACAATAGATTTGGTAAATTTAACATAACTTTGAAACAAATGAACCGATTTTGATAAAATTTACGTTAATAGAATCACAATGATATTTAGAATATTATAGTATATTGATAATTAAAGAAACTAAAGGATTCCGCGTCCCCCGCTCCAATACAAAGTTTATTGATCACGCGGATTACGCGTCCCCCGCTCCAATACAAAGATTATATGTGTTAATAGATATGTGGAATATATAATGAGACGTGTACTAGATGGCTGGGAAGGAGAGATTTCCATAGGAGGGGAAAATATTAGTAACTTGAGATTCACTCAGCGGCAAACGAGGAAGAACTCAAACATCTACAGCATCGTGTCAAAGTGGGAAGTGAAGCCTATGAGCTATTTATAAATAAGATGAAAACCAAAATAATGAAAATTGATAGAACAGGAACTGTTTTAGTTTATTTCAGATATAAACTAAAAATGTAAATGGAATGACAATCATTCCACAAGCATGAACACATCTTGCTGCTTGAAATATCGGAATGGTTTAATTTCTATTAACAAACATCTATAGATATAATTTTATAATCCCACAGAGAATTAGTCTGTCAGTTGGCATAACATTTTTTTTTTTACATAAAATAAATAAAAGATATACCATGAGTCGTTGAGCAGCCTTTAAGGCCGCTCCGAGAGCACTCTGGTTGGCTGATGGAGAAGGATTTGCATGTCTAGTAGGCAGCACAGCGAGAAGTTCTAATATAGCATCATGTCGCTCTGAGAGATTGACTAAAAGATCTTCCGGACTCGGTAGAAAAACATCTAAAAAGCAAATTTAACAAATGTATTTGGCACTATTTGTCTTGAATTTTTTTTTATTACAATCTAAAATATTGATGAAAAAAAACCAATAACTATAAATGAAGTTATTAATTGATATGTAATAAGGTTTTTACACTCGTTTTTTCTCTCCGCTCAATTAAAATGTAATTATAGCATTTTATATGTAAACACTTAGCTTGTAATTAAGATAAGGATATGAATCCATAACTTAAGATTAAGAATATTGTACATTTTTGTATAAGCTAAATACGCCTATTTTTTAATTTAATGAGTTTTAATATAACACAATTAATAATAAAATGTAAATATTCAATAGCTGTACAATTTTTTTCAAAATATATTAATATGGTTGTTAAGTACGCAATTAAAGAAGGGAAGAACACTTTGTATAATGAACATTACAGATATATGTTTTTATTTTAAATTTACATTTATTTCTAGCTTCTGAATAGTAAAATATGAATACATATCACTTACCATCAATATCAATAACCGTCATTTCTCTGGGACGACTTGCGCCTTCTCCTAAATAATAAAAATGTATGGCACTATCGTAACATATAAATGCCAGTTGAGTTCTAGTATCACCAGGTAAATTATTTATTTCTTCTGTAAGCGTTTCACAAAACAGTTTCAAATAACCACTCTCGGCTGCACTAGCAGAAACATCCAATAAAAATAGATATGCTGCAGGTTGAGGTGGTCTAAGCATATATTCACTCGGTGCTATGTATTCAATAGTTGCCGATTGTATTTCTGGACGCCTTGTTGGATCGCCATATGATTTCGTAACTGGATCATATTGGAATTCTGCAGGCACTAAGAAATTAAATAAAAAATATTTATATATACTACCATAAGGCAATCACTTAATGATGTATTTTATTTACAAATCAAACTCTGATAATTTGTCCCACACTAAGTTCCAGAACCCTGATATTCAGATAAATTAGCTTCCAATTAATGACAAATTTACAGTAACCTCCCCTCCCATAATTTTATTTACACTGATCAGGCACGTGTACCTCATATAAAATAACAATATAGAAATTATATCTTTAAATAAACGTTTAGTTGGAATTTGTGGCAAAAGTAAATTAGTGGAGTTTGACTTGTATAAATGTATTGAGATTTGCAGTGTAATTGAGTATTAAAACAAATATCTTACAGTCATTCACTCTATAGCAAAGGTTGCATTTCCATCTTTTTAAATCAATAAAATAAACAAATGGATTAATGTAGGTTCTACATGACCGGCATCTGACTATTGAATTACACTGTATAACAGGAAGATGCTAAAACAGAAAATAAGGAATGTGAGCTATTATATTTTTGCTGGTGGGGTTTTTGATTTGTATTCTGATTCAATAATTCATGGATTGGATGACGAATGATGGGTGATTGGATACAAAAATACAGTTTTACATTTACACTTAAATCCTTGAACGGATGTATTAAAATTCCTAATGGCAATCTAGACTTCTGCAGAAGATTGTTTGTTTCTGGAATTCTAGTCAATGTACATCTAAATATGCTGAAAAGAAAAATAGAAACGATTAGAATGATTAAAATGCATTTCATTTATATATATATAACAATTAAATAATACAATATTCATTTAACCATTTTATAGCCACAATGTTTTAAATAAATATGTATGTAAAATATCATAATTGTATTGAACATTTCCTGATGTCTACAATATATTTTGTTCATGTTCTTACAACAAATATAGCAAGACCCTGCTTAACGCTGTTTCAGTATTAGGCGGTAGTATTCGGAGTTTGGAGCACTATGAATTTAAAAACTAGAATCGAAAGATTTACATCCATTACAGCAGAAGTGGTTTTCCTGCCACCAAATACGACTCCGTTAATTCAACCAGTAGATCAAAGCGTAATATCAATATTTAAAGCTAATTAGCCGACTTCTGATCATTGCTAATTCATCGCCTCCATCCACTATCTTCATCCGCAGAACATCCCCATCCCTATAAAATCCTGACAATATCTGTACTTCACCCGAGCAGTCCTGGCGATATAAACTAACGTTATGAGTTCATGAAAAAATCATGAAACAAAATTATGAAAAGACCAATAGTAAGTTCCAGTAACACGGTAGAACCTAATATAGGTGACAATGCAGAAGCAATAGCAGCTTCTAAAAGAAGAGCTAGCTTAAAGTCAAACTCGATCATTGAATTTTTTATTAAAAAGTAATTTA
Organism: Stenopsyche tienmushanensis; assembly: GCA_008973525.1. NCBI lineage: Eukaryota > Metazoa > Arthropoda > Insecta > Trichoptera > Stenopsychidae > Stenopsyche > Stenopsyche tienmushanensis. The sequence goes on from WACJ01000130.1 coordinate 815,262, forward strand.
TTATGTGTGTAAATCCAGACAAATAAATATTATTCATACTTTCCCTGTCAATTATGATTATTTTCAATTATCCGAATTGTCCGGACTACTTTCATCCCCAATTAGCCAGGATAATCGAGGTTCTACTGTATATATAATGTTCAACTTGTAATATTCGGAATTTTTTTGCAATGGATTATTATCAATGTGACATTGTTTACATGTCAAAAATAATTTTAACTTTATTAGTGGTTGGTTCAATCACAGCAAGATAGTATTTTATCATTACATATTTTCTTTAGATTAATATTTGTTTTGGCTACATAATAAAATTCAATTTTTTAATTTACTTTTAATTAAGATTCACTTAATTTCATAAATGCAAATTTTATTGCAATGTAGTGGCACAGTCATAAACATTCATTTTTTAACAAAAAATAAAAACCAATGAAAAATATTGGCTTACAATTTTGATAAATGCATATTTAAAAAAACGGGCATTCTAATATACCTAAATGATTCATGATCTTCCATTCAAAATTAGTCAATTACTACAAGGTAAGTCATTTGTACAGTGATAAATCATGTATAATCATCATTCAACATAAATCTATTATTTGAAAGATAACATTTTTGATTGGCTCAACGCTAAGCTTTTGTTCATTACAAGGGTCATATTCTTAAATGATAAAATCGATGAACGCTCATATCATTGTGATATTATAATAGATTAAAATATTATATAATCAGTATAAAAATCATTAATAAACGATTAACTTCATTCATATTTTCTATAAATAATTTCCTGCATTTTCAATTTTTCAGCGAAGCTAAGTTTACATCATAATTAGTATCATCAGTTCCTACAGATCGAAATGTAGAAACTGCAACATGATACAAAATGGGTAATCCTTTGACAACTGTATGCTCGTCAACATCAGTTTTCAAATTTCATAAGCTATATAATAATACTTTTTATGTACGTAAAGAAGTATTTTAGAATCACATCACACAACACAGAAAAATAAATGTTAACCGAAAACCCTCTTATTTTAATTCTGGTTGATATTTGAAAAAAAATTGCAACTGAAAATTTTCAAGAATCCCTCAATTATTATTTTTTAGTAAATTATTTATCATATTCAAAATATCATGGGTTTTAAGGACACTGTTCAATTTTTATATGTGGTAATTAACTGGTTAATGGGGAAAAAAATGCGATTTTTCTACCTGTGATTTTAAAATTTATTATCATCATTTACGTAACATTATTTACAGATTATTTTGTCCCTAAAGTAGAAAAATATTTGGGAATTAAAAAAAAGACTCTAGTACTATTACTAATCAAAGTTACAACCATCCAAAGGTACTCTAATAATTTAAATGATTTAACCTCTTAACTGACTATGACGAAATATTTCATCATTCCAAAAAAAGCAACTGTAGCGAATATGACGAAATATTCCATCGAGACCTTTCAAAAATCATCCTCTAGTGGGCATGAAGAACTACCGATTATTTTAGTTTACTATTGGCGTGACGAAATAATTCGTAATCCTATCCTATCGAAATAATTCCCCGTTGCACACTTTTTAACATACACAAAACTAAATTCCCCGTTTAAGAGGTTAAACTTCAAATGAAATAAGAAAAACACAAATTTAATATTGCACACTATATATTATAGCTATCCCTTGGCAATTTCTACAGGTAGCTTATATTTATAACAAAGTTATTTTGAATTTCTTTCACTTAAATTGCATAAAAATGTGCAACATTCAATGATGGAATTTTAAAAAAATAATTCTTAGCTATTCATTCACAAATTGATATTATTCCTTGCTTTACGGATACTATGATAAAATAATCTACATTCATTAATGATTATTAATAATATATATGAATATAAGGCATACGCAAAAACTCAACTACTGAAAATTGTTATAAATTCCGACATATTCATCAACATGCAAAGTTTTACTTTTATTTACCAAATATAAATGAACAATTAAATTGAATGTAAAGAAACAAAGCAACCTTATTGACTCAAGTGTTAATCTATGCGGCTTTACATCAACGCTTATCGAATTTTATGATGTAATTTCAAAATGCTGAATAAAATGTATGGTTATAAGAAATTACAATTGAAGAATATTTTCTATTTATTGACTTCACCAGGAAGTGATTAGTTCAAATCAATAAAATCAGAAAACGTATTGTATTTCTAAAAATATTCTATATCGGCAATTTGATCTGCCAATTATAATTAATAGGAGAGAATATATAAAGAAAACTTACTCCGGACTGCAATTCACAGAATTAATGAAATGGTCTTTCAATTTTATAATGGGAGGCTCAACTTTTCCCTCTGGTAAAATATTTCGACACTGCAATAAATCCACCGACTCGTTGCCCCACAATTTATTGATTCCAGACTGAGTCACATTTAATCTTCCCATCTGTTGATTCAAATCTTGCTGGCCATTGTAATGATTAGGCGTTGCATATTGTGGAGCAGCAGATGTAGGGCCAGGCATTTGCTGAGGATATTGACCATAGCCTCCATGGGGCTGAGTTCCTGGAGCCGTGGCAGGTTGAGGCGCACTTTGAGCAGGATAACCAGGTTGAGGTGTGATTTGAGGAGGATAATTAGGTTGAGGTGTATTTTGAGGAGGATAATTCTGCTGAGGTGCACTTTGAGGAGGATAATTTGGCTGAGGTGCATTTTGAGGATAGTTTTGCGGAGGAACACTTTGAGTAGGATAATTTGATTGAGGTGCACTGTGAGCAGGGTAAATCGGCTGAGAGGAGTTAGGGGGTGGAGGATACATTGTCATGGGTGGAGGTTGATTTGAATTCATAAAATTTGAATTGCTCAATGGGGGTATTCTAGAATTAGCATTCAACATCTGGTTTCCTCTCTGAGCAGTGTTTACATTCTGTGCATCTTTTGAAGGCGGTATAGGTGGTTGAGAAGGGTTCGAAGGGAACGGACCTGTCGATCGATTGACATTTTGGACGGGCGTTTGCGCGGATCCTTGACTAGATATTAATGGCGGAAGATTAGAGTTGATCTGACGATTTGGAAAGGGAAGCGATGTTGGTCCAGATTGAAGCGGGGGAACTGGAACAGGTTGGCGGTTTGTTACATTCGCAGGATCCGAACTGCTTACTGTGGGTGGCCGATAGAGGTTCTGTTGGGAAGAGTGCAGTGGCCCGAAGTTAGAAAGTGCAGATACATTTTGAGAACTACTTGCATTGTCAGAGTTCGGTTGAATTCTATTAGGCTGTTGAAATGCAGATGAAATAGGATTATTGAGAGTTTGATGTGTTTGATGAGTTGAATTTGTTAATGGTTGCGCAGATGAATAATCGGACCCTGCTTGGGAATAAGAAGGCGGATATCCAGAAATGGGTGCGTTTTGATTTCGAACTGATGAAATTTGAGGTGTTGAAAAAGGTCCGGTGCCAGAGAGCGGAACATTCTGAGAAGGATCATGAGACAATGGCGGTCCAGGAGCTCGACGAGAGGCAGTATCGAAGGGAATCGAATACGTCGGTCGGACGGCACCGACAGGCGGAACTGATGAAAGTCCCGGCGGAGCACCTGGCGGACGGACAGGACTCTGTGTCCCAACATCAGGTGACGGTCGACCCGTTCCAGAGAGTTGGAAATGGGAGATTTTATTCGTGGAACCATATCGAGAATCGGCAGTTGAGGCATCGATACGTCCTGGTGAGGAATCTCTAGAGGAGTGACTCGAAACTTGTCCGAAAAATGGTGATATTGGTAAACCATTTGGATTATTCCATCCACCGGGAACATTTGAGTGCGGAGCTCGGTCAGTTAAATATGACGGGATGCTTGATCTAGGACCTGGCACAATAGGAGAGTCACTTGCAGCATTTAGATACGGGGGCAAGTTGGAGTTCATGTTTTGAGACATGCTTGGAATTCAACGCCTACCTAAAAACAAATAATTAACAAATCATTAATAAATTTACAATTAAAACAACGCCTAAAACTAAATTATTCCTTATTAGTTAAAAAATGAATAATGAACAAATGGATTCAATCATGCAGAACTTTATTATTTTATCATAATAACATTGCATTCTATTCCAATTATATTTAAAATATTTTCTCTTTCAATTCCATTCAGCAGTTTGAAATTTGTATAAGCGAGAATCCGATAAGAAATTATTTTACTAATGGTAGCTACAAAAACTATATTATATTTTATATGAACTTATACAAGTATACTTTACAATAGGATAATTATTTTTAACAAGAAGTGAAAAATATGATACACGTTAATCTAAATAAACGTCTGATATTAGCGCGCTGTACTGATATGAAAATACAGCGTATTTATTAAATTGGAAAAAAGATGAGACAAATAAACCCAAAAATTGGGATGTTATAATGTTTAAATTATTTAAAAGTCTGAAAATTAAATGTTAATGTTTTACTCATCATGCAATTTCGATGATAATATACTATGCGTGTATAATTTATGTACGAGTTTCATATAAATATATCGGAATTTTAAAGTGAATATGCACTTTCGATTTCTCGATAAAATATCATTTCGGCGAAATAAGTTTGTAATTTCTGGTAAAGCGAACGACTTAATTCGATCGACCTTTGACAGGATGAGTCAGGCATTCGAGGGCGGTCGTTCGGATTAAGGTTTGAGACTCACAAGGGGGCGAATCGTATTATTTAAATGAAACACTTTCCGAGGAATCACATCCCCGGGCGGAGGTCGCACGACACCTGTCAAAAGTGGCGGCCCGGGAGGGTAGCGGGGGAGGGGCGATCGAGTAATTGGGGCGGGGCGGCGATCAAATCGGGAGACTCACCCAACTCGGGTGGCTACTTGCACTGCGAGACGATGCGCGTACGGCGTATACGGCGCGTGCAGCGCTACGTGGCGAGGAGCCCGAGCGGCCTCCGCCGACCACCTGCGGCCATGACCACGAACGGACCGACGATTGGCGTCTTCTTCTTCATTTAATGAACATAAATGATTTTTTTAATATTTCTCAATTTTATCATTCATTCTTGAATATAAGATATCAGTAGTTGTGTTTTAAATTCAGTCGTCTAATATTGAATATATTAAAAGTATTTTTATTTAGTGAAATTTTTTTCAATAAATATATATTGGATAGCACGCTAATGATAAAAGCATTTTAATTCTTATAGTATTCTTAATTAATTTACATTATTTATTATGTAAAAAATAGATGACATACAAATATTATACAATTTTGATGCATTTAAAAATCTATTTAAAATTCAAAAATTCACTTTTATCTCTATTGATTATTATTATTTTTTAATCTATTCATTTTTAAAACGTTCTTTTAATAATCGATTAAAATAACATAAAACATAAATATTTTCTTTATTATAAAATCAAGATAATTTTGTCGTTCAAACATGTTGAATTTTTAAATTTATATTTTTAATATTTAATTATTAATGTAAATGTATTCAAAAAGCTTTACAACGTGTAATAAATATTATATTAGCATTATAACAAGGAAAAATGAAAAGCTTATAAATAAAATAATATTACGTCGAAGTCAGATTAGAATGCATGCATGAGCAGGGTTCTGTCGGCCACACGCATGTAAGATATACGTGTCCGAGCGCAAGTGTCAAGATGGTCGCGGCAGAAGCTGGTGTCGCGGCCGTTTTCGCCGATCTGCACAAATGTGGCTCGGCTGGAGATTACGAGCGAGGCCTGAAGCTCTGCAATAAAAGTTACTATCATTCTAAAATCTTCAATTTCAACACTCTTCATCCACAATATGTTCATTCCCAATCTCTTCTATATCAACATACCTATTTGAATATGATTAACGTTCTAATAGTATTTTAGCCAGATGTAAGAAGACATTATAAGAATGAATTTCAAATTAACAACATCAGTGACTTTATTGATTCTTCTGGCTCCACATAATTATGGGGAAATAATAAATATGCATTATCTTACTTAACCTTTTAAGTTCAAATGAAAGTAATCTTTGTGCACTGTTCTTTTCTAAAAATGTGTACAAATCCTATATATAAGATCATTGTTTAACTCTTACCGGTCCGTTGTCTCACTCGTTAGAACATCGATTTTGTTTTAATGAGTCCACTGTCACACCAGTTAAGACATCGATTTTTCCTATGTTATTCCCATGGGTTCTATGTTGAGTATCATTTAGTATGTAATATACCAAATCATGTTACTCGGTTTATTTAGCTTCATTTGTTTATAATATGTTGTATGTTTATATTTAGCATAGGTTCTAACTGTTTAATTGCTATGCCAAATTTGTCAAATTCTTGGAAAAATCCGCTGGAAAAAATGACAAACCATAACAGACAATTTTGATAACATGCATAATAAATGTATATACAATCCTTTACAACAGAGGTATTAAACTCACGACCATTTTCATGACCGTTTCTTTAGACCAATTAAATGTTTTCATTATTTATTATTTTGGTTTTCTAGAAATTGTGATTTATCTGAATGTTATCAAAAGTATACATTCATGATGTATATTTTTCTACTTGAAAGCCAAAAGGTTAATTTTTATACTAAACATTTTTTTTTTGTTCAATTTTAAGAAGTTTTCATTTTCCACTTTAGTTCTTCAAACGATTCCCGATGATGCTAAAGCTCTTCATTGCAAAATTGTTTGCCTGATTCAACTATCAACTTTCAAAGATGCTATGCATCTGCTTAATAACCAGAAATATGCGGCGGTCATGGCAAATTTTCGTTTTGAAAAAGCATACGTGCAATACAGGCTTAACCAGTTGAAGGAAGCATTGCAAACGGTGGATGCGGCTCCAGAAGCTACCCCTGCTCTCAAAGAACTCCGGTAACATTTCAAAATTTATACTACTAAAAATTTATAAATTATACTATAATTTATGATTATCGTTTTTATTTTTTGCTGTGTTTAGAGCTCAAATTTTATATAGATTGGAAAGATATCCAGAATGTTTTACTCTTTACCGTGATATTGTTAAAAATACAAATGACGAATATGAAGATGAGAGACAAACCAATATGTCAGCTGTATTTGCTTATCTTTCTGAAAAAGAATCGGTTGGTATTGGTATAAAATGTTAAATGCCATAATATAAAAAACATGTTCAAAAATTTGTAATCATACTCTGTTCATAGCCGGGATCGCAACCGTGGTCTGGTCTTTCCAAATATGAAGTTATGTACAATGCTGGATGCAAAGAGGCATTACAAGGAAGGTTACCAGAAGCTGTAAAACTACTACAAAAAGCGGAAGCAGCTGCAGAAGAGTACATTACAGAAGATGGCGGAGGAGATGAAGAACTAGCCGAGGAGACGGGAATAATCAAGTAATCTTTTTTGATTTATTGCTAATAACATATTTTCAAGATATTTGTACATATATTAAATTAGCATATTTGATTTTCAGAGTTCAAAAAGGTTATTGTTTGCAAATGCAAGGTAAAGATAAAGAAGCCGCAGCCATCTATCAAAGTGTGCTTAAAAACAAACCTTCCGATCAAGCTCTAAGTGCCATTGCCAGCAACAATTTAGTTGTAATGAATAAGTATGTTAAATATTGTATAGTTCTTTTATTGATCATTCTAAGTAGGGACTCTGAAGTCTCGGCTTTTTTAAAGTCCCGGGACTCGAAACTTTTATTTTCTCTTCATTTATATACAGATTTTTTAAAGTAAATATTTATTTGTGTTACATATGTATGTATGTATAAGTTAAAAGAACCATCTTGTTCTATCATTTTGAAATATCATTTTCGGAGTCGCTATCTTCAGTGTTTTGTTCATCTTCATTGAAATAATCTAAATCTTCTGTTTCTGGTTTAAGTTTTCTGATACAATATTTCAATTACAACAAGATGTATAGCATGATTTATGCAAAGTTCATTGACAACTTTCACGCCCAAACTTTTTCATCACATCAGAACCATCAATCGTTGTTGCTATTATTTCACGTTCAAAAACGATTCCAAATTCACTCAACCGACTTAACAATTTTTTTATACACGATTTTATTTACAGAGAAACCAATGTATTTGATTCTCGAAAAAAAATGAAAGTTGCAACACAGGATGGATTAGAACACAAATTAACAACCCGGCAAAGACGTTCCATACTTTATAATCAAGCACTTTTGTCTGTTTACTCAAACCAGGTAGTTCTTTAAATTATTCTACTCAATCTACTTAAAAACGTGCGTAATCAACTAATTTTATAATCGTCCATTTACTAATGCTATTTTTAAATTACAGAATGAACTTTGTAAGCAGTTGTGTGCAAAACTTGTCAAAGACTACAATATGGATAAAGAAGCTGTTCTTATAGAAGCGTCATGTCTCTTTAGAGACGGAAAGCATTCGCAAGCGGTCAATTTGTTATCCAAATACTCTGACCTAAAATTGGCAGCTATTCATTTACTTCTCTCTCAGGTATTCATTGCATTAAATTAATTCTTAATTTTATCAAATAAATGACGAATGGTAATGTTTTAATATGATTATTCAATATTTTCAGGGTGAACGCAAAGCTGGTATTAAATTGTTACTCAGTCCAGAATTGAAGTACAAACCTGGAATTATTGGAACGCTGGTTACACTTTATTTGGCTGATAATAACCGTGAAGCTGTAACAGAATTATTCAAAGAAGCTATGAAACATTTGCAAGGAAGCGAAGTAAAATATGTTTATATATACCCAAATAATAAATTTCCATAACAATCATTATATGAGCATTCAAAACATTTTCCTTTTTTTTAAGGAGAAAAAGTGTGTAGAAGAGGCTTGGCGCTCTAAACATGGAGGTCCAGGAAGTTTACCGAGTGTTCGCGCAATCGTCCGTCAAGCTCTGGCGCTCGCTGCTACAGATCCTGCTAAAAGTTATTCGTTAATAGCAGATATTTCACCACTAAAAAATATAGAAGTATATATATCAATCAATGTTGTTTTTAATGTTTTGTCTGTTAATAAATTAAGTTTCTAAATAAACGTTCAATTTTTTTCCAGGAAGAAGTTGATGTAGATTCCTTAGAAACATCAAATTGGATGATGGGTGCAAAGGTTGTTAAGAAATCAACTCGTCAAGAACAATCCCCTGGGTATATATTTATATTATGTGATTATTAAAAGAATTTATCATTTTCTATATTTTTAATTTCAAAATTTTAGAACACCTAAGACCGACAAGAAGAAAAAGAGTACTCGCAAACGCAAAACAAAGCTCCCTATGAATGTAGACCTTGCTGTTCCACCTGATCCAGAGAGGTAACTTCTTCAAATTTATTGGAATTACTCAATATTATTTATTGAAAATTTGTTGTTTTTAGACTTGAATCTTTATCTGCTTGTATATGAAAAATCAATAATCATGTGGCTTATGATATGATATTTTATATAGAAGTTTCATCTTAAATCTCATTCTATCATAGATTATTAACAAAGTCATCTATATTTTAGATGGTTGCCAAGATATGAAAGAACAGCCTTTAGAAAACGACGTCAACGAGGTTTAAGAGACGTTATAAAAGGAAGTCAAGGGATGACTACTAGCGCAACAGATCAATAGTAAGATAAATGATTTCTCATTTTTTATTATTGATTGTATAATGGTAAAAGTTAAGAGGGAACTGATGATGCGATATGTTGTATAAGTGGACCGCATTGTAGAGGGTTAACTATATAGATATTTTATACATGTTTATTTTGTTTTCAGTGATATGTCTAAGCAGCAGCCTAGTCAAGGAAAGAGTCCAAGGGTTGTAGAAAAACAATCAACACAAAGTGAACCTGGCTGGCAAAAGAATAAACAGCAGAAAAAGAAGCGTAAAGGTGGAAAGTGGTAGAATAAATGCATACACATTTTTAAAAATTTGTATATTTTGTATTTTAATAAATATTTTTAAGATATAAAATGTTAAACTTTAAAATTGAATATTTATTTCCTCAAAGAATTATCATATGCTCTTAGGTGACACGATTATTAATTTAAAAAATTGTACTTTTTTTTTGGTTATTTTGGAATGATAAACTCACTCCATCGCAAATGTTTAAATATCATAACCACAAATTAATATATCTGTTTTTCGTTTATTTCGTGTGTAATATGCATTAATAGATATTTTAAATTTACTTGTAAATAATATTGAAGTGTTCGTGAATCAAAATAAAATTTATTTTAAATGGTCATGTAATCTGATTCCATACATTTTATTTTCCTATTTTACCAATTATATCTGTAAGCGTCATTCAGAAAATGTACAAATATGTTGTTTGACTAAATTGCTACATTCCCTGGCTGTTATATTAAAATATTACTAGTTAAAAGTATACATTTCTCATTCTCAATGCATTAAAAAGAACTTCTCAACAAAAATACTACTATAATAATATTATCTGTAAGATCATAATTGAAATGATTGTTTAACCTTTCCTTTACTATGGTGTATTTACTACACTGAGTTGAGTTGTAGTAAATTTGTAATAATGGGAATTTTTACAACATTACTACATTGAATCTCGATATACAGTAGAACCTCCATTATCCAGACCTTGATTATCCGGATTGTTAAAAAAAAAAAATTTACACATGGAGAATTATGTTCACTTTTGCTCACGTACATAATGTATTGCATATTTTTAAAGTCGCTGCAAGTCTGGGCCTGAGCAATTGGACAGGGGGCCCAGGACAGACGAGGAAATAATTAAAGAGATATCTGCCTCAGAGGAACAAGGTCGAGAAGACGAAGAAGAGATTGACGAGGGGGAGATATTAATCCTACACATTCTGAAGCTTTTCAGTGTTTAGGACAACTTTTATATCTTTATATATTCGCGATTAGGCAGCTTCTAAAAGAAAAACTAGCTGAAAGTCAAAATCGATAATCTAGAATCTATATAAATAAAAATTATTCATACTTTCCCTGTCAATTATGATTATTTTCGATTATCCGGATTTTTATTATCCAGATTACTTTCATTCCCAATTAGTCCGGATAATCGAGGTTCTACTATACTATCTATATCGATGTATATACTATCTGTTATATATATTATTAAATATCGATATGAAATATAATAAATACAGGGTTTTAGAATGTCATATGGTGTACTAAATACGTAGCATCGTAAGGGAAAGGTTAAAAATACTAAATGAGCCTCTACATATGATTTGGTGTCGAGATAAAGGACACAATATTGGATATATCCCATATTTGTCTGTATGAGAGTACTGCAACTGGATTATAAAAAAACACGGTATTTAAAATGTTATAAAATAAGTAGGTAGCATAATTTTAAAAAATCTTTAAATGTGTTGGAAGAAATCAAAAATTATAATGAACCACTGCTATCTTTATACCCCTTTTTATGTGAAAATATTTGATAAAAAAACTAAATATACTGGGTAGTTATTTATAATTTTTTTAAATTTTTATTATATGGAAATTGAGATGTTGTTTGAGATATATTATGATTAAGTATAAATATTTCTTGAATTATTTTAATATTTTCATTCACTGTTTGTTATGGATACAACAATAAATTAAATCTGACAAGATGCAAAACTGAATTTACAAAATTTAATTCTGAATAAATGTTTTCTAAATATATATAAATTATTTTGCACGTTCGATTATAGTTTCATTTGCATACATATTTCAATAACGTCTTATATACCAATTTGAAACAATGCTATATATAAATTTTATTGTTTTATGAAAGATAATTAATTGGACATGTGAAATGAAAGTCGACTTACTAAATGTTTATTAAGCGAATGGGATATTGTGCGTGGTTGAAGACTTTCTGATGACACTGCTCAATTATTTTGCGCGTTATTATAGTAGCTTGTTGCGTAAATGAGCGAAGGGAAAAATTTGAGAATAAATTCGCAAGATTTTTATTTGCTCGTTTTTTATGGCTAAAATTTAACTACTTAAGACCAAAATAAAAACGAATCTTCAAATGTCAGTGAAAATTGACAGACGGTCTCTGTAGTCTATATGTTGTCATTTCTCACTTAACCTGTGTAGTTAAAATTAATCTATTAATTATTGCCATGCCGGTACTTATACCTTAACGGAGAAGCTTTATATTTTGTAAAAAATGGCGTACACTGCTCAAAATTTGGAGCATGTGGTATCAGTTTTTTATTCGTCTGAACATAGTAATCGAGCCGAAGCGCACAAATGGCTTACAGAAGCTCAAAGGTGTCCGGAAGCGTGGAGCTTCGTATGGGAACTTTTAAATTCGCAAAAGGTAATATGAATACTAACTTTTGAAATCTAACCTTTGCAATGACAAATAAAAAAATATTTCATGCCATTTTTCTCTTGTACAATTGGAATTTTTATCATTGTGAATTTATTGCAATTAATATATATTTTTTTAATGCAAATCATGTTATATTTGTTGCAGAGTACGGAAATTCAGTTTTTTGCTGCTACAACGTTACATACTAAGCTCCAAAAATGTTGGAATGAAGTACATCCAAGCAATTACGAAGAGCTGAAGAATAGAATTATGCATGCAATAACTGTTTCTTTTCACGGACCAAAAATTGTCCTTAACAGATTATGCATAAGTGTATGTAATAATATTTTATTGTTATATGAAAATGATACTTCAACTTCAACCGAATTTAAAAAACAACATTTACATTTAAAATTATCATTTTTAGTTGGCGGCTTTTGTTCTTCAACAAGATGGTCAAGGTCTCGTAGAAACAGTTCAACAGCTTTCTACGATTCAAAATATACCACTGTTAATTGAAATTCTTTCAGTTATTCCTGAAGAGGTACGTATTTTTAACTTATTTTAAGTGAATTACTTAAATGAATCTAATTAGTATTTTTCAACCCATAGTCGATATTTCGCCTATTTTTTTTTATTCTGTGAATTATCAATGAAATAAAATGTTTTATGCGTAATTTCATCTGAAATTAAAAACCATTATAATAATTCATATTTTAAGCAAACTTTGGAAGTTCTTTTTTATTTTTGAAATGGTTGTGAATGCCTTTTTTTTAGAATGAATTAATGTTTAATGCTTCATATAAATGGAAAATTACAATTGAATAAAAAATGGTTTTTTTTTTCTTTTAACGGATAGTTTAATAATATGACTATGGCTGTTACTGATCGAACTAGAATACGTGAAAGTCTTCAGCAAATGTCAAATCAAATTCTGGAGATGATCATCAAACATTTGGAAATTGATTCTCAAAAGTAAATATAAAATAATATGAAATATTATTTTATTCAAAAATTATGTAATTGTAATTTTTCAAATTAAAATTTTTAGCAAAGAATATACAGACTCACATTGGGTATATCAAGTTGGTATATGGCAAGGAGCTTGTCAATGCGCAAGTGCTTGGATTCAACTAGGAGGATTGACACCTTTACAATGCTTACCGATTGTTACAGCAGCATTACAAATTTTGCATATAATTTATAGGTATTTATGGTATTTTTCAACTTTTTATTCTCTATAGTAGATGTTGTAAAACTTATTCTAGTCCAAGGATGGTGAACGTTTTTGAAAAGTGGGTTAAATTTTGCTCATTATTTTATTTAGTTCTAACCCATAGCTAGGGCTGCCAACCATCCCTTATTTAGAAAGACAAGTTTTTTACACGTGAGCTAAAAAAATAAATTACTTGAGAGTGAACCTTTTTTTTGTTTTTCTTGTGGTGGCACCTATAGTCCTGTGAGAGAGCACCGGCCACTACTAGTCGCCATTTATGTCTGCCTTGGGACTCCTCCCTCCAATTGCCCAGGCCCATAAATGTGGTGTCTGTCCCAGAAAACCATCATTAATTTAGTCTTCTCATAATTGATTGACATACCCAAGGTAGCAGCAGCCCCGTTGACAGACGTAAGCACCGCAAAAGCTTTCAACCGCAATAATGCCATGATGTCGATGTCATTCACATAGGCAAGATACATTATATCTTCGGTCCATGAATGTGCATGTCCCGATCTGCCAGTTAATTACTTTCAACGCAATATTAAAGAGAATCAGAGAGAGGGCTTCCCCCTGTCTAACTCCCGTCTTCACCTCAAAAGGGTCTAACAGGGCGCTGTTGGAACATACAACTCGGACTGATCCGGTGGGAGTAAGGAGATTGACACCATACTCCCACATTTTTTGTGAGAATAGTTTGATTATAAATAGTTAGTCCACAATAGACCTGCCGGGCCTGAAACCATGCTCTCTGAGCAGTTCTTCCATGATGCGCGACAGCCATTCGATGAGAGTTCTTGTAAACAATTTATATGCAATAATTAAAAGCCCAATGGGATTTTTGATTCTAGCTTTTAAAATCCTTTAAAACGGTTTATATTACCGTTTTGTTTTACAACTTCATATTTTCAATTTTTTATTCTCATTTTTATGATATAAATAATAAGTTTATATTTCATTTATATATTTTTTGGTCAGTGTCTGATTTGCGGGTCATATGTTCGCCATTCCTGTTCTAACCAAACTAATGTTTTTAATTGGCAATAAATATTTTTTATAATACTACATATATAGAGGAAAACAACCTAACAGTGAACCGAGGAGAGGTGAATTAAGTCTTAAAGAACTCGAAGCATGTGAAGCAGCATTGAACACTGCTTCAGCCACACTTACCCAACCTGATGCTGGTCGACATCCAGAAACTTGTAGTCGTCTATTACGATTGCTACTCGATGCAGTTGAACCAATTCTACAAGTTGAAGATGTGTTACATTCACCAAATGAGGTTATATATTATTAAATATGTAATTATTGATCTCGAAATTCAATTCGCTACAAATAAAAATGTTAATTTTATGTGAATTATTTCTACTTCAGAATTCAAGGAATGAAAATGTTTTTTTTTTTAATTTCATTGTAGGAACTTGTATCCGCCCTTTATAATGCCTTAACAGCTGCTGGTGAATTTCATGGGCGTTGGATAGCTTTAGCGCTTAGTGAAGAAAGTACCACAACTGAGATAACTGATTCTGAACAAATTCAAAATAAAAATGAGAATATGAGATGTGCTAGAGATCTTGTACGTCTCTTATTATGTTGTTCTGGAGCAGCTGGGGCATATCCTACACAAGAGAGTCACTCTAAACTTGCATTCAGTTTTTGGTTCACTCTTCAGGTACTTTTTTTTTGTAATAACACTTTCAAACCATTCAAAATGTTTGGTGTCCCATGGTAAAATTGGATGAGCTACAAATACAATTTAACTAAACTTTCCCCTTGTATATTTCTTAAATCATTCTTTAATGGTTCTGATTTTGAAAGCTTTCTATTAAATACATTGAATTTAATTTCAATAGTCATGCAAAAAAGTGAATTATTTAGCATAAGTTTTATGCTACTTCATGTAGTTGATAAAATGTTTTGAAAAAAACAAAGTAAAGTGATATTAAATTAAACATTTGCATTAGGATGAAGGACTATGGTGTGGATGGGAATCAACAGTTGATGTATCTAGTGTAAATCAAGCCTTACGTGGATGCTATGAAGAATTAGTGGCTATTCTTCTACGAAAATCTACTATGCCTGCTCTTCCAGCTGAACTTACTGCTGAAGATGATGAATTAATGAGATGTTATCGACAAGATATTGGAGACACTATGGTAAGTTAAAATTATGAGTTAACTGGTTAACTTCCATGTATAAAAAACAGAAGTTGTCCCCAAAGGCCATAATATTTTGAATCAATAGTTTAAGATATTTATATTACTCACAATTGAGAGCTTCCTGATGATTTTTAGTTGAATTTCAGCAAGTGCAAAATTAAAATAGTTAAATCATAAACTGTCAACACAAAAAGTGTGCAAGGCATTAAATTTTGTAGAAATTTCATAAGCGCATGTGCAAAACAAAATATTTTGAAGAATACAAAGATGTGTATTGCATTAGATGTGAAATATGAGACACATGGGCACGCTGAATCCCAGCAATTTTTATAAATGCACATTCAAATTTCTTAAATACAAACCTGAATATTTAAGACTATAGTAAACAGAATTAAAATATGAGGTTTGTGACTATAGGTGCATAAGACCTATGTGGACAGGCTCTCAGCTACAAGAATGCAATCATAATAACTAACACATTTTATATTAATTAATTCATATGTAAATATAATATATGTCAATTTTTGTAGGTGTATTGCTACACTGTCTTAGGAAATTCACTTATAATTCAATTGGAAAATTTAATGAAAAATCTCGTAACCAATTGCTTAGTAGACGGAGGTTGTGATTTGGAAGCTGTGTTACATGCATTTCTTGGTTTAGGAGAATTTGTTGATCTAGATGCATCTGCATCTTTAATTTCGCTTATGAAAGTACTTATAGAACTACCATATGATAAACTACACCAGCAGGTTTTAAAAACAGCACTAGGGTGTTTTGGTAAGATTTAAAATTATAATTTTTAAACATATGAAATAATCTGTAGCTAATGTTACGTAGATGAACATTACTAATTTATTTTATAGTTTCATACGCTGGGTGGGTAGGAGGTCTTGGGGATCCAGCAATGGAAGAAATAGTTGGCAGAGGACTTAGTATCACTTGGATGGGAATTGAAAATAAAGAATTAACACCCCTTGCTGTGTTAGCCCTCAAAGCGTTTTGTCAACAATGTAACAGATATATCAAACCCCATGCTCATCAATTGCTACAAGCAATGCAGGTAATTTGGTATCAAATTTGATACATTTTAACTAAATTACTTAGTTTTTAACCTAATATCATCATCAAAAACATTGAATTAATTCAAGACAACTCGTTTATATACCATAGTCTGCGCAAGGAAAATTAGCAACATTGCATGCATCACAATTGATGATAGCAGCAGGTTGGACAGCTGCAACACTATCAATTTCTGACGCTGCTCCATATTTAAACGGTCTAGTCACCCCACTGGTAGCTAAATTGCAAATGACTCAGAAAAAGCAGGTAAAATTATATATTTTTAGAAATGCAATACATTTATATAATTACAGTTTAAAACTATTATTTGTGTTGTTGTTTTTAGTTAAGTGGCCGGAAATTAACACAATGTTCAGACGCCCTGCAGCTTGCTTCTGCTTTTTTGGGATCATTTCCAAGCTCTGCAGTAAAACATGCATATATCCCATTGATACTTCTATTGCCTACTTTTGGCGATGTAGTTCAACACGAAAAACTTACAGAAGTGAGTGCTCATTTTCATGTGAAAAATATACGCACACAATATTTTATTTATTGTACTTAACTAAATATGTTTCAGCCGTTATTTCATCTAATAAAATTAGTAATCACAAGTTTGCAAGATGAATGTATACCTCTTTTACCTGACTTAACGCGGATTATAAATACGAGCTTAGAAATATATCCGCATCCTAATAGTATTGATGTTTGTAAATCGGTAAGTTTCAAATTTTGAATCACATTTAGTTTAAGTGTTACTACAGAATTATTTATGTTAACGCTTTGTTTTTAGATGTCATTAATGTTTCCGGAAACCGGAAGTGATGTGCTCAGATCTATGACTACTGCAGTATTAAGTGTGTGTGGTGAAGCTGTAACAAAAGAACAATCATTATCTAACCATGCCCAACTTTTAGATAGTTTTTATTTAACTTTGAGTGCAATATTTATGAAAAATTCACAATTATTGCAAGGCATAAATCATCAAATGCAAGATATTGTCCAATTAGGTTTGACTTTATGTTTTATAAAGCAGTGAGAAATTATTGTATGAATAAATTAATTTTCATCCCTTATTTTTTTAGGTATAATGACTTTAAGTTTACCTGAACAAGGTCCAACAAAAGCTGCTTGTAATTTCTTTGGGAGTTTTTCGAGAATCAATAGTGTGGAACTTCTACCCCATGCACCGACTTTAGTTCGTCGAATTATTCATTGCATCGGTAATAATTCATAATTTCAGTCGTTCTTTAGAATTATTTGAATCTTAAATATGTTATTTATAAATTGTTCTGCATACAGGAACATTGGTCCCACGCAATCATATTGATCCGTTTACGGATCTTTTATGGAAATTAGGACGTGCACAATGGGTTGTGTGTGCACCTGGTGAAAATACTCCCGTACAAGGTCCGGCACATCTTTCTGCTTGGTTACGAAACGCTCTTGCAGAACCAGGATTTCCGTCCGATTTAGCAACAACTGAAGTGAAAGATAAATTTTTAATTGCAGTAATAAAGTAATATTTTTCCATTTCCAAATATATATATATATATTTTTTAATCCGTATCCAAATTAATTTAATTGTTATATTTTTAGAAATCATAGCCATAAAAGAAAATTAATGGAAGCCGTAAGGGAATTCACCCTCTCGTGTCGGGGCTTACTCGGAGTTTATGGAGAAATGACACAGCCAATGGCTTATTTTAATGTTATCTGAATTAAATGTTGGTTCCTAATGTATATTTTTATAAGAATTAAATTGCTATATTTCAGCATATCAATTCAATTTTTGAAGCATTATAACTCTCATTTTTTAATAAGTGTATGCACATTTTTTTTTATCTTCATTGACTTTTTTAAACATCAATTTAAAATGATTGTAAAAAACTAATTCAATCGAAAATATGCAATAATTTACAACCTCAAACCGTTATAAATATCTTCACCATTACGCTCGATGAAAATTGTTTATTTTTATGTTGCATGCATGATTTCTAAACGTTTATTTTCATTACTCGCACTGCTTTTTTACAAAGTTCAAATTTATTGGTTTATTAATCAAAGTGAGCCTATTGTGACAATATTTTAGTAGTTTGTGTTTTTTAATTTTATTTTATGGGTTTGATTAATCACCATAAATGTTTTTATTCTTGTTAATAATTTTGAATAAATGAACAATACAGTAAATACAAAAATGCTGTATTGGAATTTTCTACTGTGCATATAATGTATTACTTAATATTTATTCTTGTCAACAATTTAAATGTTTTTTGGGGGCGATTTGTATATATTAAGACTATTGAAAACATTTTAATTTTCTCTGATAAACTATCTAATGTGTAATTTCTCACTTTGAATACGACTTTTTGCTGCATATCACAATATCTCAATCTTTATATCATAAAATCAGGCTTTGGGTATATTGGAATAGAGGTACATCTATAGAATTTTTTCTTCGATTAAGACAGCTTGAACAATAGAGCACTTTTTATTCTCACACACTTATAGGAGAAAAAATAAACACTAGCTTCATAAATAGAATATGAGAAATTTATTAGTTCTTAAAACCCACAAACCTTTCAGTATATACAAAGACCTGACTGACTTTCCGAGGGGATTATTGAATTAAACATTTATAATTACTGATATCATCAATTCAACTGCTTTAAATATTCTTGTGTAGTTACAGTTTGGTTAGCTTTGATATTTTGAAGTATATAGGATTGTCTTAAACTCATTCATGTTTTTTTTCATAGTTTATGTGGTAATAATTTATCTTCACTCTTGTTTAATTTTTCACTTGTTCAAGATTATTAACACATTGTATGTAGGAGACTGTGATTACAGTCCTTTTGATTTGACTAAAAACATCTATTAATGCTATTTTAAGTGAAAGTGTTTTCACACAAAAATATATTTAAGCCAACTTATCTATCGACATATGATATCATTTTTTAATAGCCTTTTTTACACACATGACGCGGATACCCCCGCGCCAGGCGTTATCGCGCATTAAACCGGACCCGTATACAAAGTGTTAACAGTTAAATATTGTTTATTTTAGTTAGTTTTCTTTTTCCAGGATAATTTTTCGAATTTCAATTTCTACAACCAGATATAATTTTTGAAGATTGCTCACATCGTCCAGTAAAGCACATTTATTTTTTGTGGCAATTTTCTTCACTTTAAAAACTGATCATTACTTTTACTTTTAAATATCCAAGTACTTTTTCTAGATAACTTATATATCAATGTATAAATGTATACAAAGCATAACTGACTAATCTAAATGGTCAGCAAAATCAACGATTTTTTCTAATATGCCTTATACACAGACATGAACGTATAAATGCAACAAATTACAATCTCTGTTATTTTGAACATTATTTTTGAGATTAAACGTATACATTAAAATGCTTATTTTAACACATCTCATGCAGGGTTATTTAATCAAAGCTTACACTTGTAGCAAGTAGGGATTCTGAAGTCTCGGCTTTTTCAAAGTCCTGGCGCTCTAGATATGATAATTTTCTTTTCAATTATGGACAGATTTTTTTAAAGTAAATGTTTATATGTGCTACATATGTATGTATGTGAAAGTGAAAAGAACCATTTTATTCTATCTATCTGAATAATCATTTTTGGAGTCGCTTTCTTCAGTGTTTTGTTCATCTTCATTGGAATAATCTAAATCTTCTTCTGTTTCTGTTTGATAAGTTTTCTGGTACACGGTTTCAATTACAGTTAGATGTATAGCATGATTTATGCAAAGTTAAAAGAACCATTTTATTCTATCTATCTGAATAATCATTTTTGGAGTCGCTTTCTTCAGTATTTTGTTCATCTTCATTGGAATAATCTAAATCTTCTTCTGTTTCTGTTTGATAAGTTTTCTGGTACACGGTTTCAATTACAGCTAGATGTATAGCATGATTTATGCAAAGTTCATTGACAACGAGACTTTCACAACCAAACTTTTTCATCCCCTATAGAAATATTGGAAATTATTTCACTTATTTCTTCTTTGTAAAATTTTGAGATCAATCTCATTATGTCGGATTGATTTTTTGGTAATGAAAGCCCTTTTAGTGTAACATATTCATGAATGGAATCACTGTTTGTAATCCCTCTTATGGAAAAACCATCCAGCGCAGTTAGCCTGGCAACGATTTCTGGAAGCGTTTTCCTTTTCACAAAATTTATTAATGGTGGTTGGAATATTTTAATTATTTTCGCACTGCTTGAACATTCCGCATTGATGTTTTTATTCAAAAAAATCCAATGTACCCTTTCAAGATGTCTCGCTAGTCCCATTGTGTTTGAACCTTTTGCATGTGTAAACGTGAGTTTTAAGTCTCCCAAATATGGCGAGTGACATACCATGTTTCCCGCAAAAGATGTGTTAATGTATAATTTTATTTATTTGTAAAAATTACAAGTTTGCATATCTTCTCTCTTTTCTTAAATTTTAATTAACATTCAAGATCAGTGATTTATACAAATTGAAGTGGCTTTTTAATTTTTTATGTATGCATTGGATTAGTGTTTGTATATGAAGATCAAAAGCAATATTTATAATAGTAATATATTACTGGAGTATAAAATTATTTTCATTTAGTATTTTCTATAATATATGATATTTCAATTGTTAAGACAATTACAAGTGAAATAAACCCAATTGAAATATTATTAAATTAAAGAAAGAAAAATGAATGATACATTTTTTTATTTTTATAACGAGAACAACTTTTAAATTCATTCTAATAGTATTAAGGCATGCAATTGAAACAGATTGTAGTTCTAAACAACGTGTATTTTATATAATATTATTTTAATACACATATAAATATTTTAGCTTAAAATACAATTTTTTCATTGAATATAGTAATTTTCACATTTTTCCTATTACTTAATTACAGTATGAGCAATTGTCTTCATTTAATGAATAAAGCAATAATCCTTTGTACATTTAAAAAAAAATGTTCTTTTAAACATCCTTCCCTACCGCGCATCAGTAAAATAGGATACACAGGCATAATAAAAAATCTAAAACTAACAAATATCTTGCAGATTTAAAGTTAATCCAAAAGGTTATTGTTGTGTAAATATGCCCTTTGGGGATGTAAATAAAATGATATTTTTGCTTTATATTTAGTGCAATACTATTTTTTTCAATGTGCAATGAATGGAATATTGAATTCACAGAAGTATAAAGTCAATTGTATTATTTAATATTATAATAAGAGAGAAATTATGTGATGATTACTCGAAAGTTGCTAATATTTCCGCTAATAGCATTATACAACACCGTTTTCTTAATTCAACTTTAATTTCTTGCCACTCCTAAGCTTATAATATAAAAAAATGTATTATGAAAATCATGTCTAATAATTATTAAACTACCATTATTAGTGATCTGAATTCAAATAATCGTAATCTCATTAGCAAATAGTAGTTTTTATTAAAAATTCCACACTAATTACCAAAGATTAACCAAACAGTAATTATAAGAACACAATTTTCATACCACGTTATTGACATAATTCGGGCCAATTGTTTAGTTCCCTATAAATTCTTATATTATTGTAAGCTGATGATTAGCTCTAAATTATCACGGATATGTACCATGTTTATTATTAAACTGAGGAGCTTATAAGATATTTATATATAAATAGGTTTTAGTAATACTCATATATATTTTTTAGTAAACGTCTTCCGTAATCCTTGTTATCTAGTTCTATATATAAGAATGAGATATTTTTATTCAAAAAAATGTATTCTGAATTAAGAAGTTTGTAATTATGTATTTTTTGTGAATTTAGGTTGTCCTTATTTTGATAGATTTGTGAATTTATAATGAGAATATTGTGTGTGTACACTTTTTCTTAAATGATACGTTGTCGGATTAAAGGAGTGTGGAATAAATAACTATCAAAATGCTACTATTTTTATTTAACTAATAGCTAATAATCACCACTGTATATTGTCTCTATAAATAACTTAACATGTGCTATGTAATCTGAGACTTCGTTATTTTATGACAACAATAAAGAAGTTGAATTTATCATAGTTATCCACATTTTTAAATATATTCTCCATTTTTGTAAGATAAAATCATTTTTAAAAACAGATTTTACTAAATTAAATGACAACATTTTTGTTTTGTTTAAAAGCTATAAAGAAATTTCAATCAAATAAAAAGCATAAAATTAAACGTAAAAATATTGATATAATTTAACGATGGTTTTGATATTTTTACAACAGCTTTCTAGAATGATTTAAATTAATAGTTTAAATTTAATTTAATTAAAGTCTTATGGCCATAATTTTTACGCTTATGGTATTAAAAAGTATAAATAGAAATGACAGAAGTAAACGCCGTGAGTGCTAGTTCAGTGGTTATGTTTGGAATTTAGCAGGTAAATTGATTTTCAATTATATTTATGAAAAAAATAGTAAAACTCAAATAATATGTATTGTATATTTTTGTCAAAGTACTTAATAATATAGAATAACTATTCGTATAGAGAAATATGCAGTTAAAAAAGAATAATTTTGTTAACTGTCACCATATTATTTTGACTTATATTCGATCCTTTAGTACAGCGCTTTTTAAACTTATGTAGTCCGCGGACCCCCTCTTGGAGCAAAATTTCCTTCGCGGACCCCCTCTTGAGCAAATTTTTTCTCGCGGACCTCCTTTTGAACATTTTTTTTTTGTAAACCTCATCCCAACCCTTGTGACTTAATTTTTCAAACAAACAAACATCTCCTGGCCAAAATAGAGTTTCTTATAATGTTTTCTGTAAATAATTTCATGAAAATATCTTGTTCAACTACAGATATTTTTTTTGTTTATATCTTCGCGGACCCCCGGAAATGGCTTCGCGGACCTCCCAGGGGTCCGCGGACTCCTGTTTAAGAACCGCTGCTTTAGTAAATCAGTGGTAAATTTATTACCAATAAAGAATAGATAGACCAAATATTTTACATTGAATAAAAATAGGTTAGATTCAGTAAAAATTTAAGATGGTTGGTACTTGTTGATATTCATTCATAAGATAAAAATCTCGAAGTTCTATTGGGGATTGATGCTTATTTAGTCTCTTCTATCTGAATTATTTAGGTGCTTATATAGAAATTTCACAGTATATTTAATTAAATCCTTTTTTGCAGAATTTTAGATGCAACATGAACTGCAGAGAGTTGATATCACTTCAGTTCGGACACTATTCCAACTTTGTTGGTGCACATTTTTGGAACATTCAAGAGCTTAGTTTTGACTACACCGGAAATAAAACAACAGATATCAATCACGATATTTTGTACCGAGAAGGCAATGCTAATAGTGTCACTTATACACCTAGATTATTACTAGCTGATTTACGTGGCGCACTTGGTTCTTTATCTGTAACTGGAGGATTACCTCAAAACACCCAAAATGAAGTTGATTCAATTGATTGGCCGGAAGTTGAAAGAAAAGAAGAACCTATAACGAAGAAAAATGATTACCTTAAATATATTAATAATGAGGTAGTTGATGAGTCAGCATCGAACATAGATACTTATGATTTTGAATCTAATGTATGCACGTGGACTGATTATCTCTTTCCGAGATATCATTCGAGGACAATCTCTCTGATCAATGAATATAAGCATAATGATGCTGAGGTAATTATTTGAAAATATTTCAGTATAAATACTTTCCTGAGTAAACAAATTTACAATTTAGATATTTTTAAGTAAATTAAATTTTTATTAATTCACCAATTGCATATAAAATTAGTATACTTTGTTTGGCATTAAAAGAAAATAAATGTAAAAAAATCACAATTTTTTTGGGATCAGATTTTATTTTAAGTTTTATTTATGTTAGATGGTTTCTATTGTGTTATTTAAATCTCAAAACATATTGTAATCTTAGAGAAAAGTTATAAGAAATTGTGCCATCGGTAAAGTATTAACCCATTGAGTGCTTAAATACAATATATCGTCAATTGTGAAACTGATGAAATCTGCAAACAACGATTACTATTGGTTCATTCACTCAAAATTAAATTTTATAAGAAATTTGAATTAATCTTTATTGAAATGTATATATATATTCAAAACTTTAATATTGACTTATTTAATTATATGTTCTTATTAATATTCATTTTCAGGTTCCATTTGAAATATATCATGAAGGCTTGAACACCTGGAAAACTTCGGCATTTTCAGAAGATTTTACTGACAACATCAGAAAATATTCAGAAGAATGCGACAACTTTCAAGGATTTCAAATAACTTTTGATGCAGTTGATGCTTTTAGCGGCTTAGCAACCAATTGCATTCAATACTTGAGTGATGAATATTCAAACAAATCTATTTTTGCAATCCCTTTGATACAATCATTTTTTCCGGATAATGAACCTCTTGATGATAAGCAACGGGATATTTCAAATGCTAAAGATTCTACTAGGCTAGCCAATTTGGCACTAACATTTGAAAGTCTTTTTGAAAACGCTTCATTATTTGTACCAATGTCATGCGGTGAAAAAGGATGGCGAAAACCCGGAAATAAAAGACAATTTCACAATCTGGAATATAATCATAAAATTCCTTATCATTCATCTGCAATTTTAGCATCTGCTATAGATTCACTTTCTCTTAGTTACCGATTAAAAAATGGTGCATTATCTTTAACAGATTTATGCATGGATATGACTGGTTATGGTAGGAAGATGGCTGCCGCTAGTTTAGGACTACCGTTTTATATGCAGCAAAAGGATGATTTAATTGTGCATTTAGATAAAATTAATTTCCCTCTGTGGACTTCAATAACCCCCAATTGTAAAATTTCAAATGAAAAAATATTTCAACATTTAACTATTAGAGGTATTCCCGAAATTAGATTAAAAAGACCACTCAAACATTCCGACGAGCAAATAAGAATGGCAGCGTACAAGTGCGAAAGCGTTAAGGAAATGTTTGAATTTTATTTTCAATGCAATTTTTATGCATCAGCTACGCATGTTTCTTCGTCACCATATGGATTAGAAATCAAAACACCGTTCCCTAATCTTTTTAGTAAAGATTTAAACAAGAATGGCTTTGTAAAAGAATTTGTGGATGACGAAATTAATCCTGAAAGTGTGCCGGTCATAGCAGGTTTACACAATGGGAATTTCATATTCGATACATTAGAGAGTATTTGCAGAGAAGCCAAGAGGATTAAGATAGGAAAATTGCATAAATTTAAAGAAGTGGGCTTGGAACAAGATGATTACACTCAATGTTTGTATAATATATCGGAAGCACAAAATAATTATGAGGATAAATTTGAATTGTAGTTATAGGTGCAAAATTATTATGTGATGTTTATTAACGGGCGTTGCTGATTTTGAACCCTTACCATCATTTCCATATTTTTGATTTATCTTAATAAATAAATAACTAACTTTCCTATTAAAAAAGCAATGTTTTTTAACATTATATTTTAAAACTTATTATTGTAATGATGATTTTTTTTATGAGCTGGCTTTTAGC
Source organism: Stenopsyche tienmushanensis (assembly GCA_008973525.1). NCBI lineage: Eukaryota > Metazoa > Arthropoda > Insecta > Trichoptera > Stenopsychidae > Stenopsyche > Stenopsyche tienmushanensis. The sequence goes on from WACJ01000130.1 coordinate 841,516, forward strand.
AATTCGTAAATGTTCATACTTACCATTCAACAAAAAATCGTATTCTAAAGAATTTTTAACCGTCATAAATTTAGGTATAATTAACTGAAATCGCTATCGTCGTATAACCTATTAAGCTATTTCAACAAAGATAAGACGACTTTCGTTCGTGTCGTCTTGAAAGCAAGCGTTTATTTTGTTAATTAAGATATTCGCATCATTCTTATCGGTGACTAATTTTGTTATTCTCCCTTGATTGTTCTGGAGTGGCGTCATTAGGCGAGTATCACTACTCCTTTGCAAAATCTAATCCTTCAGAAGTAAACTGGCAAGCTTGCATGATAATCCTGTCCTTTTATTTTCGCAACACATTAATAGGCAAAATACCTAAACAACAGTGTTGAGGTCATTTATTGAGCCTGGTTCATTATCAAGCTTGTCACACGCTGCGGCGGAGCTTACAGAAAAGTGGATTTACATTAGAGCGTAGCGTGTATGTTCTCCGGTTTGAAAGGGTTAAACATGGTTTTTCATTGCGTGTTTTTAAAAACATGTTTATCAGCCTCACCTGTAGGATTTAAACCCAAGATGAGTTACAGCAAAACAGTCGACTTCCTAATACGGCTGAATTTGCGCATTATGTATGAATTTTTATAATGATAAAATTATTTGTAAAGGCTGTGATTAAAAAAATATTTTCAGTCCGTTATCAGCTTAAATAAAATAGCAAATATTGATATTTTTAACACCAAATTTATTTTATATAATAAATGCATACTGTAAGATATACATTTTTATATTAAAATACAATAATAATCATTGTAATTTTCTTTAATTACATTAGGTAAACTTTTGTTTAACTACTACAAGTAGTTTGCTTTTTGTCATCTTAAACAATAGAAATAGTGTATTTTTGGATGAGCACTCATTTAACTATCAACATTTACATAAAATAAACAAAGATTTAAAAGTAAGTGATGCTCTGAAAACCACTGATTAATGATTAAATAAATATTTTCGAAAAAATAATTAGAGTTTGAGACTTTATCTGCAAACACAAAGCATCAAACCAATGATTCTCATATAGTTAGGCCTATGAGTAATAATTGTTTACATGCGCAAAACGTACCGAAAAGACAACATTCATATGCTTACAATAAAATCTTTATTTAGCCGACTAATTGGGGAGAATATATGTCCAGGGAAAAATATCCAATATCTATGTCGATAAAATAGTACATAAGAGTTCCATCTCAACACCGATATTGACCAGCTAATATACCTCATTTCACATGTTTAAAATTATTGTAAACACACTTTAACCTGTATATTTTGATAAATAAATATTCACTATGAATTTAAAAAATAATGCATTTTTTCCATTTCTAATGGTCTATGAAAGTTATTCGTATCAAATCTTTTAATTCTAAATTTAATCTATTATAGAAAGAATTGCTATGAGATAACTGAATTATGTTCGTTAAATCGAGTTTTACTATATAAAATTTATACTACTTTGTATGTAATGATCAGTCGATTGTAACACCGAGGAAGATATTGTTCACCCCATAATTATTTTACAAATGGAAATAGAGATTTCATGGCTTATTTACAACTTAAATATATATTGTTTCTGTGCAAGATCACAGAACTTTATGAAGATCTTTCTAGGGCTCTTTCTTTCATACGCGTAATAAAAGCGGCTCCTTTATTTTTTCTAAAATTCTCATATGGATCACTCATATTTATATCTGTAATTAGAAAAAAGGGTTAATAAAAAATATTATGAAAACAATAATCATGTAAGAAAATGACTATTAGCAAAAATAGTGCTTTTTTACCTCTACTTGTGTCTTTATCTCTTCCAGATCCGGCACTAACGGGAGCTGTAATACCTTGACCTGTTGCACCTAAACCAGCTCCCTGCGTCCATCCCATTTTGCGTAACATTTGATGTCCTTTATTTGTAGAATCTAATTCCGTTACTGAAACACCTTGATCACTGAAATTAATAAATTTATTTTAAATTATGAGCAAATTTCTAAATATATAATTTTGAATAGATTCAATTTTATTACGGTGATCTATTTAGGGCACGATCATTTTTGGTAGAATGATAATCATCAGTAGAGTTATGATCATCAGAATCGGGACTTCCTCTTCTATTATAAGATCGTGCCGGCGATTGTGATGGGGATGTATTGCTAAGTGAAGTTCGACGTCCACGACGATTCCCTCTGCGATTCCCACCCCCGTGTTCTCTTTCAGGTGAAACAGATCTTGTCTTGGGGGGTGGTGATATAGATCTTGAACGTTCACATTCTCTGCTTGGACTACGACTCTTTGATCTAAAAATTGTATCCAATTAATTAACATATTGAATAAAAAATAATGGAATTGTCTTTTAAGTCTATCGGACTGGAAATCGTAAGACAGAGAACCTCTACACATCTAAACATTTTCAATATATTTTTATAGAAACTCGTAAATGTTCATACTTACTATTCAACAAAAAATTGTATTCTAAAGAATCTTTAAACTGTCATAAAATTAGGTATAATTAACTGAAATTGCTATCGTCGGATAAGCTATTTCAACAAAGATAAAACGACTTTCATTTGTGTTGTCTTGAGAATAGGCGTTTGTTTTGATAATTAAGATACTTGCGTCATTTTTATCGTTAACCAATTTTGTTATTCTCCCTTGACTGTTCTGGATTGGTGTCATTAGCCGAACATCACCACTCTTTTGCAAAGTCTATTCCTTCAGAAGTAAATGGGCAGACTTGCACGATAACCCTGTCCTTTTATTTTCGCAACACATTAATAAGCAAAAATAGCTGAACAACAGAATGCACATATCGTGCAAGTTGAACATTAAAAAATATTCCGAAGAAATGAACGAATATTGTGTGCTATCAACAGTGTTAAGGTTCATTTATTCAGCTTGTTACACGCTGCGGATCTGATGTCATTTTCCGATAATTTTAGTTAAAATTGGTAATTATGAGAGAGAAAAAACTAACCTATAACGTCTTACAGGAACTGATCTTATAGGAAAATATTGGAGAAGAATAGGTGATGGCGATTTAGATCTTTCTCTTATTCCATTTTTGATGTCCTCTTCTTTTTGTTTACATGCTGAACTTTTTGCTCGATAATACTCATAGAGGCCTAGTTTTTCCCAACCCTCACTACAAACATGTATATTTGCTTAAATTTTACAAATTATTTATAATCAATTTAATTTGGACAGATTTGCAGAATCGCTACAATCGTATCTAACCTTGTTATTGCTAAATTCTCTTCGCTATTTTCTGCTCTGGTAGCTTCTCCATACGCTGACGATGCAGATCTAGATGACAAGGAAAAAATTGAAATAGAAGGAAGTATAGTTTTGTAAATATTATAATTCATATGAAATAAGCATTAATTGTTCCCCAGATATCTTCAATTTGAGCATTTCTAAAAAAATATCTTAATAAGATACATTTTAGAAGCCCCTTTAAAAGAAAATATGTATTACTTGTCACGAGATCTAGGATTGGTAGGTGATGCATAAAATGCTTTAACTGCAGCCAGTAAACGATCAGATGGTCGCGCAGGAGGAGGCAGCTTTATAGCGTCTGGGTCTAAAGGTTTATATTCACTATCTTCTAACTAAAATCAAATTTTATAGAATTTATATTCAAAATTAATTAAAAATACTAATAACTTAAAACATTTGCATATATAATGAATAAAATTACCATTATAAGTGGAACCATTAGACCAGCAGGGAGTTCATAATACGGTCCAGACGGTAGAAGATCATCAGGTGACACTTCAGGAGTTGTCGGAGTGAACCCTGGAGGAGGCTTAGATAAATCAGGTAATCCATTTTGAAATGATGGTGGTAGACCACCATCGTATCCAGGGGGACCAAATCCAGGAGGTGGTTGAGATAAATTAATATGTGGCACATTGTTTATATTATCGTCACAATCATTTCCAGCATTGCTATTTGAATTTTGACTATAATTGGTCTCAAAATCATAGAGACTATTTTCGCTGGAACCTTGCATACCATTCAAATGACCATAACCAACTTGGGGCGGTTCATTTTGAGTAAAAATCGGTTGACTAGTATTACAAAATACTGGCGGTTCATACGGAGGTATTTGAGCGCCTGGTATAATATTTGGTAGTTGACTGAATATTGGATCGTTAAATGGTAGACCCGGAAAGTTAACATTTTGTTGAATAGTATTTGGTGGCGGAACATTATTTTGTTCTGAACCCATTTGTACAATATTCATTTGGTGTACTTGCTTTTGCATTTCAAGATCTTGTATTTGTTTAAGTGTGTGATTCACAAAAGCTTGATGTTGTTTTTGATAGCTAAGGAAACATAATAGATATAAATACACAATAAACGTGAAAATAAAACATTAAAAAATATAACTGTATACTAACTTATCAAATGTAATCTTAGTTTGCTGCGTTAAAGGTGTAATGAGACTAGCATACTGAGATATAATATTGGCCGTATATTCTTGATAAGAATTTGTAGGATTTTTCATTTTATCGATCACTGACTGATCGAAGTAATTACTTTTAGATTCCCATAGCTGTAATAACTTGTTCAACTTCGTTTCCTGTTCTTCGGTGATAGCTAAATAAAATTGAATTAAAAAAATACCAATATTAAAAGCCTCCATTCATGTCTATATTAAAAATAATAATTTTTTATCATTACATAATGATACGACGAAAATGTGAAACTATTTAAAAATTATAATTTACCTATACTTGCATTACAAAACATAGGCACAACAACCGTTTCTAAAGATTTTTTTAAATCGTCAGCATTTTTCCTAGCACTAAAAAATAAATAGACAATTACGTTTATTAAATGTGGTATTAAAACCTAAATCATAAAAAATATATCAATAATACCAACCAGTGATGTAAAACATCATTAACTAAATAAATAATATGAAGTTTTTGAGTAAAGTTAGCTCCAGTTGTTGTTACTTTTTTAAGCAGATATTGAGCAATTAGCATGCCTGCATCGTGAGATGTTGAATGACTCAATATCCAACCTTTGCCTAAAAATAAAATAATTAAACTTAGGATTTAATTATACATATACATTCGGTTCAGAGCCAAGAAGCTTTAGGAACAAAACAAGAACAAGAACATCAAACAGACGGTCTTGAGGAGAGGCGGTCTTGAGAAACGTCAGGAAGTGAGAAATTACCTCAAATGTTTGAACTGTTTTAGGGAATACCTGATACAATTTTAATTCTATTTTACTGGATGAAGAAAATCGTCAACTATTTACAAGCAATCTCACGGAAGAATACTTGTCTCTCATGTCTTGGTGATATATGTGTTAAATAATCTCTACTGTATTTTTTTAAAATTCAAATGAAATTAATTCAAGATCTTAAACTATTCAATAATTAATTATTTTACCAGTTGAAATGCTATCTTTAGTGCAAGAATCTATAATTGGTTGTAAAATAGCATCAAAGTCAGTCAAAACAATGCTGGATTCTGTGGCAAGCCTCTGAATCATTTCAGCTTGGGCTGTTGCGACTGTTCCTTCAATTTGAGATTGTTGTTGTTGAATTAATGCCTGTAACATATAACAGAATATGTATAACATGTTAACACTTTAATGAGTAAGTCGATTTTAAATTCAGCTTTACGTAGATGCTACATTTGTATGTCTACCACTTATGACGATAAGTAGGTACAAATCCACTTAAGACGATAAGACATACAAATGCACTTTTTTCTCAGGATCGTGCAGCATGTATATCAATAAATTAACACTGTTGATAGCACACAATATTGGTTAATTTCTCCAAGTAAACATAAACAATACAGATATGTCTTCATTTTTAATAACAAAAAAATGCCCTTATTGAAGCTGGAAATTGATTTATTTGATTTATCATTATTAATCGATAAATTTCTCGCTCTAATTCACAATCTCCGAACTCCAGACCACATGCAGATCACCACACTCTCGTTATAAATTGTCATAAAATTATGAGTCTTCCCTTAATTTATGCTTATTTTTATCTTATTGAGATTCTTGTAGAAATTTTATAAAAACAACATTAATTTATAAAATTTAATTAAAACTCAATTAATACCACAAAATTAGTAACTAGTAATTTATTTTTACATTAACCCAAAATCTTAATATAATTCGTTTTTTAATATGGTTAAGAATAAGAGCACTATCAATAAATTGTAAATAATAAAATTAAAATAATTAAAAACCTACATTTATTTTATTGTATTTGTATTGTAAAATATAAACTCTTCAGATAATTTCAATAAATCCAAGGCACTAGGCTTGATGAAGAGTTATGCTTAAAAATATGTTTTAACAATTCCTATAACAATTCACAAGCTTTAACTTCAATGATTATTGAAAAATACTACGATAAAATTGTAAAATCTCACCAAACGCTGGGCGTTAAGATTTGCTTCAGACTGCTTGATTTGTTCTTGAAGATTTGCTTGTTGAACTAATATAGCTTCTACGGCGTTCGAGTTGAACACATTGGCAGTCATCCCCGCGGGCTGATCGGGCAGCATTTGTCTCGTGACCCATTGTGACAAATTGTTTTGATTCGCTAACACCCCTGGCGGCTCCGTTCCAGGAATGGACATTGCAAGATTACTATCCTGTTGAGGTATATTATATTGCCCACCAGGAGCGACAAAACCGACTTCTCGCCGACCGGTGGATTGCTTTAAAACTAAACAAACAGCATTATACTAGTGAGAATACTGATGGTTCGCGGTACTGCAATTGTAGCTTGGTCTGTAAATCGATTATGGTATCGTTTCTTCCAATGCTTACTTGCTTGCTCTGTCGTCACTTTGTACTGATAATAGTTAAAATGGTCCCCGCCATACAAAAAACTGAATTTCGGATTGTTCTTTTGTTTAGACTTGGTCATTTGCTCGAATTCGGGACCGTTTCTGGCTACGAATTGGGCTAGCTTATCGATTATGTTCCTGAGGTCTGTGTCTGAAAGTTTAAAAGCATATCGAATAAGAACAATCTCCTGAGCGTTTTCAATCTGTAGGTTATGTTTCGGACTTTTAAAAGGTAAAAAGTCAACGAATATAAGAGTAAACAGTATATCGCATACCTTTAGGCGGCTGTGGGAGATCCATTGCCAATTACATTCGGCTAAGCGGCTTTTGAATGTTTCGATATTTGATATATTTCCATTAGAGAGACGCGCTTTTAACTACAATTGACTTATTTACAGCGCCGAGCAATGTTGCCAGATAAAAAAAAACAATTACCAATATTTTTGGTCTAATTTTTTCGTCACAAAAGAATGCAATATATAAAATACTAAATACTATTGAAAAGATATTTTTAATTACATTTCAAAATGAATTTACTTGTATTTCCAAAGTCAAAAAAAATTAAAACATAATTAAAGGTAAAATAGATCTTTAGAGTAATACTTATTGCAGTTTGTAGCTTATCTATTTATAACTAGTTTTACTTTGTATGAAAAGATATTCACAATTTTCTTGAGTATAAATTATGTATATGTGTAACATAAAATTTTGGCAAATATTTGACTAACGTAGTTGTTGGCAGACATTCAAAAAATTCAAAACACTAAAAAATGGAAGATTGTCTATTAGATGCATACTTACAGGCAGTGGTGTAGTGGGGCGGGGGCGCGTGGGGTTGGCGCTCCCACACTTTTTCTAAACGATTTGGAAATTTTGCATAATATATGTTTCTAAAATTTATTTTAACTTAAATTAGTTAAATTGAAGACCGTTTAGTTGGAAACTTGGTGCGATAATTGTATCACTGCTGGTAGGGGAGGGGGTACTGAAATATTCTGTACATTTCTGGGCGCTCGCGGAGCCAATTCTGTGCGCCCGCGGATCGATATCTGTGCGCCCGCGGATCGATAACTGTGTGCCCGCGGTTCCATTTCTGCGCGCCCGCGGAGCCAATTTTGCGCGCCCGCGGAGCCAATTCTGCGCGCCCGCGGATCGATATCTGTGTGCCCGCGGTTCCATTTCTGGGCGCCCGCGGAGCCAATTCTGCGCGCCCGCGGATCGATATCTGTGTGCCCGCGGTTCCATTTCTGGGCGCCCGCGGAGCCAATTCTGCGCGCCCGCGGATCGATATCTGTGTGCCCGCGGTTCCATTTCTGCGCGCCCGCGGAGCCAATTCTGCGCGCCCTCGGATCGATAACTGTGTGCCCGCGGTTCCATTTCTGCGCGCCCGCGGAGCCAATTCTGCGCGCCCGCGGAGCCATTTCTGCGCGCCCGCGGATCGATATCTGTGTGCCCGCGGTTCCATTTCTGGGCGCCCGCGGAGCCAATTCTGCGCGCCCGCGGATCGATATCTGTGTGCCCGCGGTTCCATTTCTGCGCGCCCGCGGAGCCAATTCTGCGCGCCCGCGGATCGATATCTATGTGCCCGCGGTTCCATTTCTGGGCGCCCGCGGAGCCAATTCTGCGCGCCCGCGGATCGATATCTGTGTGCCCGCGGTTCCATTTCTGGGCGCCCGCGGAGCCAATTCTGCGCGCCCGCGGATCGATATCTGTGTGCCCGCGGTTCCATTTCTGCGCGCCCGCGGAGCCAATTCTGCGCGCCCGCGGATCGATATCTATGTGCCCGCGGTTCCATTTCTGCGCGCCCGCGGAGCCAATTCTGCGCGCCCGCGGATCGATATCTGTGTGCCCGCGGTTCATATATTGTATATTTTGTTAGTTGATTAACATCTGGAGATTTTTTCAAACCGCTTTCAAGATGGTGGATTTTGTGCCGAAAAAAAAATTTAGGCGATATTACATACTATACAAATATCTTCAAAAAATAATGCAAAAACTGCAACTAAAAATATTTGTGATACACTTGGAAAATCTCTAATTATTTGTCAATGCCAGAAATGGCTAAAACAATTTAAAAGTGAAAATTTTAGTTTAGAAAATAAGGTCGAAAACCTTTTTTGTCTGAGAACTTCTTTTAAAATCCTCGCCAGACGTCTGATTGGTTCATTTTTGGACGCCAAAGCGTCTGATTGGTGCATTTTTGGACTCGAAAGCGTCTGATTGGTGCATTTTTTGGCAATCAAATCAGCAGTATAAAAGATCGATATTCTCTCGTTTTATACGCAATTTGTCAACGAAATTTGCCAAGTATCATGCGGGCCGCGGGTTGGCTAGCCCCTAAACACGATAAGGGATCGACAACCTTTTTTGTCCATGAACTTCTTTTAAAATCCTCGCCAGACGTCTGATTGGTTCATTTTTGGACGCCAAAGCGTCTGATTGGTGCATTTTTGGACTCGAAAGCGTCTGATTGGTGCATTTTTGGCAATCAAATCAGCAGTATAAAAGATCGATATTCTTTCGTTTTATACGCAATTTGTCAACGAAATTTGCCAAGTATCATGCGGGCCGCGGTTTGGCTACCCCCTAAACACGATAAGGGATCGACAACCTTTTTTGTCCATGAACATCTTTTAAAATTCTCGCCGGACGCCAAAGCGTCTGATTGGTGCATTTTTGAACTCGAAAGCGTCTGATTGGTGCATTTTTGGCAATCAAATCAGCAGTATAAAAGATCGATATTCTTTCGTTTTATACGCAATTTGTCAACGAAATTTGCCAAGTATCATGCGGGCCGCGGGTTGGCTACCCCCTAAACACGATAAGGGATCGACAACCTTATTTTTTTCCGTGAACTTCTTTTAAAATCCTCTTAAGACGTCTGATTGGTTCATTTTTGGGCGCCAAAGCGTCTGATTGGTTAAATATTTATTAGTGATTTTATTTATATTTATGTATTTCTTATATTTAATCTTTAGTGTCATATATTTATTTACAATGTAAGTTGATTATCATTATTTTTATATTTAAGAATAATAGTAAAAACAATAATAATAATTCATTGTTTCTATTTTTTAATTCAAAAATATGTTTTTAGTATATCTAAATCTAATATGGAGATATATAATTTTTTATGCGGCCAGCGAAGTTATGATGCATTGCCAAAGTGGCCCGTAAGATCATTTGGATTGGCCACCCCTAGTTTAAACATTACTTAAATTACAGTGAACCCTTAATCAATGAAAAGCTGCAGGAATTGGAGTTCCATACTAAATCTCAAGATAATGTTGTCTTAGATGTTATGTGAAAGATGACCGTCAAAACTATTGGAAAGAACTTCTTCTTCACAATTAATGCACGGAGTTGTTAGAAGAAATGACGAAGATTAGAAGTGAATCCCTCATGATCAACAGGCTGTAGTTATCAAATTTGTTAAAGTTGAAATGAAAAAAAAATTGGCAAAACCACGTTACACATGTAATAATAAACTTGTAACATAAAGAAAGTATGAAACTAAACGGTGAGAATTAAACAAATATTCTCATAAGTATTATTTGTGATTTCATTATTTATTTTTGTAGTATTGCAAAAAATTGTACAAATATATGTATATACATTATATTTTATATACATTTTTGATAAGGCATTCTACGTAATAATTAACTAAATAAACAATGATTTCGGTTCATAAATACAATATGACTTGATCATTCGACATATTGTTAAAATATATGTTTCATTTTTATGTGCAATAGCTAAAATTGGCTAATGGTCGACAAAAGTGTTAAATCACGATTCATTTCTTTTGTGTCAAAAAATATAAGGTAAATATGAAATAGTATTATTTTGTTTTCTTCCCTTGACAGTTTTTTCTTATTGCGAATAGCATTTACCTACAGCTACACATATCTTTATTTTTATGAAGACCGTTCTAGAGCTCTTTCTTTCATGCGCGTAATGAATGCAGCTTTTTTTTTCTTTCTAAAGTTGACGTATGGATCGCTCATGTTTATATCTGAAAGAAAACATTTTGAAATACTGTAATCTTATTTTGTCTAACAAGTATGATTTGTTTCGGTAATATTATTACCTCTACCTGGATCTTTGTTTTTCGATGCACTCACTGGAGCTGTTATGCCTTGGCCTGTTGCACCTAGGCCGGCGCCTTGAGTCCATCCCATTTTACGTAGCATTTGGTGTCCTTTATTAGTAGAATCTAATTCAGTAATTGTGCCTGAATTACTTTGTTCCCTGCAGCAAAGTGAATTCATCGATTAAAAAGAGATATTTTTGTATTCAGCTGGATTAAAGAGAACTCTGAAGAAACTTACGATCTATTTGATGATCGATCATTTCTAGATGAATGATATTCTTCTACGGTATTGCGATCTTCAGAATCGGGACTTCCCTTTCTATTGAAAGAGTGAACAGGTGATTGTGATGGGGATATATTTGGAGACCGATGACCACGATAGCTTCCCCGACGATTTCCTCCTCCGGTGTCTTTGTCGGGTGATATAGATCTCGCCCGAGGAGTGGGTGATTTCGATCTTGAATTTTCACGTTCTTTACTTGGACTACGACTTTTTGATCTAAGAATAAAATTATGAATATAAATACATATATAATTTAATAATAAACATTACGTATTTATGTACAAACCTGTAACGTCTCACAGGCAGTGATCTTATAGGAAAATATTCAAGAAGAATTGGTGAGGGTGATTTGGACCTCTGTCTGGCACCACTTTTTATATCTTCCTCTTTCTGTTTACAAGCTGAACTTTTAGCTTGATAATACTCGTAAAGGCCTAATTTTTCCCAACCTTCACTGTGAAAAGAAAAAAACATAAAATAAAATGTTCAATCTAAAAATGATATCATTTATCCATTTATAGTTTCATAATCCATCTACATCTCATAAATTTCAAACGTCAATTCGTTTCGGAATATAAAAAATATTTGAAAAATAATTGGATTTTGGAATTATTCACATTCATTCAAACTTAACAAAATCAGTTATTTATCCTACTTTTCATAGCATACACTCAGTCATAATATCGTCGTCCATTCTTTTATTCATATCTAACCTTGTTATTTGTAAATTCTCTTTGTTATTTTCTCCTCTGGTATTTTCTTCATTAGTCCATGTCCTGAATTATGTGAAGAAATCAAAATGTAATCATAACAACATAAATGCAAAAAAAATTGACGACTAATTTGAATCCATGAGAACGTACTCATTATGGGGACTATGTTTATTGCCAATAATTGTTTAACTTCATTTAATAAAATATAATAAATTTAACTCGTCAGGAATATAAATACACAGTATGTAGAATATAAATCTGTTCTAGAGATGGATATGCACTCTGCATGCACAAAAGATTTTATTTTATCACCAATTATTAACACATTATATACGGGAAGCAAAAAAATATGGAGTATGTCAGCTTTTTTTTCACATTAGTTGTCTTATGAGAATTTTTCCAAACTCTTTTTACTTTGTATAGCAATAGTGTAGTGCAATATCTGTGTATGTGTGTATGGTTAACGTATTGGATCCTTTTCTCATCATCTTTTTCTTCTCTATGTGCTCTGTTTTCCAAGAATGTTAACACCCAGAAGTCCCATCTTGACTTTGTCGAGTACTAGCCGGGACAATAATCCGATACTAGGACCGCTCCACTACTGGAGGTTCTTCAGCCATGTCTTTCACCAGCCCTGACTCCGATGACCTATGGATCTATCCCTGTACTATCAGGCATAGAAGGTTATATTTTTGGCTTCATCTTCAAAGGTAGCACATCGGCATTGAGCGTCTGGACAGTGCATGCAATTTTAAGCATCTTTCCGGAATATTTTTCCAGAAGTATCCAAGCTTGTCTGTTAATTCTCATATAGTCTTTGTTGGATTTGATTCAGTTTCACTTTAACCTTTCTCTCATTTCAAACCATATTTTCTAAACTAAAATTTTCATTTTTAAATTGTTTAAACCATCTCTGGCATTAACAAACAGTTAGAGATTCTTCAAGTGTATCACAATTATTTTTAGTTAAAGTAGTTGTATTATTTTTTTGTAGAAAATAACGTTAACGTTAAAAGACTAAGAAAATATACAATACGTGTTATCAAAGGGATAGCTGAGAAACAATTGATGGTCAAAAAGTGAGTATAAAAAACAGCATTCCTAATGGGACAATCTAATATTTACACCTATTTATTACAATGAGACTAGTAAGATGAGTAATAAAATATATTTAATCGAGTTAATATAGTGAATAATGTTGTAAAATATGCAATAATATTTAAATTATTGTGACAAGACAAATCTATCTATTGCAAAATAGAAAATAACTATATACAAATTTCACCTGTCTCGAGGTCTAGTGTAGACGGGCGATGCATAAAATGCTTTAACAGCAGCTAACAAACGGTCCGATGGCGGTGCTGGAATTGGAAGTTTAATAGCATCTGGATCCAAGGGTTTATATTCAGTATCTTCTAACTATAAAAAAACAGAAAATATTCAGCCATTTGTGTCAATGTTGTCACTTAATTGCCATGGAACAGTAGGTCATGAAATATTTAATTTATTAGTATTTATCAATACGCCACAGGCAATAAAGCCTTATTTAGTAATCACAATTATATATGACGACAACAATTTATAGAATCAAGAAGTATTTACCATTATAAGTGGAACCATTAGACCGGCCGGAAGTTCATAATACGGCACTGATGGAACTAGTTCATCTGGACAGACTTCTGGTATAGTCGCAAATCCCGGGGGAGGTTTAGACAAATCAGGTAATCCATTCACAAATGCTGCCGGTGGTATATTACTATCGAAAAATCCAGGAGGTGGCTGTGATAAATTAATGTGCGGTATTTTGTTCATATTATCTTCTCTGTCGATTCCAGAATTACTATTCGAGTTTTGACTGTAATTAGAGTCAAAATCATATAAACTGTTATCGCCGGCATTATTTATCTGCATACCATTTGAATGACCATAACTCCCTTGCATTTGATTTTGACCAGTTTGATTAAAAATTGGCGCATTCGTATTACAAAATCCCGGTGGTTCAAATGGTGGTACTGGATTCACTGATATGATATTCGGCTGCTGATGATTAAATACTTGATCGTTGAAAGGAGGAACGGGAAAGTTATGTTGCATAGAGTTTTGTTGGATGATACTGTTATGTTCGGGACCCATTTGAACCATGTTCATTTGTTGTTCATACATTTGTTTCTGGATATCCAACTGTTGTATCTGTACAAGCGTATGATTTACAAATGCCTGATGCTGTTTCTGATAACTAAAAATAAGTTGTTTTATAAGATAATTAAAAACAGTGAATAAAAATGGGTACTCTAAAATATAATATCTTCATGATTGAAATTAAATATCATTTATAATAACTTATTCTGGATTCTAAGCATTGTACTCCAGAATACCAGTAAAAATCAAATTTATTAAAAATAATACGAATTATAAAAAAGATAATTGTACACTACGATGCAACAATAACAATGTTATAATCTTCAGAGAGTTCAAATTTCAATGAGGTGAATTTATTTTTTTAGATTGCGTCAGGACTAAATTATAATGCTTACTTTTGCAGCATAATTTTGGTTTGCTGTGTTAAAGGTGTGATAAGATTGCCATATTGCGAAATGAGGTTAGCCGTGTATTCTTGATAAGAATTGGTAGGATCTTTCATTTTTTCAATCACCGATTGTTCGAAGTAATTGCTTTTAGATTCCCATAACTTTAACAGCTTATTCAACTTAGTTTCTTGTTCTTCAGTGATAGCTAAATCAAGTCAAAAATGTCATATTATTTCACAAATTCTTTTATGAACATTGTAAATAGACAAACATAATTAAAATGGATCCAAATTGACAAAGAAAATCTTCCCTTATATAGAATATTGATTTTCCATGTTCATTTCTGAAACAATATATAAATGACAATAGATAACATTACAGTAGACCCGCGGTAATCCGGCCCCAGGATAATCCGGCACTCCCCTGTAGTCCGACATTACAAATACAAGTATATGTGCGATAAAACTTTGTCAATGTAAAAAATGCAAGTGTGATTCTGGACCACTTAAATTGTAATCAATCTTTTTGTAAGTTGTCAACTGAACATAGCACAGGACGATCCACAATATATGATATAAAGAAGGACCGCAACAATGGTCAAAAAAGGCCAGGCAAGAGGTAAACTTTCAAGAAAGCTAAAAAACCAGAGACAGAGGAAAAGCTTTGTATATTTGTTTTCTTCGGGAAATAAACAGGCATACACTTATTTCTGGGCCCATGTTGGCAATGAAAGCAAAGTTGTTTTGCAAGGAGATAAAAAAAACATTTGTCGGATTACCGTGGGACTACTGTACGAAAAAAAATGTTATTCGGAAGATCAAACAGATCCACAGCCAACTGAATTAAATGCTTCATTATGCTACAATCTTTTAAAAAACTAAAGATTATGCACACACAACAAAAGGGAAATTGTGAATTATAAAATTAAAATGTTTAAGATAATTTTTTTTACATAAAATTAAATATTTGTATGTGTGTATGTATGTGGGTAAATTTACTGTAAATATTATATTTATAGTAGTATTATAGTGATCTCCGTTTCTTAATTTATGGGTATTATTTAATTTTATACATATATTATATGGTATTACAATGCATAAACAAAAATCATAATTATTATACAAGAACTCATTATATTTTTTAGAGGCAGCATCAAAAAAAAATAAAAAATTGTATTTTTTTTCTAGTCTAATAAAAATATCAAATATTACCTATGCTTGCGTTGCAAAACATGGGTACAACAACCGTTTCTAAAGATCTTTTCAAATCATCAGCATTTTTTCTAGCACTAAAACAAAATAATGTCAGTATTATGAGTAAACAACTTGAATTTCTACCCCAGAGAGATAAAAAGGGGATTTTTGAAATATACATCATTACCGTTGATAGACATTTAACACACTTTTTTTTATTAATTGCATAAAACGTAAAAAAATACATTTATAATTCTTTCTGAATAAAAATCACTACCTCTACGAGAGAAATTCAATAAATCTATTAATGTTATCAAAATTTGAGATACAATGAAACTATAAATGTGTGTTTATTAAAACTTCAAAAAAAAATATTAGTAAAAAAAAATATATAAATATGATACTAATTTGGTTTAATATAATATTTGACTAGGAGCAATGTGTTCACTTTTATTTTTAGTAATTTACTGATGAATATTAAAAATAATAAACATACATTCGTGATTATATAGAAAATAAATAATAAAGGTTTATATTTTTAAGGTTCCTACAACATATTACAATAACCAGGGCTTCGAACTGTTATTTTTTCAAAGAAATATTATATTAGCAAATTAAATAAATAACAATGAATACGTACGTTATCCTAAGTTTTCATTTTAACTCTTATTGAATGACAAATTATGCGGAATTTTGCATTAACCCTTAGTATCAAATAAAATACATATTATGGCGGTAAATATACGGGAGACCCAAAATGGTTGTCGTTTTATTGGTTGACCGTTTTTGGGGATTAGTTGCACTTAAGCTGCTGCACTTTCAAGTTGCGTTTTGGGCTCTTTCGGTGACTATACTTATCAAGAATAAATTGTGATTTTTAAAATTCAAATTTAAGCTGTTGGGGAGCATCGACATACATGTATGTCCGAATTCTCATGTCTCAAAAAGAGTACTCTTGCACATTGAAGCTCGGAGACAGACAGAGAAAGAGCGAACTTAGCGCAGTTTGGGAGACTGAGACGCAAAGATAAACAGGCCCCGAAGCCTTCATTTTGATACATTTAAACCTAAACAAACAATAAATGCAATACTTTATTGTGAACAATTTGGCCGTTTAGCAGTGGAAATACAAAAAAATGACCCTCTCTTGTGCATCGAAGACAAGTATTTTTACAGTATAATGCCCACCCCCATATGCCGAAGATAACCTCAGGAAAAAATAAACAGCCTTAAATGGAAGACAATTCGACATCCTCCTTACTCTCCAGAAATCGCTCTGTCGGATTTTCATCTTTTTAGATCTATGCAGCATTATTTGGATGGGAAAAATTACAAAACAAACGATGAGATCAATAATGGACTTGTAGAATATTTTCGTTCAAAGTCCGTGATGTTTTATGACAGAGGCATTAAAGTGTTGTTGGGTTGATAACAATATTGTTTGAAAACAAATTTGTGCATAAGAATGGTAATCAAAAATCAACCAAACTCTCTTCCACATAAGACATGTACCCAATGAAAAAACGATATTTTCAAGCCAGTTTAGTTTCAGTTTTCGTTCCAACTAAAATTACAATTTTACCAGTTTTCGGTTCAGTTCCGGTTCGAAGCCCTGATAATAACAATAATATTTTTCATAACATTCAGAATTCCAGATCTTTTTCAATTGTATACAGCTATAAAATCAAATCTGCATTATGCTTTATGCCAGAAGTTCCCAAATTTTTCTCATGATGAAACACTTAGCAAATAGGAAAATTTAGAATTTAATAAGATAAAACCATTCTAGACATGCTCAAAAGACTTTTTCACTTTCCGCGAAATACAGTTTGGGAAGCCCTGCTTATACTATACAGCAACTATAAAAAAACCCTTATAAAAGACAATAAACTAGATATTTATAAAATATAAATAAAATAACCAACCAATGGTGTAACACGTCATTAATTAGGTAAATGATGTGAAGTTTTTGAGTAAAATTAGCACCAGATGTTGTCACTTTCTTAAGTAAATATTGAGCTATCAACATGCCCGCATCGTGAGAAGTAGAATGATTCAATATCCAACCTTTACCTTCGGAAAACAAACACGAAAATGTCAATTTAAATACAAATAGCTGTAAATCAAAGAGGAACATAGTATTTGTATTAAATTTTAAGTACTTCTACCTGTTGAAATACTATCTTTTGTACAAGAATCTATGATTGGTTGTAGAATTCCATCAAATTCTGTCAAATTAATATTACATTCTGCGGCTAATTTTTTAATCATTTCAGATTGGGCGTTAGCGACAGTCTCTTCCATTTGAGACTGCTGTTGTTGGATTAATACCTAGATTAAAAAATTAATGTGAATTTTTAAAAGCTATATTTTGTAAAAAATTGCTAGAAAATATTCCTACAGTTATAATTTGAGTCATATTTCATTATGTTATGGCTAAGGTTTCAATTGAAACTATATAATTTATGAAATAAAAAATCTGAATTGCATGGCTATAAAAAATATCATATGCTTTTTAATAATAGTTATCTACAGATGGCTATGCATAGTACTAGTATTTCACATTTTCTGCTATTCATTATTGGCACATTAAAGATTTGTATCCATCTATTAACGTCGTAATTTTTTTTAAACAAAAAAGTTTTCTATGGAAGATAAGGAATATTTCTTTAATTTTATCTATCTATTGTTTGCCTACTATACTGTTTTATTTTGTCTAATTAGGTTTTTGAATATATTAACACATCTTATCCGGTTACAATATTAACCCTTTGCGGTCGTTTTTCTACTTTCAGCCACCAAAGCTTTTTTACCATTCTTGCCGTATGTCTGCTTTCAGCTACCACAACAAGGAACCGTACAAATCTTAACTCTATTCATTCATGTATCAGTTTATAATTTCTCTGAACGCTCTTAAGTATCTAAGCGACTTCGTTACAAACCAAAACATTGCCCTGACAAATCAGAGATAACAAAACTCAATATAAAAAAACGCAGTCAAACCACACTCGCCATACAAAACGCTGTGGTGAGTCAGTCGCCTTTTGAGAGTGAAGAAATCGACAAGCTTCGGAGATACTTCGTAGAATATCAAATTACGTTTAGCCCTTTGCACTCCGCTGTTCCCTCTTAGAGGACATTGTGATTCTATCATACTCGGATGTTTTCACTGATGGAACATTAAAGTTTATTAGTGACTAGTGATTACCCGGCATATGTCGCAATACCACATCTTGCATAACAAACTGCACACATAAACAATATTTTTACTATACCTATATTATTCCCGCAAGTGTAAACAATAAGTTGACAAAGTTTTATCGCAATCGGATGAACAATTTGACAGCTCACTAAATACGGACAAACCAACATTGATTTTTATATATTAGACTATGCCTATGCTACTCACGCCATCCTTAGCAATAAGTGGAAAAAGTTTTATCGCAATTTGATGAACGGTATGGCAGCGCATTACATACGAACAAACAGAGATTTATTTTTATATATTAGAAGATTAACGAGAATCAACTTATTCCAGCAAAATTTTTTGAGAAATACATTTCTCTGAAGCTTTCTATTGAATTGGAATAAAAAAATCAAATAAAAATATGGTACAATTACTAAGATATATAAAAAAAATGTCAGCAGGTTTTATGTTAGAAGAGAAGATGAAAAGTGCGCGTGGAAAGACAAAAGAATCGTCACACTGCTTAGTATCTACCACAATACAGAGATTAAATCTACCTGTAGAGTATTACATGGTGGAAATGTATCAGTCAATAAGCCTAAAATGGTTTTAGATTATATAATAAATATGGATGCTGTGGTTTGTGCAAATCAATATGCTTTGACATATTTTTTTCTGCGAAAGTCATTGAAATGGTGGAGAAAGTTATTGTTGTGGTGGCTGATTTATCTGTATTATCAACTCTTATATAATTTACCACATCTTAGAAGAAAAAAATAAAGACTCTCATAGTTGATATTCGGGAACAGAGAACATGTCTTCGGCAGATAATAGACTAAACAATAAATTACATATTCCCGATGTGGGAGAAAGAAAACGGGACTATATTGTTTGTTCTGACAGAAAAAAATCAGGTGGAAGACTTAAAACTACTTATTATTGTCAAACATGCACTAATCAGCCTGCCATGCATATTGGGGAGTGTATTAAAGTTTATCATACTGTACAAAATTAGAAATAAAATTTTGTTTTCTTTTGGAAATATATATTTCTTGATGTCTACAAATTCATGTAAGTCCAATATCATTATAATACTAGGTACTATATAATACGAGGGTTCGTAAATGCATGTTTCTGTGACAAAGTGGCACCGAGTAGCTGGTAAATAATATTCAGGATGGTTCGGAGTGCAAAGGGTTAACTGTAATTAGGCATTCTCGCTTGTTATGATATTTCAAAATAATACTCCAACAAAAAGAAAGGTACCAAAAGAAGCATACCCGAACATTGGACTGCATATCGGAGACTGCTTTCAAAGATACCACACAATGGAGAATTATAAAATATAACGTTTACATAAAAACATGTTATTGAAAAACATTATTGTCTAAATATACATCTAATATTCAATAAAGAATTGATAAATTTTGCTTATCCTTCATAATTTTGCATGTTATGTATCACTATTCTTTCAATGGAAATTAATTCCGACTAGTACGACACTCATGTCCAAATTTTATGTCCACAAAGGTTTAAACAGGCATCATCTTTCATTAAATAGCACCAGCTTGTGTAAAATATAAACTTTATAGAAAAGCTGAGATAATAAATATAAATTCTTATTATTTCAAATAGTAATTATCTAAAGTAGCCATAGTACTATCTAGTCTTAATGAAATCAACATAGAACATAGTGATGATGTATTAAATATCATACCGAATGCTGCGCATTAAGGTTATCTTCTGATTGTTTGATTTGTTCTTGTAAAGTGGCCTGTTGTGCGACTATATTATCAATAGAGTTCGTATTAAAAGAAACTGGCGGTAGTCCTGGTGGGCGATCTGATAAAATTTGTCTCTTTGGCCACTGTGGTGAGTTAATTTGGTCGTGTGGTCCTGCCAAGATATCCATTCCAGGCGCAGGGAGTCCCCTCGGAATGTTGTATTGCCCAGGGGGCGGAGTGACAAAGTCAACATCTTGGCGGCCGGTCGATTGCTTTAAAACTAAACAAATAACGAGATTTACATAACAATATAAAGAATCCAAATCACTTCGCAAACTCTGATCATAATAAAGATTGAGCGTAGCGTTTCTTTATAGCTTACTGGCTTGTTCCGTTGTCACTTTGTATTGATAGTAGTTAAAATGTTCACCGCCATATAGAAAAACGAATTTTGGATTGTTTTTCTGTTTGGATTTTGTCATTTGCTCAAATTCGGGCCCATTTCTGGCGACAAATTGCGCTAACTTGTCGATTATATTTTTGAGATCCGTATCTGAAATGAATGAATGAGAATATGAAGGTGGCGTTGCCGTGTTTTAGGGTTATAAAGCAACAACTGTATAGAACGACGTAAACCTTTTGGTGGTTGCGGAAGGTCCATCCCCAATTAATGATGATTGCTTTGACGCTGTTGACATTTAATATGCATTGACAGTACGCATGCACAATGTCGCTGATTTATTTACAGCGATTGTAATATTACCAGGCCGAAAAAATATTTCATAATTTACATATATATTAAATTATAACGACCAAAATTAATAATCACATTCGACGTGCATAACAAAATACGCAAATATTATTCGTAATTTTAAAAAATGTTTCCATATATCCACATTTTTATATCGTGCATCTATTATTTTCATTCGGATGTTTCAATATTCGCTATCGTCAGAAAATTTTAATTAATTTATGAAATGAAATGGAATTTTAGTATTTGTCAAGATTCTTTACCTTTTATAATTTATTGCCGTTTAAGAATAATTTATATATTGTCTATATAATATGTATTTTTAAAAAATAGGTCTATATTTAATTCGTAATAAAATTCACAGTTATATTATCTCAAATAAATGCTTACATGTTTCATAAAGAATTTTTATATTTACCATTCTTGTATATAAATATAATATATTAAAATTAAATAATTCGATATTGTTATGAAATGTGTCACATTTATATAAAAAAAAGCTAATTTATCCACCCTTCTAATTAGAATATATTACGCTTGTTTTATTGAAGTTGGTTGATTTAGATTATTTTCATTAAATTATACTGACTATGGCAACCCTCGACTCCAGTATTGATCTTTGAGTATTGCGGATCTGGCTGCAGAAGGATTGTCATTCTTTTCAAGATGTCGACCCAGGTTGGTTCTAACTTAATTTTCACTCTATAAGTCCCTTTCTTTGATATTCTAATACAATCTCTGTAATTATGTTCATATCCACCTTTCATTCAAACACATTGCAGTTCTGACGTTTTTCAATTTAGACATACAGCAAAACCAAACATCATTCATATTTCACTATTTTGTAATTTTAAATCTTTACTGACTTACATAATACACATTTAAAATATAATTATATTTTAACGCCTTAATCTCATGAACACTATTGAAAATCAATTGACATATTGTAACATATATTAGAACATTTTTATATTTTATGACTTCTAATATTTAGCAGATCTAGACGAATCTGTATTTACGTAAGATTTATAATAATTTCAAGGAGATGAAACAAATTTATGTTATAATATGAAACGTTACCATGTATTATTGAACTTTCCGATAAGAAATAAAAATTAAAACATTTACTTTCATCAAAGACTATGAAGCAGTTCCGACTTTTGAATAAATACATATATGATCCATAAGGAATAGTATCTAAAATTTGATACTATTTAAATGTCGTTTTAATATCCATGAATGGGAAAAGATTCCATATATATCATCTGTATCATATATTCAATTCCTCGTGTGCTAGATATTGA
Organism: Stenopsyche tienmushanensis; assembly: GCA_008973525.1. NCBI lineage: Eukaryota > Metazoa > Arthropoda > Insecta > Trichoptera > Stenopsychidae > Stenopsyche > Stenopsyche tienmushanensis. Next base: position 864,158 of record WACJ01000130.1, read on the forward strand.
AGGCAACATGATTTTTGAGTTTTATATATGAACAGGATGTCATCTGGGTGAACGTATCGAAGGGTGCTTTTGCAGCGGTCTTAATATAGAGTGTGGGTGGTTTTTTAAGACTAAACAGCTTCTCACAGCTCTTTTAGCTCAGCTCGTTGTACAATTAAATTTTATATGATATTCCTAATATCCTAAAAGTAATTATTATATCACACTCGTTTTTTGTTATTATCTAAATCTGACTCATATCTGCTGTTTTTTATGCCAAGTATAAAATTGATTTACAGCAATACCTCGTTTAGCACTTGGGATGCATTCCTAGACAATCAGGCGCTAATTGAAGCAATGTTAACTCCCAGAGGTCCGGGCGAACATATGTATGCATCTCGCGAATATAAAATAAATAAAAAAGTGCCGCAAAGGCGTAACAATTTTTTTTCTTCATATTCTTCACACACAGATAATATCACTAGCAACATTTATGTTAAATTTGATGAAAAACCTCGTCACTCAAGTGAAAAACCTCGTCACTCCTTAATAAGCACTTCGGGTTGTTGGTTTAGTTGCGCCAGCACCTATACATTTGTTTTTCGTTCCATCCAGGAGATTTTCAACATTCTTCTGTAGGTCCACATCTCAAAGGCTTCTAGACGCTTACACATTGCATTAGTACAATGTGTAAGCAGTGTAGTAATCTCAATCATATTGTTTTGGAAAGTTCTTTTGAGTATAGTATTTTTTTTCATTTTTATGAAGACTGCACTCGGTATTTGTAGTTCTGCACTCTCTTCATGATATCGTCTTCTATTTGGATCATTCCATTGATGCTGTTTGAGGTTTTGCTGAAACCTAGCCACTTCGTTTTTTTAATGTTTAATTTCAGCCCCATTGATATCTGTGTGTGATGACTGCATTTAATAATCCTCGCAGATCGTTGAAGTTCTCTCTTTTTGGGAACCCTTGGTTACCTCTGATCATAGCTTCATTCACACTGCGTTCATAAGGTTATCAAATAATTCTTGCCGAGCAAGGTCGATACTGCTTATAGTGTCCATGCTATTTTTCCAAAATTATACAATTAATTGTTTATTTTATTAATAATTGAACATTGCTAACGAACACTACAGCATTAATTGAGGAAGTGTTAAGCGAGGTCTTACTGTACTTGAATGTTAAAAATGCTAATTTTATTTTATTTGATCTTAAAATTGTGTATTATTATATCTTATTAAATTATGCAATGCAAGTATATTGTGAAATATATTAAATAGCATAGTAAGTCGATATGTACATTATAAAAAAAATGATGTGGTCATCAAAAGTAACATTATTAAGTTTGTCATTACGCGATACATTTATTTTTTCAGCGCATGAAAGCTTCCCGATGCCCTTCCGACGAACTTGCAATAACCAACTGTGCATTTGTCAATTCAGATGATTTCGGCAATGATATTAAGTAAGATATTAATTTTTTTAAAGCATTTTTTAAAATTATACCTCCTTAGGATTGTTAATTGATGCTTAAAATTAAAATAAAACTTCATTTTTCTACCTTAATTTTCATCTAGACATGTTGAAGTATCTACAGGACCGTCACAACACTTCATATTTACAATCCGTCAGTATCCTGGATTGGAAAGAGGAACTATTGGCTTTTCTGCTCCTCAGAGAAAATGGGCTACTTTATCTATTGGACAAGTAATGTATTATTTAAATAAGAGTACTTATATTAAAAACTTTACATAATCAATATCACGTTTTCTTATCCATACAGAGTATAGATGTAAAACCAGTTAAACCCTCATCGGCAGAATGTCTCTGTTCTCTAGTTCTCGAAGCAGACTTTATGTCTAAAAAAGTGTAAGTTATTCAGAAATAAAGTGGTTCATTCATTGTTTATCATTCATTCATTACTTGTTATATTGTTACAGAACAACAACTGAACAATACGATTCCGATCAAATGGCTCGAGATTTTCTCTCTCAGTTTACCGGCCAAATATTTTCAGTTGGACAGTTATTAGCATTTAGTTTTAGGGACAGAAAGATTCTGTCTTTGGTTGTCAAGGGTCTAGAAGGTAAATTGCAATAGATTTAGTGTTTTTATATATTAGAAAAAAATACATTTGTTGCATAATTTTATATCACTATTTAAGCTGCCGATATAGCCGCTATGAAAGCAGGCGGAGAAGCAAAACCAAGAACTGTTAGAGTTGGCCGATTACTTGCTGATTCTTGTGTACAGTTTGACAAAGCTGAAAATTCGTCTTTGAATCTCACCGGAAAAGCTAAAGGGTATTTATTACATTTTTTGCATAAAATATTTATCAATGAGTTTGTTTTTTAATTTTATATTATTGATCTTAAATAGAATACAACCAAGGCAGTCTATAATAAATCCAGATTGGGACTTTGGCAAAATGGGAATTGGTGGTCTCGACAAGGAATTTAATGCTATCTTCAGAAGAGCGTTTGCATCAAGAGTTTTTCCTCCAGAAGTTGTTGAGCAATTAGGTAATTTATTATAGGAAGTACATGCTTGGTTAACTAAATTACATCACAAGGAATGGTTGATAAAAAATAATTTAATTTACAGGTTGTAAGCACGTGAAAGGTATATTGCTTTACGGTCCACCTGGAACTGGTAAAACTCTAATGGCGCGTCAAATTGGTACAATGCTCAACGCTCGAGAGCCAAAGATTGTTAATGGACCCCAAGTATTGGATAAATATGTAGGCGAGAGTGAAGCTAATATAAGAAGACTGTTTGCTGATGCTGAAGAAGAGGAGAAACGAGTTAGTTATTATTGAATTTATAATGTATATTTGATGTAATTATAGTAGATCATATTTATATTATTGAAATGCTTATAAAATGTATGAACTTTTTTAGTGTGGACCCAATAGTGGATTGCATATTATTATATTTGATGAAATTGATGCTATTTGTAAAGCAAGAGGCTCTGTTGGTGGAAATACTGGTGTTCATGATACCGTAGTAAATCAACTGCTGGCTAAAATTGATGGTCAGTATCGTCAAAAATGAAATATTTTATCAATAACAGTCTTTATAAATTGTCTTATTTATATTAAAGGTGTGGAACAATTGAATAACATCCTTGTAATTGGTATGACTAATAGAAAAGATATGATTGATGAAGCTCTAATGAGACCTGGAAGATTGGAAGTTCAGATGGAAATTGGATTGCCTAACGAAGAGGGTAGATTCCAGATTTTAAATATTCACACGAAAAGGATGAAAGATTTCAAAAAAATCAATGAAGACGTTGATAATAAGGTATGTATAATTATATTAACACGCGTTAAGGCGGTGAAATTGTGTACCGTGTCAGACAGAAAGAAAAGAAATAGAAAAAATTCTGAGTTCTAATAGCTAAGAAGCGATTACCAGCATCTTTCCTAAAGTGTTATATGTTAATTATATATTGAGTAAACTACTTAAAACTGTATTTTTAAACAATTAAATGTTGATTACATTAGGAATTAGCGACTATGACAAAGAATTTCTCTGGTGCTGAATTGGAAGGTTTAGTACGAGCTGCTCAATCAACAGCTATGAATCGCCTTATAAAAGCTGCCAGTAAAGTTGAACTTGATCCACAAGCGATGGAGAAATTATATGTCAATCGTGCAGATTTCCTCCATGCTCTCGAACATGATATCAAGCCTGTAAGTATTATCAGGATTTTATAAAAAATTATCAGAATTATACTCTAATTATTTTACTTGATTTTGATATTAATTCATTTCGTAGGCTTTTGGAACTGCAGCTGAGGCTCTTGATCACTTTTTGTCTCGAGGTATTATCAATTGGGGTACACCAGTCTCTTCTTTACTCGAAGATGGTACATTGTACATTCAACAAGCTCGCGCCACAGAAACTAGCGGTAATTTTAAATTTGTTATTCAACTAAATAATATAATATGTGAAATTTTTGACCAATGTTTTAATGGTTTAAACTGTTTCAGGCCTCGTATCTGTATTGCTCGAAGGACCTCCAAACTCTGGTAAAACTGCTCTTGCTGCACAACTTGCAAAACTATCTGACTTCCCATTTGTAAAAGTATGTTCACCAGAAGATATGGTCGGTTTCACAGAAAATGCCAAGTGCTTGCAGATTCGAAAGGTTACTAGATTTTTCTATCTATGATAAAAATGTATTGTACAATTTTTTAGCATGATATAATAAAATACTTTTGCAGCGACTTAAATTAAAGATTAAATACTTCTTTAACAGCAAGCTGATACTCAGTTTATGTACTATTCATTGCTACTTTTACAAATCATGACTTACTTGTCACTCGATATCTCTTACATAGTCGACCCTACCCAACAATATAGAGCATGATGAACCTCACCGGTTCGGAGCTAAGAAGTTTTAGGAACAGATTAAAGACAAGAAGAACATCAAATAGAACGCCGAGATTAATGTAACCCCTTCCTGTAAATGGATATTGAAGTGTGTCCATATTGAAGTGTGTCCTGTGAAGGTCCATATGCATTATGATGATGATATATTATATTGTCATTGACCACATCTTAAATTTTGTAGATTTGAACCTAAAATGTTTAAGTTAGTAGTGTAACCATTTAATCCTGGAGCTATTCAGAGATTAATGAAATAATTTATATTTTAGGTATTCGATGATGCTTACCGCTCAACTTTATCTTGTATTCTTGTGGATAATATTGAAAGACTTTTGGATTATGGTTCTATTGGACCCAGATACAGCAATTTAACATTGCAAGCACTTTTAGTATTGTTGAAAAAACAACCACCCAAAGGACGTAAATTGCTTATACTGTGTACCAGCAGCAGGAGGTATGTTTATAAATCATATATCAGATGCAATTATTGAATGTAATATATTTTATCATATTCAAATGTATTTTTATTAGACAAGTCTTGGAAGATATGGAAATGGTTTCTGCTTTCACCGGTATTTTGCATGTACCGAATCTTTCAAAATCGGAGCATTTATTAGCTGTCTTGGAAGAATCTGATGTATTTTCTAAAAAAGATCTTGCTAACATTCAAAAGAAAATTAAAGGAAATAAGTAAGAATATTTTAGATGTGAATTAAAATCAATTTACGTTTATTTTTAAATGTTATTTATTACAATTTGATTGAATTATTTTTAGGGTGTTTATTGGTATAAAGAAGTTGCTCGCGTTGATAGATATGGCGAGACAAACCGAAGAACAGTACAGAGTGGTGAAATTCCTTACGAAATTGGAGGATGAAGGTGGATTGGACGCAGGAACCTCTATACAATAAGGGGCGCCCGGCCCCTAGCATTTAGTCAATCAAACCATAAGACCGTGTGCTGTTTTTTCTATACCTTCTTATAATGGCAATATTATATCCTCTGATGAACATTGCACAATTTCTAATAATGTAATTCTACTCAATGAAACAAAGAAAATTAACTGTAACGCCGAAAAGGATCAAACCAAGAAACAAAAAGATTCGAAAATGCATCAAAATTTCAATAACAAAGCTGCATTTTGTAAACTATCATCGTTTTCGAATGAAATATCATTTGACGATCATGATGACACCTCTATATCATCTGCGAGGATCAATGTTGAGGCGACTGTACATTCCGATGAACACGGTCGAGATCTTTTAAATTCCATCTATAAAACATCTTCCGATGTGGCCCCTCTTAATTTAACGCATTTTCCGGTAATTTTTAATGATTTTGAAGATGCCGAAACAAGTTACATGAGTGAAGATTTAATACCGTTTGAAACCTTCATTGATATGGGACAATTTTAAACTGTTTATCGAAACATCACAATTCATTTCACAACAAGAAGCGGAAATTAGTCGAATTAAAACTATAAAGTTATTACCCCGCGTATTGCAAATTTAAATTTATCTCGAGGTATTAAATATCTTAATAATCCAATTAATACGTTCATTAATATGAAATATATTTAATAACATAATAATTCCCTATACGATTGATGAAATCAGGTCTGGTGATAAAAATTTAACGATTGGTTTATTTAAAAATCGATAAACCATTTTGAATTTAAAAATGCAATTGAGTTCCACAATTTTAATGTTTTAGCCATTTGCTAAATGTTTATAAAGTTTATAAGCATTATGATTGTGGAACATACGATTTTATTCCAGTATGTAATATAAATTTGTTAAATATATATGAGTTTAACTTTAAACTTGGCAGATTCATTCATTGTGGAAAGTCTATTTTTGCCGTGCAATTTTTACTGCCACTAAATTGATATTTTTTGCTTTATGTCGATTCGCTAAACAAAAATTTTATACAGCAAACTCTCAATTTAATGGACTAAATATAATTAATGTATTAAAGGTAATTATTATTGATTCAGAGTCGATGAAAAATTCTTCACGAGATTATTGAAATGTGCAAAATATATAATAGTTCATCAAATTGACAGTTTATTATACTGGCAAATTTTTAGAAAATTATTTTTTTTCATCATTAAATATATTTATTGCAAAATATAAACCCTTTTTATTTTGTAGCAGAAAACGGTCTTATGGTTAAAACATTGAAATAAGCACATGATAGGAAAAAAAACATATTTACTTAGAGTTAAATAGCATTTCGTGTTATTACGCTAATTCATATACTAAATAATATCTACCATAATTATATGTTATTCACGTTTAAATAGTTCTATAATAAACTGCTTTGAAGTTGAAAAATAAATATGTGTTTTTTCCTAATCTTATGCTTTGTTTATGAAGGTTGTTACGTTTGCATTTTTAATAAGTCAAACATATTATTAAAGTAAGCTTTGACATTCTTGAGGCAACAGAGTTTTGTCTTTTCGATTGCGATATGATTCTTAAAAGATTAAATGTTACGGGGCAGTTGATTGTAAGATATCTATTTATTAAAAAATCATGTATTAATATTGGCACTGTGAAACTTGTTTGATTCATTTTGCAAATAGATAAGAGTAGAAAAACGAAAACATATTTTATGTGTTTTTAATCATTCTAAGTCATTAACATTTTATGCAATTAATATTAATGTCAATTTTTAATAAATAGTCTTTTGATCTACATGTGAAATAGAAATCATCATCTAGTTATATGGCTTGGCCAATATTTATTACAGTTTATTAATATTTTGAAAAGTTGTTGATATGATGCTATATATTTTTTGTTAATATTTGACTATGTTTTATTGTAATGTGATTTTTGATTCGTAAGCATATCATACTATTTATGGCCTAATTATTTTTCATATATTAACGGCTTGCACAGTACATCAAATAGTAAGATTATAAATAGTTTCATGCGCGTTTTAATCATCGTGCATCAAAAATATATATGAAATATGTTAATTTTTTTGAAATTATAATAATAATTTAAAATGCTTAAAGAATTAAAATTCGCAAATTAAATTAAATAGCGCATTTATTAAATAGTCTTAAGGGTTCGATTGAAGGAATAAAGTAAATGGCAAAAAATGCGTTTTGAATTATATTCAATAATAGTCAAATTATCTAATAATTCATGGGCAATTAAGAAATACTCTTATGTATCCGTTGAATCAATTAAGAATTTAGTAGAAAAACTAGAAGATCGTTGAATAAACACCATTTTGTTTCAATTGAGCGAATTCATCGATTCCCGTTATAAAATTCCAATTTAAAAAATTGGCATTTTAAATGTTTCACCGCTTTTATAATAACATATATAAGCTTTTAAAAAATAAAAACCTATCAATCGTAAATTTATCCTGTGCTTAAAAAAGGCTGTACAAAATTAAATATATATATGTATGTATTATATAACTTTAATTTGTATATAATAAATCACAGCAACAAAAAACAACAAATGTAGTGTTAGTTAAAGAATGTTCATAGAAAATATGAATTGTTCCATTTAAGGTAAATAATTTAAATATTTAGTATTAATATTTTTTTGAACAGTTTATAATTGCTTGGATTGATGTTTTGTAATGTGTGTTTTGTATTTTGACATTTAAACGCATTAATCTCAACCTTTGAATGTTTAAGTTTAATGGAATCCCTTATTTATTTTTTACGATAACATTCCATGTATTAATTTTTTTATCTATTAATCACCGGTTTTGTTTGCAAGGAAAAATAAATATGTCTTCCTGAAATATTAGGAAAATCACAAAACGTTGATATTTTAGGTTTAAATATTAGATTGTCCCGTTAGGAATGTCGTTTTTTAAATGAGAGAGTTACATTCAAACAAAAACATTGTAAATTAATTTCATCGATACAATGTATTCTCCTTTAGTAGATACAACCTTTTCTCATCTGTTTAATTTTTTTTTTTAATTCCGGAAGAATAAAATTCAACGAGTTTTGATATCGAAAATATTTTTCGATTCCTCATTTCACCTCTTATATATTTATGATTTTTTCCCCTCAATAAACAATGCTGCATCGATCTATATAAATAATAATCGGAAAGAGCAAGATCTTGAGAATAAGGATGGATGCGGAATCGTTTGCCGATCAAGTTCCTTTCATTTGTTTTCGGTCATCTTCGATTTATGGAGACGCGCATTATCATATTTTGGCCTCTTGGCATTCCTAACGGGATAATCTAATATAATTTTCATAGTTGGATATGATTATATGTTAGCTTTTACTAAAGCTATGTCATAAAAATAGCAACGTTACTTCCAATTTTGATGATATTTCTTTGGCGCATATTTGATAGAGTGTTTCTGGGTTTGTCGTTTTTTTTTTTTAATGCAATTATGATGCAGGTTACAGTTATAAAACCTTCCTTTGCTATTTGCGTGGACTTGATTGGATGTTTAACTGTGATTTAACTAAGTTAAATAGTCCATCTTCGGGTTCATTTTGATGCTCACCCTTGGTTTAAATCTAAAAATAAAATCTGCCATCATGTAGTGTTTGTAGGTTCCTCTACAAATTCATCTTATTTATCTCATCCATAAGCTTAAATCTTTCTCGAATTTATAATAGAGCTTGAAATCTATAAATTTATTATAGAATTAACAGTCCGAAATCCTGAGGGAGACTATTTGTATAGATCTGTTGAATGCCGAACGTATTTAAAAATAACCGGTCCTTTTGTAAGTTTTAATTTTGATTATTTTACATTTGGCTGTATTTATCAATATTAAGTATTTCAGTTCTAAAGTTTTATTGTGATGTTTATCAAAATTATATAAAGTTTATTTTTGCATTATTATATAAGAAAAATACTTTACTTTTATAAATTTTTATCTATTGTGATTTTTTGTGTTTTTGTAACTTATTTTAAAATTATACCAGTAACTGAATGTGTGATAAATAGTGATTAAACTCATCATTGCATTTTCTTAATAACTGTATTATATTTATTGTTATTCATATAGATATATGTATAATAGAGTCTTTAAGATTTACGTGAGTCATATTTGAATGTTTGAATTGAAATGGGCATACCTAAACTATACTTAAAGAACATACGTTATATAAAATATTGAAACGAGATAAATATTTTATCTCTACGCAAATCGTTAAGCAAACATTCATATATTTGTTTGTATTTTATAATTAACGTGTGAATTATTCAATATTTATATCATGGAATGAAATGCACTTAAAAATGTTGAAAATGTGATGTAATTCCATTTTTATATATATATATATTTATTACAAATGTCCTTTTGATAAATTTTTTGGGAAAACGTGCAGATGCTGATCCTTTGAAATGCACTAGCCGATTGAGAGTTTTAATATGAAAACCAAGTAATTTGTATCGTTTATTAATGCAGTTTTAACAAAAAATGTAGATTCTATTTATTTTCATTATGATAAAATGTGTTATTGGTGTGTTTTTTTTATGAATGTAAATATGGAGTCATTGATTTGAGTATCTAATATAGACAATATGCCTATCATTACGTACATATCAAAATCAAACATTACGGTTTCGTTGTATTCAGCTTTTTTGCTCTCAACTAGTAGTATAATAGGGCACGTATTTCAGCAATATCTGTATTTTTTCTCAATATGAAATCACAATATCGATGGTATAATGTGAATGTTTTAAAAAGTTGTTGGTATGTAATGCAATGGAAAAATAATGATTTAAGGTTTTCCATCTTAAAGTGATATTGATTTATATTAACCACTTAATACTTATATTCAGATAATAATTAATCTTCTTAACAATTCTTGTGTAAGAATAACAAATATTTATGTAGAAAGTTTTGTTTATCGTTGAATTGTAACATGTTATTGAAATAAATATCGGTGTTAATGTAGCAAATTCGTATTTTATTAATATGTAAATTTCCATCTGTTAATGCTTTAACGGACACGTCTGCATTATGCGTCATTTTTGCTATGTCCTCTACCTTTTCCTTAAATTTCTCAGATCTTTTTTGGCTGAATATCCCAGCATACACTAAGTCTTTGGACGGGTCTGCTGCAATTCAATTTTGAATTTAAGTTTTAGTCATTGGAACTTATAGCTCAAATGCTTTGTCTTTGAATCAATAGAAAACCATCTTAACTTTGTATTCCAATCTGCATTTTTGCATGATAGCAGAATTATCATTTTAAACATATGTAACGCATAAGCGAACTTTTCTTATTTTGTAATCACTTATATATGATTATAATTGTACAATGTTCAGCTTAAATATTTCTTTTGTACGCACTAAGGATTCTGAAGTCTCGGCTTTTTCAATGTCTCAAGAATCGAGGCCTTTATTATCTCTTAATATGTACAGATTTTTTTATAGTAAATATTTATATGTTATCATCATCATCATAGTGCAGCCACAAACAATCCACTGCAGAACTATGGGTCTCTTCAATATCTATTCAGAGGAAGGGGTTACATCCATCTCGTCTGTATCATACATTCGCCTTCTCATTTGCTCGATATTGAAGGTGGTATTACCTCCGAGTTTCATTTAGAACACTCACCCAGCGGGGCTCCTGAATGTACATATTGACGAACGCTTTCGCGACCGTATCGATAAGGAGTGTGAGAGGTTTGTGAAAACTGAATACGTTTCTTCGGGACATAGTGGAAAACTACTCTAGATGACCTTTTTGACTCTACTAGAAAGGGCTCTCTGGAGTGCAGAGTCCAGTCCTTCCTTTCCTTGCTAGGGCGTTGCTGGGTTAGGGTGACGCTTAAATGTATCTCGGATTCGCTCTTACACCAACTGAGGGTGTCTCCCCGTCAAGTGCTTTCCGATTTCAGGTCGACCCTCTCAATTTGGCGATTTCAAAACGATATAGAAGTTAACGGAAGACAATGCTGTTGACAATGAAAAGTGAAGTTTTTTCATATGCTTCTCCTCAAGACCTTCTATTTGATGTTCTTCTTGTTGTTCTGTTCCTAAAGATTCTTGGATCCGAACCCGTAATGTTCATCATGCTGCATATTATTGGGTAGGGTCGACAATGTAAAAGATAGTGAGTGGCAAGCTAGCCATGATTTGTAAATGTAGCAATGAATAGTAGATAAACTGCGGATCAGCTTGCTGTTACTAGTCAAGTGGCCAATAGTTAAAATAAATAAAATCATATAAGCATAGTATTTAGGAGTAGTCAAATAGCTTTTAAGTGGTTAGGCCGCAAAAAAGTGTTAGTCAAATTGTATTAGTCAGGAGTAATTATGTTGCATCTAAGTACATATTCGAACTTAGGGTGTTTAGTGCCGGCCGGGGACAATTAAACAATATTTAATTGGTCAGACCGGAAGCGAACTGAAAAAATAGACATAGTTGGAACAAACAGGTGAAAGTCAGGTATCAAGTAATATCAAATAGTCAGATCAATATCATAGGATCAAATTGTTCTATAGTTAAGATTGTAACATGTATGTGTAAATTAAAAGAACCATCTTGTTCTATCTTTCTGAATTATCATTTTCAGAGTCATTTTCTTCACTGTTATGTTCATCTTTATTGGAACAATTTAAAACTTCTGTTTCTGTTTGATAAGTTTTCTCAAATCAAACATTCTGATGAATTTCGAGAGTTTCAGGAGCATAAGCATTTTAAATCAGTCTCGAATTCCAGGAGTTCTTAATTGAAATTCCTAGGAAACAGAATGCCTAGTACGCACTAATACAATTAACCCCCCTGCCTCTTAATTATTTTCGTGAAGATGTGTAAAAAATAGTCACCTTTTTTTTCTTTGTATTACAAAAATAATATTATTCCTGATCACATCTGACCCTTCTTTATTAAAATAGATGCATTTACAATAGACAGCGGCTCTTTAACTTATGTAGTCCGCGGACCCGCTCTTGAGTAAAATTTCTTTTACGGACCTACTCCCATACTCACTTTCACTAGACATGTTTTACTAACTAAAGAGTTTACTGGTAAAATAAATGGGTTCAAAGTCACCAATCAAAAATAAATGCCAATTTCACGAGATTTGGCACGAAAGTTACCCCCAGACGCTCCGGCGCTAGGCCCGTCAACCCTCCAGGATTCAGGTATCCCGGTTCCATGAATTGGCCGTGGTCGCATTCCAATCTCTATTGTTTATAGATAAGATCGTTTCCAAATGTTTTTGGGCTGCAAAATACACTGCAGTTCGCCGCACACACGCAATGATTTTTTGCTATCATAAAAACACTTCTAACACACAGCTAACAAATCGGAAATCCACTGAAACCCCTTGAATTTACAACTATTTATTTAATTTAATTAATTTCATTTCATTTTCATCCACCAAGTGTTAGCCCTCCACGCAAAAGCTTTGTAAACATCGGGTATGTATTTTTATCTTAGCGCGTACATGATACGGGTAAGCGCGCTTAAGCTTAATAACAGCGCGTGTATCATGTATGTGCGAGGAGGCAGGGGGGTTAAAGTCACGATAGAAAACTTAATAGAGGGATAATCTTATATCAAATGTGCCTTTTTAGTGACTTATTGTCCATCATCACAAACATGCTTGCAATTTTAGTTTATGTCAATTCCCTTTGTAGTATCGCTGATAAGGTTAAATAAATTCAAAATTTGAATGGTTTTATTTTTATTGATAAAAAAGTCACAATATAAATAACAGATTAGAAAATTGCAAAAATATTGAAGTATAACTTATACAAAAGCTATTAAAAAAAACCTAACAAAGGAAATTCCAGCTCATTTCAAAGTTTAAACTAACATATTATTGATTATAACTAATCAATATATTTTTGTCATTTTTAGAAAATTATGAAAAAAAATGAAATATTCAATGTGGCAGTAGTGATCAGATTTGTTTGATTTCACAGATTGTTTTCTAATGTATACACTTAGTACACATTGGCATATTACTCACATTAAAATAAAGTTTAGGACATTAGAAATTCTGGATATACTGTTTTAACATCGGACGATGTTACTGGTTTAATAAATTTCATATTTTACGGTATACAATTAACCTTAAATATATCATATTTAGATCTTTAAAATTGATCAAATTTAATTAGCACATTCACATGCATCCACCCAATCATTGTAGACATCTACAGGCTCAGAGAGAACATTTGTAGTAGTTTGGAAATCTTCTAAGCATACTCTACATAATATTTTGGCGGTGTTTCGTCCTCTATCCCTAAAAAAATAAAAAACATGATAGATGTTCAACTTTTCCAATAAGCAGTTGATAAACTGTAAGTATTAACTATATTATAAGTATTAAACAAAGTTTATTATGGAATGGCAAATTAATAGAATCGCAAGTAACAATAAACATGTTTTTAGCGTATTACAGTGGAACCTCGATAAACCGTTCCCGCATAATACGTTTTCCCGGATGGACCGTTCATTTTTTATAGTCCCGTCAAACTATTATTATTGAAGCTTTCCCGCATTCACCGTTTCCCGCAATTACCGTTTTTTTTCCAGGGTCCCTTGGAAAACGTAAAATCGAGGTTTCACTGTATAGATACAATTGAACAATTTCTTTTTCAATAAGTTTATTAACTTTTTCGCTTAAAAGGATAATTGGGTATAAATACTTTAATTAATATACTTTTATGCAGTATATTCAATAAATACATACATCTTTACTTCACAAGATTTCTCATGATTACAAAATGGACAATTGAATTGTTGATCTAAGGGCTCGATGGCTTTTCGCTTTTGCGGAGGCTTTCTCTTTGACTTTCTACGTCCCATTTTTTACCTGAAAAGATGAATGCGTTAATAAATTATTATCAATAAATTTACATTATTACAGTATTGATAAATAATAATCAAAACGAAAAGAATGAGATGCAACTTAGGATGATTTATTTATATTATGATAGTATTTTTATTTTATTTATCTGGAGTGGTAAATCAACAACGTATTGACAAGTTAAATGGCTAATTTTGAGCAAGCATAATATACATCTAAAACAATGTTAGAGCGAACCTATGTTTTTGGTGAACCGATTTTAGTATTAGATCCTTTTGAAGTATGCAAAATTATACACATACGATACACACATTTTGTATTTTGACATGTAAAGTGTTAACATTTACGATCTGGCTCTATATAAAAATAATTAGCTGACCAATACTTTAGATTGTCAGTGCATTGATATTGCATATTGTAGAGATAAAATTCAGGTATTCTTTTTTCAACCGAGTCAATTGAATACATATTCAGAAGTGATTTAATACAGGAATATGGCTTTTCTTCCTCAACCATTTTACAAAGATCAATATCGTAGGCATTGAATTAAATATTATCATGAATAAATTAAAACTATGAATTGTCAAACAAGTACTTATCGAAGCATCTGGATGGAACAAAAATAAGATACAGAACTTGAAAATGCTATAGCACAAAAATTAGGCAGGATCTATATGTATTATTGGTGCCATTAATAAATAATAACATACTTACGCCAACGGAACGAAACGTTCGACAGCAGCGGCGCGAGAATGAAATTAGACAGACAGTGCTACCAACTCTGATAATTATTTACAATAAACGAACATGGCAACACGACGTGTGATTGATGAAATCCAACGACAACGAATAAATTTAAGAGACACAGGTAAATTTCTAATACATTCATTTGTGTAAAAATAATCAACATTGCTTGACTTGTATTTTAAATTTTAACAATATAAATCGCATTTCTTGCTCATGTGTCATCGATTAGTTATGCAGCGATTAATGACTCATAATCGACATTCTATTATTAAAATTAGATAAAGCCACTCTTAGTTTTAATGATATTTTCAATGTAATTTATTATCAAGCATAAAGTTATAATAAGCTCTTTATTTTAGAGATAATTTGAAATACAAGCAAAAATATATTATCGGTTCATTTGAATTTTAAATTAATATATAAATATATCTAAATCTCACTGAATTGTTATTATGATTAAAATTGAATATCAACAATTTTATATTATATAAAATAAAATTTGTTTTTTTATTTTTTAAATTATATTTTATCATTATGATTAGTAAAATTTAATTGTTAAAAATGAAAAAAATAAGATTATTCTTAAAAAATCGATATTATGTACAATATTTTAGGAGCAAAATATAGCCAGATTAATGATTGTTTACAGTAGAGAGGCAGGCCGTTAGTTGGCATTTTAAGACTAATGAGTGAAGCGGGTGTGTCATTTTAGTCAGACCGTTGGGTGTCGTCTCGTTGAGGTTGTGACACCGAAATAATGGGGCTCTCCCCGATTTGGTTCATTTCACTCCTGGTGCTATTCACCGTTTGTGGTAAGTGATTTATTTTTATAGGTGCCAACTTTTGACATCGGCACGCCCACTTTGTCTCATGTCATCTTCTGGATGCCTTCATGTTAGCTTTTTATTTGAAATTGTTATATATTACTGATTGTAGTATGATAGTTATTAATGATATTGATCTCTTTATTATTTTGTATAGATAATGTCTTTTTTCTCTTTAAAATTTACAAAATTGCAATGTCAAATACATTTTCTTTCATTTTAGTTTCACATGTACATTCCGATTGCCACATTCCAATTGTTTTAAGAGGGACGTGGTTTTCTTGGGAAAATGGAAAAAGTACCCTCACAGAAATAAATGCTAATGAAGTAACTAGGAGGTTTGTTAAAAACACATAAAAAAACATCTCGCTTTATCTGCCAAATTATATTTATTATATATCTTTTTCTTATTATTTAGAGGAATATGTGTAAACATACAAGATGATTATCATGTCAATTATACATTGGTATTGAAGGAAAATAACTGCTACTATTGTGTTAAGTATATGGTGAGAACGCTCAACGTTTTAGAAAAAATTGAATCTCCGTGTGTTAATCTCAATCAAGGTGAAGAACCAACTGTTAATCGCGTATGTCGAGGATTGAAAGGTGATCAACAGCTTATCACGCTATTTAGTGAGAATTATGTCCCAGTGAGTGTTCACGTTATTTTAATTTTCCAATATTGTCCCTTAATGTAAAATGTTTTATAATGATCATTTTAATTTTAGGTTAATTGCCGTTCCTCTCTTGAAGGAGTGTGGCAATTTGCGTATCAAAATCGGTTTAGATTTACCGGAGAGTGCGATAATCCGGATGCTCAAATACGGTCATGTCAAACCGCTGGAACGCAATTCTTGATAACAAATCAGAAATTTAATATTACATATAGATCTTGTAAAGGAATGTCAGGAACATTTGATGGTACCGTAGAGTACAGTTGTTTAGGTGATTTACTATATTTGTGTTAATCCATTATTTAAAAAAGTTTTCTCAATTGATTATTACTAATTAATGTATATTTTTCGTTAGGTGATTGGTTTGTTGAAAAAAATCATTATTTTGCCGTGGCGAATACGAAGGAATCTCGAAAAGATGAAAAATATCGATGTTTCTTGAAAAACAGAGATGACGATTTATATATTGGAGTGTCTATAACAGCAGAATGTAATACTCTAAATACTCCTGAAAAATCGCCAGAAAGATTACATATTACTCCTGTTAAAGTGAGTTTTAACTCATGTTTTTTAATGTAGTTAATATTTAAAATTGATTAACATGTTATTGTATTACAGGCTGAAGTTGTAGAACCTGGTTGTAGACTACCTCAGAACTTTACTGGAGATTGGATCAACACAGCTAATATCGATGCCGATGTTTTCATCAATGAAACTCATATAATAGAAACATCGTATCCGGATGAAGGTCGCTACAGGAAAACAATATACGTATGCAGGTAAGCCAGTTTTTAACTAATTTACATCTGAGTGTTATTTTTTTAAATCATAATGAGTATTAAATTAAATATTATAGGGAACAGAGAGACTCTCGGATTATGATGGCTCGTCTTACTGTTGATGGTTGTCAAAAAGATTATGTTTGCTTCGATTTTGTACCACAACATCATAATATTATCAGGTTACTACTTTATTCATTTTACTTGACTTTTTAACAATCCTTCTAGAATTTACAATGTGATATGCGGCACCTTAGCATTTTGTATTTAATAACCCTTCTGTTAATGAATGTTTTTATTAACTCCCTCAATGAAAGTGATCTGGCTGGACCCTCATACATTTTGTTTTTCTGAGTTTAATAATATTTTTATATTTATTTAAATGATTTTTTTTCAAATTCATAACGATACAAAACTTATCACTCATTTACGCTTTTATGGCACGTTTAAAATGGCTGGTTATGCTGTTGACAAACTGGCTCCTCGGATTTCTTGCATACAAATCGGAGTTTTCTTTGAAGCTTTTCGTTCACCCGGCCAATTCTGCATTACCATTTCTAACATATTCATTTCTATGTTCATCTTTTACATTTGGTGTTACCAGTTGATTTGTTAGAGTTTATAAACATTTTTGGCGTACATCAATGGGATGATTAGTTCTTTGGTTCTAATTCTTACAAACTATGAATGATGCCAATGCTGCGATATTATTTTAGCTGCAACAGAGCTACTATTAAAAAAAAAAACTCATCGCAAAAGCGAAATGGTCTGGCCAGACCATCTTATTGGCAGAAGGGTTAAAATAATGATCTTGAACACTTCTATTACTATTATCCTAGTCTATAGCAGAGCTGATATGTTAGTACATATTTTTGTGTTAATTTACAGATTCCGCAAAGGACTTGCAGTTATCAAGGACGATTTTCATACTGTCTGTTCATGGGTACAATTTCCGAATAGAGAAAATTGGAAATATGATTTATTTTTAGCTAAAAACCCAGTTGCCGTGCGATGTCCTGTTGCTGGAAAATTCAATTTCACACAGAAAGGAGAAGTGCCATTCGAAACGAGAATTCTCGGCGGAGTCACTCTGAGTCCTCGTCCTAATACCTACTGCAAAGAAAACATATCCGATTTTTCTGTGTGCGAAACAGATCAAAAAGAAATATTCATTGATGAAACATATTGCCTATCTGTAGATCATTTGGGTAGACCTGTTGATATATACAGTGATCCAGATTATAAAATGAAATGCATCGGATTTTGGAAAGAAAATCTCAAATCATACCTGATTACTTACGACGAATTGGATCCTCACTCAAAATATAGATGTTGGGTTTATCAACGCTCTGATTTAAATAGGTTCGTTTTATAAATTTTATGATGATATTTCGTTTCCGATTCTGATTAATTTTATGCATTTATTTCATTTTTAGAGTTATAATGTCGCAAGCTATTGGTCCATTTTGTGATTTAAGACAAGATGTTACATCTTGGAATCATACGGAGGGAGCAGCCGTTTCCATTGAAATGGAAGAATACGAAAGAGAGCGAGATCAATGCCCTATGTATTTTGATGATGGATCTGATCCCTGGAAGAAGTCTGATAATTTCTTTAAAATCTTCACAGAATATAGTTATTGGGGAAGCGGAGGTAGTTCAGCATGGGAGAGTTTACAGAAAGCTTTGATAGTTTTTGGAGTCGTATGCTGTCATACGTTGTATCTCTTTGTTAGAATATGAAACCAAAATTTCATTTAAAATTTGTGCCTTTTATCATTAGATATTTCCATTTTTTTAAAGATTTACATATGAAAACCAGATTGTTTAAATTGACCGATTTGATATAAACATTTTTATGATTTTCTTGTTGTATATTTGTAGTTATAATAAGACTGTCTTGATATTATAAGTAGATAAAAAACCATCAAGATCTGAAATATAATGTAAATATCGTCTTTAAAAATACATTAACGTAAATAATATAAGAACACAAGTGTCATTTTAAAATAGAAAACAATATTGATATTTTTGTCTTGCATCAATATCGACTTCCATAGAATAGTGTTTGAATTCTTAATGTATATAAGAATAGTAAATAAGTTATTACACTCCGTCCATTTACAATGAATCATTTTTTTCTTGACGTGAAAGTTCATCTCAAAAAGAGCAATTTTAAGGGATTGAACTTCGATTTGTGTTAAATAATGATACTTTTTTTATAGCATCATAATGTGATAGTCAAAACACAAATAATATAATATCAGGAATGTGTATTGCAATTATTATATATTAACATTGTTATAGCTGATTTATTAAAAACGTAACGCTCATTCATAATGAATGGTTTAGTGATGTGATATATTTTTTATTTCTTGCATATGTCTATCTCAAATAATTCTTTATAATACATTCCCTGAATAATTAATCTCATACAGTATTTATCAGTAATGCATAAATATTTAAAAGATTAGATTAGTGTTTTAGAAAAGTTCAATGTTATTTATTACATTTGTTTTTCTATACAGGTTAATATAAAATATGGAGTGTCAGCGTTTATTAGAAATTGTGTCATTAAATGAGTCATTAGCATATTATTTTGCTTATGAAATACACATTGAATCATTCCAAAGTTGAATAGTTAATTAGTAAATTTCTAACTTAAATAAATGTTGTGCTCTTTGATATAAATAATTGAAATGTTATTATCTAGCACTCGGCGCAGTGGTTTAACTATGCATTGCAATGTTAAGACACAACTCTTTTAAGTTTAAATGTATCTAAATTGAAATGTGTTGAATGAAAATTTTATGATTATTTTATTTTCCGTCCATGCTGAAATATTTCATCCTTAATTAAAGTAGGAATTTAGGTCTGTCAATTTAGGAATACAAATTCCTGAATTTAATTTTAATGTACAATTAAGAATTTATATCTAAATGCTATTTTTAAAATATAGACATTTTCATATTGAATTGATTTTTATACACAAATTTTTACGATTCACGGGACGTTATCATCCCTTGAGATACACGATTTCACTTTTACACGGCATGTAGGTGGTTGAAATACCAACTATTAATTGAAAAACTAGATCTACTGTTTACATATCGTTTGATAGTAAAACGGTTACGGGAAACCCCGCATATCGAGGGCCGAAAGGGAGTTAAATATTGAAATTTGTCTCAGGTTGAAAAACCGAATGTACCCAGGGGGCTTCAAACTTAAATTGCGTCAAAAGCTATTACTGTTGTACAATTAAAAGTATACATATATGTATACTTTAAATTACTTAACCATTTTCTTAATATAAATTAACATCTAAATGCGACTTGCATGAAACTCAAAAACTATAATTAAGAATTACAATATACTCATATTATGTTTCATCGTAAGTATTGCTTGTTAGTTGGTTAATTTTTATTTTAAATACCAGCTTTAAGGATTTTAAAGTGTTCAAGATGTTATTTTTAAAGAGATTAAGGGAGATTTTTTTAAACTGAATGCATACGTCCATTTATATGAAATAAAATAAGTTCATTTTGTTATATACTTTTCAATAAAGAAAACGCCTAAAATAAATTGTTATTATTTAACGCTTTTGAGTGCCATTTAATAATCATCATCATCATAGTGCAGCCACAAACAGTCCACTACAGAGCTATGGGCCTCTTCAATCTCCATTCACAGGAAGGGGTTACATCCATCTCGTCTGTATCATACATTCACCTCCTCATTCGCTCGATATTGAAGGTAGCATTATGTTAATATAAGTATAAAAAAATAAAACATTTATTCATGGTACTTCATGGCATGTCGCAGGTGGTGGGAGGATTAGTGGCTGTTGCTGTTTCCCTCGATCAGCTGTATCTTGGGAGAACTGTCAACAGATTCACTCTCGCAATCACTGACTTTTACTTTTTAGATGATTTTGGCTCACTTTCTTCACTATCTTTAACTTTTCTTTTAAATAAATTTTTAACCGATACTTGTTTTTGGTGACTTTTCAACACGCTGTTGAAATGAGCCATAGCAACATCATTGAATGAATTGATCATATTGAAGTATGAGCTCTAATCTCTGCTGTTGACAGTTTATTTTTCTCCCTCTCCTCTTTCTCCATTCCACCTCTTGAAATCCCATTCTAAAACCAACTCAGGCTACAATTTTTTTAGTGCAGAGTTCAGTATTCTTCTTGAGACACTGCCATGCTGCATCAATGAGTTTCAGACATCCTACGATATTGAAGTGGTTTTACCAAAATTCTCCTAGGGTAAGCTGCGTGCCCTTGATAACGTTGAAGCAGAGTTTGAAAAGCCCTTTTGTATATAATTTCTTGAAGTTAGAGATAACTTGATGATCCATGGGTTGCAGGATAGGAGTTGTGTTGGATGGAAGGAAGACATTTTTTATAAAACTAAACTCCAAAATATTATCTTGAACTCTCGGTGTGGACAGGAGCATTATCTATAATTAGCATGAGTTTCAGAGGAATTATTATTCAGCAGATATTTTTTTATCTCAGGACCAACAGCAGAGCTATCCATTCGGAAAACAGCTCTTCGTCGGATCATGCCCTGCTGTTTGACCTCCACATAACAGGTAGCCTCTCCTTTCGCATGTCTTGAATGCTTGAGGGTATATATTCGGATTGTTTTTTATGTATGTTGGGTATATTTTCGGTTTAATAGGTATTAAAAAAAATTACATCTCTAACGCTTGTTCACATTTAGCTTTCAGTTTATTCATAAAAATTAATACATTAAGGTTTCATTCTATTTCTAAAACAGAAAACATGTTTACTATATTTAATTTCCTATACACGCATGTAAAAATATAGGCTTTAGCAACAACCAAATGCAATTGTCAGTACACAAGTTCTTAAGAAGGCATGTATACAAATTTAATTAAAATGGCATATTACGGGAGAAACAAATGTATACATATTATATATTTTTAATTACATTGAAAAATGGATATCCTATCGCTCTCGGTCATTATTTCAGAGGTAAATTCAAATGATATTTCGAACCTCCTGTTGTTCTCATGCATGTGGAATAACTGGAGTAAAAATAACACAATAATAATAAATAATAACCCTGTGAGTCCAACAGACAGTTTGAAATACAGGCGAGGTAAACGCAATTGGATATCAGTTTCTTAATGTATTTAAATACATATATATAAACATGTTATTTAATTTTTACACAATATCTCATTTCTAAATACATCAATGCAATTTATCTATAGATTTACGCTGCTTTGTTTTATAGTAGTTATAGTTATCATATTGATTAAGTGCTAATCTTCAACTGCTATTGAAATAGAGTAGTATATTATTATTCATTACCTTCGTTAACTTCTTGAAACAATTTACATTGAAAAATACGAATAGAATTGTTTAAATAAAATGTTTATTTGTACTTAATAATAAATCATACACAATATTTATACTTTGAAATATTTTGTTTTACAAAAATTCATCAGCTACGGCAAAAGAATGATTTTCATATTTCATTACACCATTTAAATGAAATTTCTACAATTCCATGACTTGTTCATACGCGCACGTATTTCATTAACATTCATGCAAACATAACATATATTACTAATTATTTTACTAGAGTTTTTACGAAATAAAAACGTGTGACATTTTCCTGGTTGTATTACTAAATATGTCAGTAATATGAATACATTAATACAGCGGCCATCAAAGTCTACATACAGTCCATGGACCGAATTTATCCCTTCAAAGACGTTTCTTTATATATATAATATATAAAGGAAATTTAATTTAAAAAAAATGTAAGATTTGGTTTTGAGTTCATGACAATGATTCTTTTATTGTGATTTTAGGTAACGAAGGGATTCTCGGTCTACTATTTGAGGCAATTAGATGTTTGTTTGCTTGTACATTTCTCACCATTAAAAACCTATGCATTTTCATTGCATAATTCATTAGTCAAGATTGCTCTGGATCGTTGTCAATTCAAGTTTTCTTGAAATGATCGAAGCTGAATATTTATTGTACTGTACTGAAGTGCGGTGGTTAAATCGTAGAAATGTATTAACCATTTGCACTCGAGCGGTGTCAAACATTCACGACCACGGGTCGGACTCTGCCTTCGAAGTTAGTTCGAGCTCAATTTTCTTGGCAATCAGAATATTTCTCTCAAAGAAATTAAGTTCAATTTTTTGGCGATAATTAATGAAATTACATTTCTTCATAGCCAGCTTGTCCATGGGAATGGAGACGGAGGTGATGAAGATAGCGACGACGTTAGATGTGTATGAAGACGAAAAATCTGAATAATGCTTTCAATCTGGTCCGTTTCTCAAAAAATTTGTTGCCCTCTGCATTAATGTATTACTGCCATGATTAAACTTCAAATCTAATAAATACGTAGATAATTTTTACATTATTAGATATTATATCTTTAAAAAATCCTGGAGGTATTTTACTCTAATTCAATACTCTTAAAATGTCAGCTGTAAATATAGAAGCCCCAATATAAAAAAAAATATTTCTACATATAAAGCTGTAAATACATTTAGCAAATTTATATCCTGCGAGTAATAAGAATTAAAGGGAATGATTTTCTTTCAAATTTTAACCGATACATCAAGAAATATCTATCTTATTTGACCATCAAAATTAATAGTTCATTATCTTCTAGTTGTAGCAGTTCATTCACAGTTTCTTGACTCTCATCATTGAATTCGTTATCGTCCGATGGGTCCTCCGGTTCTTCCTTTTTGATATCCAAATGTTCGTAATCCGTATTTTCAAACTCTGATCTGATTACCAGTCTTTTTCTGCCTCGTTTGACTACTATACCTTCTTTCAATTGAGAATTTATATAATCCAATGATTCTAAGAAGGTATTCTCTATGTCATCTTTATCACAAATAAATTTAGGAATTCTGCATAAAAGCTCGTTCACATTGATAGGGTGAATTCCACATCTTTTGAAGCTTGCTATTAAAATATTCTCAGAATCCAATTCTAACACATCGACTAATTTTCCTAATAGCATAGGAAAATATGATTTTTCAACTAAAGTATTTTTTTCGCCTTGGACTGATTCGTTATATGTGGTCAATATATCTTCCCACGTGGTCGACATTAAATCTGAGAATCCGACTTCAATTGGTTGAGTGAGATGCGTCGTATCAGGCGGTAAGCAAATGAGGGTTATATTATTGTTTTTGCAAAGATTAAATATGTGCATAGTCAGATGCGATGATGAATTATCACAAATTATAACTTTTTTATCTGGGCTTGTATTGAGAACTGGTAATAAGAGATTTTCAAACCAATCACAGAAAATTGCAGAGTCGAACCATCCAAAACTGTTTGTATTATATCTGCATCCTTTTGGACCGTTTTCGATCCAATCCGATTGTAAAGCCGTAGGATATACCACATATGGTGGTAAAAGGGCTCCTGCAGCATTTCCAGCAAACATTAACGATATGCTTAATTTAGGTGGAGATCGGCATTTTGTTGGATATTTTTTATTTCTTTTAAAAACATTTGTTTGTCCCAAGCTTGTATTAAAACTGAACTCGCTAAAATTCCAAATGTTGTGTGGTGATACATCTTTGACAACGTTAGCCAGTACCGAGATATAGTTGCAAAGGACTTGTTCATTCAATTCATTTTTGACTCGTTTAGTATTGCGTGAATATTGAAAAGAAATTTCTGGATGTCGCTTCAAAAAACCGACAGTCCAATCGTGGCCAGGTATGTTGTTATTGAATTTTTTCACGACTCTTCCAATACGCAATAAATAGGATTTCACAAACATGCGCAAATCTGACATATAAATAGGGAATCCAAAATTATTGAACGTTTGGAGACATCTTACAAAGGCAGCTTCTTCTTCTTCGGAAAATATCGGAACTGATCCAGGCTTATTTGGATGATGGTTGTTAAGTTTGTTGATAATAGTACGACGTGGTATTTTAAAGCGTTGCTCTGCTTTTCGTTGGGTAATCTTTCCGGATCTAATCGCTTGTAAACACTGCTCTAATTTTTCATCAGAATAATTGATGTATTTTCTGCAACCGATCCTTTTTCTATACGTTCTCGGCATGTCTAAAGTAGAAAAACAAAAAATAACAGAGTGATTAGTCTGAATTAGATAAAGGTAACCTTAAATGATGTCTGTCAAAAAATTTAAATAAATATGGATAATCTTTAAATACATCTACAGTATTGTTAAATTGTCAGTTATATTTTTAATAACATACCGATTCGTTTATGATGAATCCAAAGCGTTGAGAAACTTGCTATCCGTTAAAAGAACTCACTATAAGGATCACCGAAAATTGACGCACGAAGCACAGCCAATATACTTCTCGAACAGTGTTGCCAGTATTAAAAAACATGATAGATTGCATTTGTATCAGTATAAAATGCCATATGTTTAAAATATAATTCACATAATTATATTATCGATAGATTTATATTTTATTCAAAATAATAGGTATTCAAAATTTAAAAAAAAATAATGTGATATGAAGCAAAATAAGATAAACAAACAAGCAACATTAATAATATTTAATTTAATCTAAGCCATTAAATATTATTCAATTGCAATGTTTTCAGTTGTTTATGTGTGCAATTGTTTTAGTTTGATTTTTTCATGGAACCGAAAATTGCGTTTTCACATAGAAAATTGACGAG
Organism: Stenopsyche tienmushanensis; assembly: GCA_008973525.1. Lineage (NCBI taxonomy): Eukaryota > Metazoa > Arthropoda > Insecta > Trichoptera > Stenopsychidae > Stenopsyche > Stenopsyche tienmushanensis. Next base: position 890,038 of record WACJ01000130.1, read on the forward strand.
ATTTTATGTATTATTACACATAGCAACACTGACAGTGGCCATTGTTATTTGTTAGTTGTCAGTTTAATTGTTGTTCACCATGGTTGAAACAGCAGAATCTGATGAATATGCCTGTGTGTCTCGTGGACGACTTGCACTCAAAGGAGATTCTGGAGTTACGAAGAAAAAAAAGAAGAACAAGAAGCAACGTGACACTCCCAGAGCCAACAAAAATGTTGACACTCAAGAAGCGAATGACAGTCAAGCAAAACCTCGTCCTGTGGAACAAAAAAGAACACCAGCAGAAATAGCTTTCCAGAAAATGCAGGAAAAAATGGTATTAGTTAATCCAATATCTATTCATAATTATTGAATTATGCATTGTTATTTTCACATCTGCCATGAATTCATAATAAGTAAAACTGACAAAATTAGTAGTAAAGCAATAGTATCTTCTAGAACACCTGATTCATTCCATAGTTTAAAAAATACTAAAAGGGTCACAGAATATTTTTAAAAGTATCTGTAAAGAAATGTTCACACGTTATGGACACTGGACCTGTCAGTAAAAAAATGATGTCCAATACGTGTGGACACTGGACCACAAAGGGTTAATAACAATTTTCGAAACCTGAATAATTTTACATACCGGCATTAAATTAAAATCTACAAAGCTGCTTTTTTATCTATAAGTAGTTTACATTAATTATTGTTAATTAAACATCATATACAGTGAAACCTCGATTTTACGTTTTCCAAGGGACCCTGAAAAACAAACGGTAATTGCGGGAAACGGTGAATGCGGGAAAGCTTCAAATAATAATAGTTTGACGGGACTATAAAAAATGAACGGTCCATCCGGGAAAACGTATTATGCGGGAACGGTTTATCGAGGTTCCACTGTACTTTTAAAACGAGGCGGCTGTGGCTTTGGTCGACTATATATATATATATATAGTATTTATTATAAGCAGCTACAACATAGTTCCACATTTATTTACAGGTCTCAAAAATTGACATAAATGTCGGCAACGACATCATTGTAATACATTGCCATTTTTTTAAACGTACAATATAAAAGTAACAAAATGAGAAAGAATCAGCTTTGTCGAAATAATTACACAAATGATGTCGCTGCTATTATATATATTTATTGTATTTCAATTTATTTTTAATATTTCACAAAAGACTTGTGTATTGCCGTAACTATTAATAAAATTTTGTATGCATTTTGTTTTTAGCAAAAAGAGCGAATCGCACAGAAAGCGTCGATGACCCACAAACAGAGAGTAGAGAAGTTCAATCAACATTTGGATAGCCTAACAGAGCACTTTGATATTCCAAAAGTGTCATGGACAAAATAAAAATGGGGCTTATGTCCTATGTATATATTTATTAAACATAAAATAAACATCTTGGTTATAAATTACATTTTTGATTGAAGTCATGGATACTATAAAATGTGTTTTTTTTAAAAATTCCTTAAAAACTAATGATCTGTAGTAGAATATAACTTGGATAATTTAAAAATAATCATTGCAAAATACATTTATTTTTCATTGTATCATGAATAGAAATAAAAATTGTACAATCTATAACGTTTTTATTGTTTAGATAGAACACTAATACGAAGCGCCTATTTTTATTTTAATCATGTGTATATAATAGCGGTCGGCAACCTTTTTGGGCTCACAGACCACTAAATGGATTTAAATCCACAATTTTAATTCAGTGGACTATTAACTGGACTTTTGTGTGAAATATTATATATTGAAATTTGTTTTACAGGAAATAACTATTAAGTGCTTAAGAAATCTCTAAGCTGGTTGTTATACCCGGCAAATTAAGCCATAACAGAGGAAGAGTGTTTTGTTTGTAATATCAGTAAATTCGTCAAGTCGAATTTAATCAAATTATGAGTTTTTCATAATTTTTATTATCCGATTTTCAATATCTTAAAAATTACAATGATGCCTGATTTCTCTGCGATCCAACAAAATTTTCTGGTGGTCTGTGGACGACACTTTACCGAACGCTAGTATATTATATATCATGTCTATTTTGTATAAAGTAATTGAATAAACTTAATTTTTAAAAATACAAGTAACAGCTTCATTGTCACTAGTGATGCAATATTAAATAAAACAAGATTCTGATGATTTAATTAAACTTAATAGTTTTGATATAATATAATTTATGAAAAAGAGGTATTTTTTATTATTACATAAAATATAAATTTTCAAATACAAATTATAAGACAGATTAAACTTGGAGAGTTTTATAAATATATAGCATGAAATTTTAATATTTCTTAGTCGCTAATATATACTTATGGATGTTGTTTTTAATTCCGTTTATTCTGCCTTTTGAATGGTTAATTCTAAATAAAACAATATATTTTTTTGTAAATTTCGTTGTTTCACATTTCTCGAATAACATTTTATTGGTATAGTTCTTATAATTGTATAATTCTTGCCGTTTATGATATGATTATTGAAATCATTGATGTTCCCAATATGAATATTTTTTGTTGATTGGCTCATTGGTTGTGAACAAAATTATTACCATTGATGATAGAGACAATATGTTAAATTGCATACAAAATATATTGTTCAATGAGCACGGACGATCTAAAATATGAAACACCTCTCTGTTATAATAAATCAAAATAAATGAATAATAAATAAGACGTGGGGTTACTGGTAGTTTAGTCAGTGTGCAATGCTGTAGTTATTTCACCCTCTCGATATAAAAAGCTTCCATAAGGGGAGGAATATTTTGGGGGGCTGATAGAAGACAAAGTGGTGGGATTAATCTTAAACTGATTTTCATAGTGATTCGTGATGCGTATATAATTGATTGTTTTTTTAGAGCGATTAAACTATACACTATTGAAATTATTGTTATTTATAATTATAATAATCTTATTGATAAGGCGTTCATCTTTTATATACAATACTATAAATAATTATTATTTTAAGAAATCTCTCTTTGTCGTTACTTTTTAATCAGAAATATTCAAGGCGTAGGATTGTTGATGGCTTCACCTCATTTATTGTTGGCTTAATTTTGCTCAATTCAACATTGTTTTTGGGTGCAAAAAATGCAGGGCTCCAGATACGAAAAGGGACAAGGGCCACAAAGTAACTTGTGTACAGGGGTGTAATAGGGAGGTTCCAAAAAGGGGCGCAGATGATAAATGCGTTAATAAATAGGGGAGAGTTAGCAGCGCGCGCGACAAAATCATTCAAGCTCAAAAATCAAATCTCGCTACTAAGTTAACCCACCTTTCTTTGAAAAAAAAATAATAAAAATATTAGATATATCGAAAAAGTTGGTTTGTTATAGTATTAGTTCTAAGTAGATTATTTAGATGTATGTATCATAATTTAAAATTCTATGGTTCAAGTTTCTCAGGGGATCCTAGTCTTTGCGATAATTCCTCGGTTATTTGCTGTGCATCTGACTCAATTAGAGATTTTAGTGCATCGTTATCAAAATTTGAAGGTTGTCCTGTTCTTGGTTCATCCCTTAAGCTTCTATTGCCCGATTTAATTTCCTGGAACCGATATTGGCATTTGCGAACTATTACCACTTCGCCATAAACATCTATGAGTATTTTATTGGTTTTTGTGGCATTCCAATCCAAATTTAAAATAACTTACAAAGATGTTACCATCATTGTGTCCGAACACAAACTGAGCTCAAACATAAAATACGCAGATATTTTTGGATCCCCCCCAATACAATTTTGAATATTTCGATTTCCGTTCGATATTGATTTTGGCTCAGATAGTGGGATTGAATCCACTGGAAAACGTGTTGAACGTCGACTCTTAATTATGATCCGAGCAAGTCTTGGTTTTCTTATTGTCACTCGTCGCTTCAGATTATTAATAATAATTTCCCATGTTACTGATTCGAAAGTTTACAATAAAATATCCATATGCTTTAAGTACGATTTATTTTTTTTGAATTGCATGGTTAATTTGAACAAAAGTTACAACAATTCCTTTCAGATAAAATTTTTAGATGTTTCATTATTTTCATCCAGTTTTAATAATTATAATAATTATAATAATGATTTTTATTAATTATTTAAGTTATATAGATTCAAAAATGATAAGTCACAATATATTTCATCGACAACACTGCGTATATTCCAACCTCCCGTTATTTGTTCGGGAATGTGTGGTCACCCTAGTCTAAGCGCGCAGTTTATTTAGTGTATTGAGCTAATCGCATATTTTGTGACCATAAAGTGCGAACGTCGCCCAGGGGTGATCCATCAGGCGCTTTACATATGTTATTAGGATCCCCGTGGGAAGCTGACTTCCACGAGGCATCATCAGCAAAGCTGCTCATGGTAAACAGTATTAACTTTGGCGGCAAGCGTTCCCGGATTAACTTAATGACCTGTTTTGAATCCCGAGGCCAAACACGACGACAAATGCGCATTCAGCCTTTGATTGCCATTCAGGCTTTAAGAGATCATGGCATTATTCGACAATGAGGGTGACTTGGAGTGCTAAAACTCTGCGTTTTGCATAAAAAAGAACTATGTGTGATCCTGTGAATGGACGTCATTGACGATGACTATAATTGCTCAAAAGCAGTAATTCGTCAAATGATTATAAAAGGCAAAAATTCAAATAGCATATGAAAGTGTTTATCAATCTGATGGGATAAATTCATCGACTGTTCATGAGCGTTTTTCATAGGTTTATTCTATTGGCCTTTCTATTTAAATTTTAAAAGAATAATCCTACACGAAAAGCAGAGTAGATAATTGACCCTTTATTACTTTTAGATTTTATTTCCAAGTTAAATAAGTACCAAGACAATTAATAAAGTTGTACAACCTTCCTGTAATGCAAAACGTTATTAAAAATTGTATTCAATAGAGTTTATTAAATTTCTATGGTCTAGTATGCTTTTGGTCCAGTATTCAAATCCAGGTTGCGGGGGAAAACTCACTGTGACGACAAAGTTATGAGATTGGGAATACTTATATATCCACCGTCTCGATCCAGGTTTACTCTGATTTTCTGGATCTGAAAACATAAAGATGAAACGATTAATAAAGTCGTACTGCTTATGAGTAACTCGATCTGCAACAGTAATTAAGTATCATTTAAAAAATATAATAATTTTGCTTTACATTTATAGATTCCTACTTAATTTAAATGTATGCTTTTTACGCGCGATATTGAAAGATTGCCTACGTCAGAGGATAGACGCGTGCGAAGTGCCCCGCACGTAATGTGTTAAGAAGAAACATAAACCACTATCGACCTTATCAATGTTTTATGATTTTTAATCTTATATCTCACCGATATTTGCTTCCTAATATTTCAAATAATTACGATCAAGATCATGATCTGATTTGATTCTGATTCTATTGTGGGCAATTCAATAGTCAATTATATATGAAAACAATTAGATATTATTATATATGATAATTGGAAGGCTTTATGAGAGCGATGGTTATTTTTGTAATTGATCAGTGCAAAAAATATTATTTATAAACTCTAGTAAATTCGTCCCAAACGTGAAGATGTTGCTGAATGCTGGATCTCTCATTACAAGTACTAAGACTCGCCCATCAAGCAAATTGTTTAGGTTATTTTAAGAACAATTAGAATACCAAGTTATAAATAATCCACATGCTAATTAGTGGTGTACTCTTGATCAGCTTATAAATAATTGTTCGTATCAATTAAAATAATTTCAACCAATAAATCAGGGTCTCGTGCTGCTGTCATGTGATCTCGGGTTCTCATGCGAATGAAAAAAACAGTGAATGGCTTTAATCAAATCGCGTAATCTGATCCTCAAATAATTTAGTCTTGTTACTGGGGAGGGTGCAGCGTATGAAACGTGTCGTTCGTAAAAAAGTGTGTCTGAGGACATTGAAGCTGTCAGACTCGGAAATACGCGCTCACTTCCTGAACGGATGAGCGTGGCTTCGAATAGGCAGATCGAGTTTACTTCTTCTCTTGTGTTTCATTTCCGATATTGTTGAAGAGCCGTATGATTTGTTATTTATTGCGGCAATGCATCTGTAAAATGGATCAGGAGGAACACTCCAGAATGCCCGTGTAAAATATGTGATACTGCAGTCTATAGTGGAGTTAGTATCCATAAACGAATGGATAGAACATCTATAATATATGTCTTAAAATATGATATTACTGATCTAAATGGATGTTAATCAATCATTTGAAATCAAAAAAGATTTTGATATGCAACCCCTTTTATGCAAATTTGCTTGATTCTCATCAGTTTATTAACCCATTCTATACGGGGCATTTTGGCCTGTCAACGGGATTTGTTCGTGAGTTTTTATCTGCATAAGGGTAAAACTGATTTGTGGTATTTGTTGCTCTTGTTTATAATTTTGGCTAACAAGTTTGTGCTTAAAAATATTCGAGTCATCAAAGATGATCGTAGAGTCTACAGAATTTATGATCGATGTTGTTATTAAATTATGTTATCTGATGATGAGCTATCAAAGTTATATATAACTGTATTAAAATAACAAAGACGACTTTTGGTAAATAAGCGTATCGTATGAAAGATTCGGATGAGGTTACATTCGGTAATTATTTTTAACCTTATAAGTACCTAGAACAAAGAGGATTTCACTATAATGATATAATAGCGTTAGAAATTTGTTTTGCAAAATCTTAAAAAAATATATTTTTTTAAAAATATATTAGTAAAGCTTAGTTCTAATTACTAAGGGTCACTTATCTGCTTAACTTTGAGCGTTTTTCTTAATAAATACTGAGCATTAAAATTATAAAACATATTTTTTGTTGTAAATATATTATATTCGAAATCAAGCAAATAATTGATAATTCGGATTATCCATGTTTTTCAATTATCCATGACCTTCCTCCTCAGTATTAGCCCGAATAATCAAGAGTATAACTTATTACTGTAATTTTTGTCTTTTGCTTTGAACGTACAGTATTTATAAAAAATATCTGTTCTCGTATTTAGTGAGGGACAGTGAATGACATTGACTTTTTGCTTCCACAAAGCGAAATGTATAAAAATAAGAAGTGAGCACAAGTTCAGAAAGTTTGGAAAGGATTAACTTTTATTGTATTGCATTGTACTCGTATGTCGAATTTTGTGTCCATATTTTTTATTTTTAACATTTTGCTGGGACAAATAGGAAAAATAAAGGTTTCCTTGTTCATCTCTGTCGTTTTTAAGTCCATTGCAAAAAAATCGGGCGCCACTTTCTTCCGGTAGTAACTAATTTGTACGTGTACCGCAAAAGACGCGACTCCTTCAAAAGACTGCTAAAAAACTGACGCCAAGACGCACCGATTGAGCTCATAATAGTCTATTCCATAAATGGAACACATCTGACTTTCAGAAGAGTCTGCTCGACTATGTAAATTTTATGAAAAATTCATTCTTATGTAAATTCCTAATTGTGACCGCAGAGTCGCTCATAGAGAGTTGAAAGCCTTTTTTAGCAATGTATTTTTCTTATTCGCCTCGTAGACTAATTTAAATTTTTTAGAGAGACGACGACATCGAGCGTTTAGCACGTTGATATTTTGAATCTCGGTTGAAGCGTGTTTCTGCCACAAGCATTTTTTCTGGTAAGTGGATAGATGGAATTAATACATTATGAAGTAAGCAGATCATTGTGGTAAAATCACCTTTTTATTATTAAATCTGCAAGATAATATGCTGCTTAATTTAAATATAATATTAAGTCTCTAATACGTTCGATATTGTATATAAGGTCTTTGTACTTTCTTTCTTTTAATCTTTATTTTCGTTCTTTTCTTAACTTGGCTGTAGCTTAAGATTTTAACAATCAAGTAAATTTCAACAGAAGATAGCAAATAATTACTTGCAAAAATCTATAATTTTATTTAAAAAAGTCATCGGAGTGAAGGAAATAGAGTATCCTCCATTTTAAATTCATAAGTATTTATATATATTAAGGCTTCATGATGGTTATTGTTATGAGTAATCGGGAGGATTTTACATTACACACACAACCTTAAATTTTCAGCAGAATTTATAACATTATGAATTTGAGTTTTAACCTGGCAAATATCGCAAGTCAAATAAGAAATTCAAAATTTTGATCGCCCTCCAAAGTGTTAAAAGAACGCAGCCCCTAGCAATTTTATTTTAATAAGTCGCAGCCGACTCTTAGGGTAGTTTTTGGGTCCGCCGAAAATTTTCATGGCCGCCTCCGTAAAATATGTTGGAAATTTACAAGACTTTCACTTTTGACTTTTTCAACTTCCTTTTTTTAATATAAGAAGCACCTTTATAAAGAATAAAGATGAAAGCATTATGTTAAAGTCCTCCCTAGCGGAGATACTATCGTCTTGATATATGGTCTCTTGAGAGTTTTAACGTCCAAGTGCGGCAAACCTGGCGCTATAATAAAATGCTTTGTATCAAATATCCATATACATCCATATTTATACGAATTAATATATTATTTTAGTATTTGTATTAAGGTTTGATTGGCTATTATTTAATCGATGCTGCTAAACAATATCGTGGTGGCATATAGACGATGCCATTTCTGGGATGAAAAATAAAGACAAGTATATTTCTTGGGGTATATATAATATTTGTTTCATACAAAAGAGGCAGGCTTTCCCTTCTCCTTTTTAGTATTAAAGTTATATTGCGTTATAGGTATAAGGATACTATACCTTCAATCCGGGTACCTTCCTCACTCCCATTTCCCTCCCTAGTCCCTCACCCAACAAACAGCTCGCGGGAGATAGGTATCACAATCTCTGGGCTGACTCTTGCAGATAAGCCGACGAGATCCGGGCGAAGATGAGTAGAAACGGACCCTCAATATTTATAACGAAAGTCGATTTTTTTTATTAACAAATACCGTATGAAGATATAAAAATTACAATAAGCATGAATATAATTTAAAAAAATCGATTTAATATTTTTTTGCAAGTTTTATTAAATTTGTTTCATCCGAAAGGATGTACGATTTAAATCATTAGATATTTAATATTGAAGTATTTCTGAAATTATTTTATTCCAGGAACACAAATAAAGCTTTAGCTTAAATACAATGCATAATTATATAACATTATTATGAAATATAAGGTGTAAAATGATTCAAAGCTAATCATGCGGTGAGATAATCAGACGAAATCCATCGTGGAATGATATTAAATAAGCGTAAAATTAGCAATAATGCGATCAATGGATTTAAGGATGGACAAAAACATAAAAAAATCAATAGATACAAAGAAACTTTGATATATTTTATATTGTATCATTCTGAAATATATCTTTGCTTTCTTTGAATACAATATATTTCGGAGATGTTTTTAGATTAAATTGAAAATGAGCAACATGGCTCCATTCCTCATTTGGATAAAATTTAAGAGATTTTTGAAGGATAACGTTGACGATAAGGATTGTGAAATTGCATATAGGCATTTCGCCTGGACTTTTGGCAACGACCTATTTCACGGACATTTTCCCTCTGAGACGATGAGGATCACAGATAGGAGGGCCGCCCCTTATAGATACCCCCTCTACTTCAACCCCCTTGCCCTTAGTTCACCACCCCCCGGTGGGTCGTAAGCCCCCCCTACGAGGGCTGCACCACTTGAGAAGCCGAACCCGCCATATCCATATCCATAATGTATAATATCTGTGATGTTATACGGGTTAAACACAGAGGCTGTGATTCTGTCTGATCTCTTGCGTATATCAAACATATTGTGATTATTCGAATAATCCAGAATAATAACTAGAACGTCTGTAAATAAACACATTCCTATAAAATGTATGCGAACTTGAGGCTCTCAAACGTTAGCTCGTTATATCATGCCCCATATTAAAATTTTGATGGGCTTCGAAGCTCGGCAGAGTTGAAAAATTAAATATCAATATAAATGCTCTGAATTGCTTATCTTTGAGCTATTCTGTTCGTGTCGATTATTCAAACTTTCCACTTTCCTCGGGACGTTTCAGCATCAGACTTGATATTTACAAATTAATACAAGTCCGTAAATACTTCGCGAAATGGTAAACTTCGTAAAATTCGGATATCCGGAGAAGTTATGGAGGCGTTTTGTATCCTTTCTTTGACTCCTCAATCTCACCCCCTGACTCCCGCTCAATAACTTCTCGTCTCGAAAACTGTCACTCGATGACGATTTACAGCCGGCCATTTGAAGAGATCTTTCTGTATAAATAAATTATGATCTATCAAAAAATATTTTTGGATACTGCTTATAATATTTCAATTGAAATTAATATGTTACAATACAACTTAATATCGAAAATTTTCCGTGCGTATTATTATATCAATGGATGTTCGGATAAGGCTCATTTTGTCGACGAGGTGAGATGAGATTAGGGATAGATGGAGATCGATAAGCTGACGTCACTTCCTGTGATTGTGGGAAGGCTGTATTCCATATCAAGGCATTCGATAGCGGTTTTAATGGGAATAATATATTTTTTCAGGCGATAAGCTTTGGTTTTTGTATACACGAAAACATTTTTATTAAGCCGGCGGGTAAAATCTATCTCGTCAAATGGAGGAAAATTGTTATTAATTATGCAGATAATAATTTAAGCTCGGATCTAAACATGTCGATTAAAGTAAATAAAAATGAGTTTTTTCTATGAATGGGATATATATTAAATAGAGATATTTTACTCTTACATGTGGCGTTGTATAAATTAATTGATTAAATCTGCATTTATTAATTGATTATATCAGGTCAGTCCAAAAGTTCGTTTAATCTAAAAGATATTCTATCATCCAAATTTATTTGTAAATAATATTAGGGGGATCCAAAAATATTTGTTTATTTTGAGGCCTTAACATATGTTTTAGCTCAGTTTGTCCTCGGACACAATGCAAATATCTTTATAGATTATTTTTTTATAGAACTTTTGTTAAACATTGTTTTTGTGAAACAGATTTTTTATTGTTAAGTATAAATTGCCCAGATTCGAAACTAACGAAGTCCACACCCGGTATTGTATTCTGTTTTTTATTTTAAATTGATTAGGATTGATGGATTTTCACATTTTCAGGTCCATATAACACTACCGAGAAAAACCGATTCAAAAATGTAGCTGAAGTGGAAAGCATTTAAAATCGTTTTTTGCTTCTAAGCTGGAAAATTTTTACAAAGAGAGATAGAAGGATTACCAAAGTAATTGGAAGACGTGTTTAATAATGATGGGAATTATATTTTAGAATGTTGTATGTAATTTTTTTTCCATTAATAAATTTGAACTTCTTAATGAAATACGCGAATACTCTTGGGTCCCCCTAATAATTTCTTCAGAGCCTGGGTTTAAATGTAAAACTTTAAAATAAGCGCTTAAGAATTAGTTCACTATTTCAATACTTATTCATAATTATAGCAATATTCGTGTGTTTCTTAGGACTACAAAAGAATCATTTACTGTAATTTATTGAAAATAGGAGAAACTATCACAAAAAGCGATAAAGTGTTAAAGAATACTTTTGCAGGAATATGCTAGGCCAGCGCTTCTTAAACTTATGTAGTCCGCGGACCCCCTCTTGGACCAAAATTTCCTTCGCGGACCCCCTCTTGAGCATTTTTTTTCTCGCGGACCCCCTTTTGAACAATTTTTTTTTGGTGAACCTCATCCCAACCCTTGTGACTTAATTTTTCAAACAAACAAATATTTCCTGACCAAAATAGAGCTTCTTATAATGTTTTCTGTACACAATTTCACGAAAATATCTTGCTCAACTACAGATAAATGCTTTTTTTATTTCTTCGCGGACCCCCGGAAAATGCTTCGCGGACCCCCAGGGGTCCGCGGACCCTGTTTAAGAACCGCTGTGCTAGGCCATGCTTGTTTCACTTATAAAAAATATAATTTTGGAACACAAATGGGAAGTTTTGCCTCGTACAGTATATTCCATGTAATTGCTGTTGGCTTCAAATATTGATTTTTGCTTGAAAAATTGCAAAAGATCATGAATTCAAATAGCTGGTATTTTTTTATGAAGTATTTTTCAATTTAAATTATCAAGGAAGACAAAAAACAAATATTGTACAATACACTTCGATCTATTTTTATGCGATAGATACGTTCTATGGGAAGTCGCATATAAAAAATACTTGAAATATATAGAAAACAGAGGGATAGGTTCCATTATTTTTAAAAACCGCATAACTTCAAATCAATGTGATAGAATATATCAAAAATCGCATTAAAAAAAGTTTATAAAAAAATCATATGAATAAAAACACAATACATATTAACTTAGAATTACTTTATTAAAGTCTATTTTATACGTTAATCATTTTGTGTTGAAATCGTCTTTTTTAAAATGTAATCGGCGATTAAACATTGCAACGATTTAATCATTATTTTTTTACGCAGTTCGTAATATAGAAACATGCAATTCTTAAATTCGCATTGGAATTTGAAAGGTCGTTCAGAATTTGAGTCATATACAATATATATTTTTTTAAATTTATTGCAAAAGTTGACTAGCTTCTTGTTTAATTTTTACAATAAGGGAGGCAGGAGTTTCTTCCACTTCAATATAGTCTTCTGTTTCTTCGCTGCCATGTAAAATTAAACCAATATCATCGTCATTCAAGGGAATATTTTCAAACAATTCATCGACATCATTTTGAGAAAGAGTATCAAAGTCTTCTCCACCCATCTTGCACTAGTATTTATTTTTAGATTTTTTTATGCGGATTCGCATAAAAAAAGTTTTGTCCTTTATAGAGAAATGAGAGATAGGTTCCATTATTTTTGAAAACTGCATAACTTTAAAATTGCATAAAAAGTGTATATTAATGTCGGGCCAATAATACTTTGAATTTAACAAGTAAATTTCAATTGAATTAAATTGAGAAAAAGTATGCAAAAATTTAAAAAAATATATATTCTAATAGTTTTTGTGCTGAATATTTAAATGTTCTAGATTTTAGCTACTACATTCGGTTTTTAGATCGTCACATTTCCATACGCAAATCTATTTATCCGGCTCGACGAACTCCCAAAGAGATCGCAAATCCACCCCGTCGGTTATTTTAAAACACAATGCAGAATACAAGATGTCGAAGTTGTATATTTAGATACAATTCCGTCCGTTTTCTGCGATTGTAAGTGACCGAATGGCAAAGAGGAGGATGGTGCTGCTCTTTGTCTCGAATGTCTAGGCCCACCCAGCCGGATATTGTATCGCGGGATTCATCTCCGGCCAACTTCCGCTCACAAACACCATCTTGTTTTTTAATGGTTGCCGGATATAGCAACGCTTGTTTCAGATTTACCGCTCTCATTGTTTTTGGTCGTCACTCTGCCATCAGTCATATTGAAAAGCTAGTCATTCCATGACCGCACATATCGACGCATCTCTAAAAATCCTATGAGTATGCCAATCAAAATTTGATTTAATTTTTATTATGACATACACAGTGTGAGCCAAAATGAAATTGAACACAAAAGAGAGATGTTTAATACCTTTTTTTGGGAGCAGCGTCATTTGTCGTTAAATTTCCCTAGTCTACAGCGATGCTGCGCGAAGATTTCCATACACACAAAAATCAATGATTCGGTCTTCGAAATGTATGTTTCGGAGGACAAAGTTCTAATAGAGCTTCCGAGAAGTGGAGCAATGGTTTTCTTATCGCGGGGCAATAAATCCTTATATGTCCAGTGTTTAATTTATAGTGAAAGCTTCAAAGAGTCAGTTGGGCAGATGCGAGGCGGCATGTTGACTCCGTGTTAAGATAAACGAAATGTTTAGATGTCATATCGTCCCGGAGGATTTAGGGATCCCGCGGGCGCATTCCTGGCACTATCTGGACCCTCATAAATAAATTGCCTCAAAATACGCAATTACTCTGCGGCGCATCCCCTTCATTACGCAATAAAGGGGATCGCCGGAATCGAGTCAAAAATCTTCCATAAAATATATCGGACACTTTGGCGCAGATTGCCCATTAACCGGTGGACGCTTTGTTATTCAAATCAACCGGAATTGCACCCATGTAGCTTTAAATCAAATTATAAAAGCTCCTTTCATGAAAAAGCAAAGAAAAAATGTGCAAAATGATTATTCGTAACATTTTTAATAGCACAACGAAATTGTCAAAGGTTTAACACATATAATTGTTTAATTTTCTGAAAATATTTATATTTGTTAAAACTGACTATTTTATTCGATATGGTTGCTAATAGTCTGAATGATGATATTGAGTTTGCTAATTAATGTATAGCATCATGATGATCCCAAATCACGACCTTAATAAGTCATTGATTTCTCAATGTAACTTACTATTTCAAATTATTAACGAGCTTTCCATTAAACCGAACATGGTTGTTTTGCTTGCTGACAAACTGCAAGATCGTGAATATCTTCTCATTAACGAAGACAATATTCAGAACAGCTTTAACTTGTATGCAAATGTTGATGTATTTTGCTCTTTTAAGCTGTACTATCCTCTGTTAATCTGTGATTTAAACACTTTTTTATAGAGCTATAAATGGCAATAATTTTTTAGCACGTGAGAATTAAAAATACTATTTATTATGGCTGCCATAAAATACACAATATATAAACATTTTATTCAAGTGCAGACCCTTGAGATTGCATAGATATAGACATCACACTATTTTATTGTAAATATCTTTATAATTTAATGGATAGCTACAATAGTTGATAACATTTGGCCTGGCAGATCCTGTATTAAACAAAGATATTATTCAATACCATATGAGATATCTATAGATATTATGAGATGTTATGTGATATTGGATTAATTGATGGTAAAGACGAACTCGACGCAAATAAGAATTACAAGTGATGAATAACGTCGCATACATTTCATAGAAGATTAAGAAATATCTACATAAATTAGATGTGTAATGATCCGGATGTCGAATATCCGGGATTTATGAATAATTAGATACAATGTATGCTTATATATGAATTGCCCATGTGTATTTTTTATTCCAGGCACATAGTTAATTATATGGTAATTATAAGCTTAATGATTGACGTGTCTTAAATATGATACACAGTAATGCCTCTTATAGTCTGATTTCAAACAATTCGATTTGATTATGCCGTGTCATGTAATGCTTTCGTTAAATGAAGATAAATTTGCATTGAAAACACTATTGCAAAAGTGTAATAATATATTTACTGGAAAAGCTGATTAAATATTCATTGACTTCAGATAAATGTATCAGCATCCATGCATGAAAGAAAGTTGCTGTAGCTTCGAAAATTTTGTATCGTCCTATTTCAATTTACGTTCTCGAAAAAAAAAGGATCTTGATAGAGGAGACCAGGACAATAATAGAAGCATCTAAAATCAGATATATCGCGGGAGAAGTGGGATGTAAAGTTAATGGAACAAATAGGAAGATCCGCCAGATAGAAGAAAATATTTACCAAATTTTGAATTTGTATGATATCCAGATGCGGTTGGTACTATGAAATATGGGGTTGAAGCACTTAATTGTTTGATTACATGAATAGTTTCGAATAAACGAAACTCCCCCTTCGCATGGAAAAAATGTAACAGCGAAAATATTGCCATCCTTAACAATATTTTTTGCATTTTCTCACATTAATACACCCCAAGCTGATTGTTTTAATTTATTATGAAACCAGTGGTCGGTGGTGATATGTGATATGTGGACGATTTAACTTCTCTGCGAGAGGGTGTGCTCAGTGGGGGATCCAAGTTATGTTTAGGGGACGTTTCCCTCATCCGTTCGCGACTTCTCAAATATTCACACACATCCTTATTTACTTAATTAAAGCAAGATGGGCATCAATAAAATGTTAACACTTGGATAAATCACGGAACTTATAAATACATTTTTTAATATTAAATTCAACAATATTTCCGTTTAAATGGATTATTCATGTATATAAATGTATTCATTTGGGTCTAATAAGAATTTAAGGGTTTGTATTTGGCATTGATGTAGTTTGAGAAACTGCGTTCAGCTCAAACTATGCGTATTTACTGTTTCCTTTGACTGTTATTTAACTTGTGTATGCCGAACTGGGAGCATGTGTAATTGGTGTCGCTAACAAATGCTTTAATACGAACACTATGTATTTCCAATTCCACAATCTCTGCTTACCCCATATTTGAGGTTCATTAAATTACGACCCTCGCTTTTGAACAATGCCATTTAACCGCACTACAACTATTTCTTATTATTTTAACATCCTCAATTCGGCTGAATAGATACCATGAATAATCTATGCCCTGTCATGTTTAGCAGTCTGTTCGGTAAACATTTTCACGTAAATGTTTTCATCTACAACCGGTGCGATTTTTTCATTAACAGAATCCAACTAACACATAACATTTTGTTATTAAATCGGATAAGATGTTTGGTGGCCTGGATGAAAATGTATTGGAATATTTAATTTATTCCCGTCGCATTGCATTGTTGTTTTAAAATGTATCTTTCCCTATTATCGAAATTGGTTATTGGAAATCGACGATTTTGTCTTGTGTTTGGAAATCAAACAACATGGCTATTACGCTTCGGACAGATGTACTCCCTATTGTCAAAGAAAGAGTTCTGAGACAAAGAGACGTTTTGATACAAGAGCAATCTGCAACCTATTGTCTGTGGCCACCACAAAGGAGACCTACATCAGCGAAAATCCTAATGATACCCACACACGTTCCATATCGACACGATAATGAATTATTGGTATTGTACGAAATTGTAACACAATATAATGTATATAATTATATCATATATATAATTAATAGCTTATCATTCATTGCATTGTGAGAAAAAAATCGAACAATATTCTTCATATATTAATTAAATAAAATTAGGTATCACGAACGTCTTATATGCTGACAATAGCACAAATACTACACGTCAAATATATCAAATATTGGTTTAAGTATATTTAAAATTAAAGATAATCATTCATATATTTTCTTATGATTTTCAGACTAGGATATTCAAAGGGCAAAATCTTATAAGAAATACGGAAAATTCGTAATTCTCTAAAATTCTTGAATAAAAATACGTTTGATTATATAAAATAATTTGAAGAAATTTACCATTTTCCTTAATTTATATATATATATATATATAGTAAACTGACTATTTAAATTCATATTTTTGCATTCAAAATACAATTGTATGTATATAATTTGCATACAATAATCACATATAGAGCAGATAAAAAGGAAACATTAAACCCCATTACTTTAATATAAAATAAATAAAACATGCATGATATAATAGTTACAAGTAGGGAATCCAATCCCGAGCCAAAATTTCGATCCCAGGATTTCGAGATTACATTAGACCATCCCAAGATAAGTCCCGGAATCCCGGGACCGGGATTTTCAATAGTTTAAGAAATTACATTGATTAATTTGATCAAAAATTACTAATAAGTCCACTTGCTTAATATAAAAAATAATTGGAAGGCGAAAGAATTTTATTTATTTAAGAAAAGATAAAAATACAATTAAAAAATAGATAAATAAAAAAACTAAAAAAATCAAATATTATTTTGAAAACATGCCAGAAGTAACATCGAGTGTTTCATCATTTAATTGGGATCTGATTTTGGTAGCCAGGCAACCTGCTGCTGAAAATGCACGCTCAGTCTCCACATTCTTTGGAGGTATCATTATTAGATATTTAAATGCTAGTTCGAATTGATGACCGCGTTAACCCTCATTTTCGTATAACACCATCAATGTGACTGATAAAAATCCTTTCTGCTGAGACACGGACTAAAACTCGCAAAATTCCCAATTTCCCGACTAATTATTTATTTCTGTCGCTGCAGATGAATACTTATATACTATAATACTTTGATGTGATTGGTAATTATATTACGGAAGAATACAAAAATTCTTAACCCCGTATCTATTATATTTCATATCGATATTCCCATTATTAGAGTCGAGGTGTAGTAAATACATCACCGGTAGGGAAAGGTTAATATAAGAATTTGAAAAACATATATATATATACGCATAGATCAGATAGTTACTGTCCCTAGGCGTCGTCTAAGCTCGCCAATTAGTAGTTACGCCACTTTTTCCAAGTGTCCAGATTTCGGTAGGAATGTCTCGATTTAGTAGCTTTCATCGTGCTGGTGAGGTGTACGTTTTTTTTCGGGAATACGTATACTAATCCCGGGATTCATGAGCACCTAAAACTGTCCGGGATCCCGAGATTGGATTCCCTAGTTAGAAGCATCCTACAGTAATATGGATATGGAGACCTGATTAAATTCTTGTGCTATTCCGGTTACTATATTTTTAGATAATGCAAAGTAAAAGTTGATTAAATCATATAAATAATATTTCCAAATATCATCATCATTTTTCTCATTAAAATCTTGTTTAGATATATGCTTAATATAGATCGAATTAAATCTGTGTCTAAAAATTAAATTAATGATGGTGTAGGGAGGAACGAATATTTTCTGTCACTGACACGGCTTCTATTGGTATTTCTAGTGGGCTACGAACGTTCGTTATCTGCTTTTTATTGTAAAAGGAAAATCTGCAGGGGTATGCACCCTAAATATTTTTTCCTAGACTGTTTAAAAAAATATATTGATTTTTTAGTAAATTGCAGAATTGATGTAAAATTCTAGTATGGTTGTTTATTATTCGGATTCGTTGAAACAGAATGTCTTTTTCTCAATATAGCAACAAAGCATACTTCCACAGAGCTTGTATGTGGATATTGAATTACAAGTACTGCTCAACACTCAAAGCTCATAGTATCATCACTCTTCATTTCAGCAATAGAAGAGGTGAACAATTGGCATGTGCGCTTGAAACAATACGCACCCAGTGCATGTGTGGCGAATGAGTGTTGTTATAAATATTACAAAAAAGTTTTTGTTCTAAGGACGGGCGGTGAAGTGTCAATTGAAACGCACGCGTTAGATATTAATAACAAGCTGCACATAGGCGGTCTTTTGAAAAAGTGGTAATGCGAAACTCTTCATAGGAGCATGGTTGGAATTTGTGAAAGTCAGATAAGACACGCTGTACTTGGATCATTTGATTTTTTTTTCTTTGGGGTTATATTGACGTTTTTTTAAATATGGAAGCAACAATGGCAGAGAGCTTCCATTAGTTGTCATATATAACGGACAGTCGAGCGTTCTTCTAAATGGACTTGTCAGATTTTTGTCATTCTGACAGGGGGAAGGATGCGTGAGAGGAATTAAGAAGTTTGTTGAATTAATTCCTCGATCCTTCGAAGGAAGAAATATTTTGTAACAATTCTGAAATATGGATAAGTCTTTGACATATAATTAATTGCCATTGATCTCATTAATGACAGATTTCCCTCCCATCGATTAATACAGATTATATGGACCCATTTAAATTCTAAATTTAGAGATGAATCTGGTGATACCTGGATGTTAACTAGACATGATTGAATTCATAGGGTGTAACATGCCAATATCAGTTTTCACGAATATTTTCACGCGAGAAGTTCGAGAATATGGAGTCGAAATACCAATTTCATGGCTGGTGACTTCCACAAGCGAAACCAATGTGACGAGATGGCTCGGTCGCCCGCCAGGACTATCATAAAATCAGTTCCGAACAATTAGCATTAGTGCTGGAAACACTCACAATGCTTATGGGGAAACAAATGGTAACACCTCCGATACATTATTCATTTTTACGATGGGAAACAACGCTGCTACATTGTGCAAAAATAATGCTGATCGATCAGCGTCTTATAGGGATTATTAAATACCACATTAAGATCATGATCGTATTTCACCAGTTAAAGTGTGGCTCTTCTAAGACGATAAAAACATAATTTTGCCGAAATTTAAAATAAAAACTGATGAAATTCAATGCATTATTGAAATGTTCCTTTTGATTTTATTACGCTTTAGTGTGGTTTTCTTGAAATTCAGTTGATAAAAGACATTATGTTAAGTTATGACCTCCGTAAAAATGATTGTGGTCGAATAAAAAACGGTAAACAGTCGGGATGCTCCGAAACTAATGAGCTTTGGTTCCACTTGCAATAATTTACCATGAGGCCTCGCAGAGGGAGCCCCCCCAAATTGTTGTTTGCATTCAACAAATTAAACCGTAAACCTATAAAATAGATCAAATTATCCAACCCCCCATAATGCGATTTAAAACGGTCGATCTTCCCGATTGAAATATTAATACAGCGAACGAATGCGAAGAAATCGAGCGAATGACTCTGGAGAATTGAACAGAAAATAAAATATAATGGAGATATTATTAACAATGAAGCTTTCATTATATAAAAATATACTGATTCAATTTATTTTAAAAGAGATTGAAAATGATCTTCATTGTTATGAATGCCTTTTACTGATTCTGCTAATGTTTTGATTGTTTAAATTTTTTTTGCTATCCTTAGCAGTTTTAGGAGTAATTTATGAGGGCTTCAATCGATAGTCAATTACGTTGCATCTCAATAATCATCATCATTATCATAGTGCAGCCACATGTAGTCAACTGCAGGACTATGGTCACTTCAATATCCAGTCATAGTTAAGGGTTACACCCATCATGTCTATATCATACATTCACCTCCATGTGTGCTCGAATAGTAGTATGATCTTTAAGTTTAATTTTGAACGGGTTGATTACAATGAATAATATTAACGAGACAAGTAATTTATACAGCATAATTTACATTTTATGTTTTTGTATATGGAATAAATTGATTCCATGTTTATCGATTTAAGAACAGATTTTTACTAAAATTTCTACAAATATATAGTCATTGAATGATTTTGAAATCTGTTTGATATTTGGATGAGTTTTTTTTATTACGAGTGTTAAATCAAAATACATTGACGTTGTCATTGTCAATCCTAGGAAGACACCACCCACTGTTAGTTAAAAGCATCTTCATGATTTTTCATACGCATTAAATAAGCATTGTCAATTTTTTATACATTGCCACATAAATATCGCAATAATGTCACCTCTTCGCACATGCAGTTCTCCTCGCAACGTAAGGTTTGACAACTAAGACCTGACGAAAAAAGGTGCACACATATTTCTCGAATGAAATATTGACAGTTACAGGCTTCGAACACGTCGCTTTCTCATGTAGCATTACGATGGGGTATAATAAAAATAAATACCTTTGTCAAAAGTCGAGACTCCCGGTTATTTTTTATCCCATTAGCAGGGCCGGCTGCTGGAGAAGGGCGGACAGGTAGCGGCACCCCGGGGCCACAAATGAATCATCCCACTTTATGTCTTTGCTAAGAAATTATGACGGGAAATCAACCAAATTTCTGGGAGATGCAACTCTTAATTGCAGTCCAAGAATTCAGAAAAATATCTCAAATATTTTATTGCGGTCAAGAATATTAATTTCTGGCTTTATGTCATTCCCCATGGATATTTGCAAGCGTTAACAAATCCTGTTTATTTCAAAACATTTCAACCCCTAATCAAATATAATAGATATTGTTGCATTTTTGTAAACAAATTAATTATTATCATAGAATATATTCATTGTTTTAACTCAATTCGATTTCAGTCAATTAATGCTAGTTTAATCGTTTGTATAGTCGATAATTTTGATATTGCTCATTGATATTTATTCCGGATTTCGTTCTAATAAAATCGATTGTAATCCTTATATTATCGGAATAAATATGTTTGGCAACATATTTCCCTATTTCTACTATTTTATCAATTCTGAATTTTGCACGCACTCATGATAGTATGTGATATAAATCATAATTTTCTCATAGTTGATTGGATGATTATTAACAAATCAAATATATGTCAACGCCTTCATATATAAGTATATAATTGAAGATAAACTCAATGAAATTATTGACCAATCAAATGCGCCCCGTTTAATCATAGCGATCAATAGATAATAAATTAATTGAGTACCAATAAAGCATTTATTTCAGAAAGCGATATGATATTCCAGCCATGGGAATTCAGATAGACAAATTCGAGTCTCGATAGTTTAACGGTGACACTAAATGATGAAATATGGGAAGAATACGCATAAACGACTGGATGGCAAACATTTTTTTCATCATCTGGAAGGTCGTAATAATCAACTTTCGATGTCGTGGAGATCATGGGGTCCTTGGTGGACAGGTAGGAGCCCCCCCATAGAGTAGCCTCTTCATTCACGGGAGGTCCTTCCCCTGTAGACCATCACAACTACCAAATTGCCAGGCGATTGTTTTGTCAAATTGTATTCTGATGATGGATGATTTCTGAATCTTCGACGGATGTTGGACCCAATGAGTAAAACATGAGCGAACTAATATTTTCATAATGATAAAAAGCATCCGGTTTCTCGAGCTTAACCAGGAATCTCTCAAATGTAATTATGTTGGAGGATCCAGCGATTAATATTGAAATAATGAAAATATTACAAGTATCCATATTTTACATCTGGGTACTATAAATAATTCAAAACACCCTGTGTATGTTTTTTTACGTCACAAGCAGGTAGAAGAAAACGTTTTCGCGCAGATCAGGTGAGTTATTCATCACGGGATAGACAACTAGCTCTTGTTGTTTGGTAATGTCCTCAATAAAAATAGTCGCATATTATACAAAAAAGGATACTCGTAAATCCCATAAGTTATGGCATAAAATTATGCTGTGACCATGGTTTTTTGATATTTTAACACATCTTTTGCGGGCGCGGTTTGGCTAGCCCACACACTGGAGGCGGGTATATCCGCATGAAATTCGCAGTAGCACAAAATTGAAAAAAAATTACAGATAGTCAGAAACCGTGGCTACCACTTGAGACATCATCTTCGTCTATATAATCGGAATCTGAATCAGCAATAATTTCACCGTCGTATCGATCCATATTATTTTCGCGCTGATCCATGTGGGCGTCAATCAAAAAAATTATAAATGTAATCCATTTTTTTTAAACATTAAAACAAATAAATTTAATAAATAAACAATCTAAAAATAAATTTTATAAGACGCAAAATATAAACACATCCAAACGGAAGAGATTTAAGGATGAAACTGATGAACCGTAGGGGGTTTGCCTATTCAAAAATAAGAAAACACACGTGTTTCAAGTGTTTTTTGCTCAGACGAAACACTTGACGAGAATATCAACAGCGGGTCATCAAAGCAATAGAATTATCGCTTCGGCGCTGAGACTGTGATCTCCGGCTCCCGCATACAACGTCCAGTATTTTTAAAAAGGTAATTTTCGTTTCCCGCGCTCAACGGTTAGCCGCACTAGGACGGAGATCTCCGTTTCCCGCACACAAAGTGTTAATGAATATAAGGTTAATCAGAACAGGAGTTCAATTTATCATTAAATTATGCATTTAGTTTAAATATCGTAAGCAATATCATTAAAAAATATATATATATGATTCCAAAACATTTTCTGTAGCACAGGTAAAAAATATATAGGTTTATCCAAACATATGATGAAAAAATAATAACTTAAAAATAGGTAAAAATGCAAGTCAGTCTAAATAATATCATAAATTATTTTATGGAGCAAAATGATTAAAATTTCTTTACGGAAAATGAAGAAAAATGTGTTATTGTATACAAATAATTTGAAAAAATATATAGGTCTAACCAAATCTATTTCATTGGCTTTAGGTACATAAATATAAATATCCTTTTTTCTCGAAACACAAGGATCCTGATTTTTTTTAATTCTGTAAAACCCTTAAAAGGACAAACTCAGGGAGATTTGGTAAGATCTATACCTAACTACTATTAAAATAAACTCATTTGCCTGGCCAGACCATTACGATTTGATGACCAGACCAGGGTTAAATTAATGACACTTTGTCTGATCATTGCCAAATATACACGTGGTATTTTGGTAATCTTAAATTAAGTGGAACATATTTTGTTCGAGTTTTGCTGTTGATAATGTAAGATTATGAAACATTGAAAATAAATGTTTTAAAGAGCAAAAATCATTTGAAATGACCGTGGGCAGGTTACGCGACAAGGTAAACAGATGAAACATGAATGAAGGCCATAGATGGATGGCACTTGAAACGATCAGTTTCATAAAAATATTTATGTGCCTAAAAAGTTGTATTTATTGTATTTGTCATTGTCTATTTGAAAACAATCGATCAACGTTTTTGATAGACTGTTGCTCAAGTCGTATCATAACTAAAAAGATAAGTTAAGGATCGAAATTTTCGATTGACAATCGTGAATGCCAGTCCGAGTGATGAAATAATCTAACTCCAAAAATAATGATGTAGATTTCTTATTTATAGGCACTTCCAACAGATTTTATTAATCGTTTCGGTATTTAATTTTTCAGATCCAGAAGATCGATCAGAATTTCTTTCAGATACTTTCAATCTCCCAAATTTGTTGGTATGGTGATTTTTTTACAATGGGATTTGAAGCCGAACTTTAATAATAAAAGTTTATGATCTAACCCACCATAACAACACTTAGTTAAAAAAAGTGTTGATAACGTGTATACATATATATCTATTTTTGTACAAAGTCAATATTGAACGTGTCGTTCAGTTGTATATGAATGACCCACCTTTATGTGAATATGCATGGTCATCCTAATGCGAACACAGTCCAGACTGATTTTTTTTAGATTTGTCACCAGGTACACATAAAATTTTCAATTTAATGCCCTAAACACTAAATGCCACACAAAAGACGGGGTGTCCGCATTTTATTATTTCTGAAATTTATTCCCTCGAATGTATAAATTAAATTAAGACCCCGATGGCGCCAAGTTTTTTTTGTGCGCGATGAACAAAACGACCCTGTTCGAGGAAAAAGGAGCAGAATTTTAAATTTTGACAAAGCGAGAACGATTTAGTGTTATAACACACGCCAATTAATCTTATTAAAGACAAAAAACTGGTTTATATGTCGCTACATCTAATACTTCCAAGGGCTATTCACGATGAATTTGCCATAAAAGTAATTTACTTTATGATTTTTTTGTGATTCTATATTTGCAATTATTAGTAGTGTTTTTCATAAATTTGAAGTGGGTCTTCAAGTGTATGTATTTCGATGTATAACAGTGTATTGTACAGTGATATCGATTGGCGTCAAGGTGTGAGTCACATCGTTATCTCCTTTAAAGTGTTAAATTGTCATAAGGATTTATAGATAAAACTTAAATAAACACTGATTTTGATTAGAGCAAACAAACATTATGATTGATTGATTTTAAACGATGAACTCTAGCGATTTCGATAATCAAATCCGTTATTGATATCAATTTAAAATTGTATCAGACCGATCGTGATATGCTCGTTAAATACTAAAATACTTTGATTTTTTCAGAGTTCTATCTGTGCGATTTAGGATGCAGATTGTGGTCGTCTTGAATTTGACACGATTTCGTTTTTGTATTAAATAATAACTGTAATCAACTTCCAAAAATGAAACATTGGAGATAAAGATTAGTGTTGTCAAAGACACGTTTGTTTCAAGCATCTCATCGCAATGATAAAATTATTACGAAAATCTTAAACACAATCTATAAATATTTCCAAGTTTAATAATACTGCATACGTATCCTCAACTTACCCCCAATTATAAATACTTTCATTGATTGTCATATTTGTATGGATTTGTTGTCGCATTTAATGATACCATCGATTCACAAAATGGATTCGCAAGGGATGATTAAATGTAAATACATGTCATGCACAATTAATTATAAACATGTTTTGATATAAACAAGATAAAAATTATAATTGCCAAAATATCTATTTAGAGAGATTTCCTAAAAAAAAACATGGTAGATAATGGATTTCTTTACATGATTAAAGCAAAACAAATATTCTTCAGATAATCTGCAACTTGCTTTTAAAATTTTGTTACTGTTCATCAAGATAAGCTTGTAAATAAAAATGTACACATTTAAGTAATAAGAAATACTTTTAAATGGAGTAGACGCCCTTCCATCCGGTAGTTAATCGATTGATAATATAAGCAGATATTTGCTGATTATTAAAATAGTGGCTTTTTAAGTTCCAAAATATATCAAGAAAAATATGATATGTACTTGAAACATTCATGGCCAAAAGCATTATATAAGAATAGGGTCATGATCAATGCTAATAGAAATAATATTCTCATTTTTTCAACTTCCTTCAGTAGCATATTAAGTTTCATGTTCAATTATAAGTATAAAATATGTTATCTCTCTTAATGACATTCAGTGGAACGACTTTCATTTAAAAATATTACTTCGATTTTTGATCAAGCCTTATATACGTTGAGGGTTAAATGCTTAATAACAAAAATATTTCCATCTGTTTTATTGCATTCGGAATTTTAGGTTATCCCAAATGCTATTTTCACCAAATTTGCTTCATCATTCACTTCTTCAACGTATAAAATTATGACGTTAATAAATTCCGGATTCGTGAAAACTTCTATGTCTTTATAATATCGATAGATTCTTCATCGACCTTATTCAAAATTCATTGCAATGATTCCCAGCATTGATCTGTAACAAGTAGCTATGATAACCCAAATCGTGTAGAAAGAATGCCGTGTTTTACGAGGAATATATTTTAAACACATTCGATGAATCAATTTTGACAAAAAAATCCTTTATCGATTATTTTGTAAAGTATTTATGGATGTTATCGCACTCTACCGTTTATCTCAGTATCTTTTACTGTGGAGTATACAACATAATTGAATGAGAGATTATCTCACAAGAAAGATTGTTTTCCACCATGATTAAAGTATTTCTATCACTATTATCACAAATCAATCGATTATCTACTCTTATATGTGTTATAAAATATTGCATTTACATCATTTTCGCAATCAATTAACGAAAGACAATTGATGAAGATTCTCACTTTATACATCACGTTGATAATTTTCTATTGACATTTGATAATCACGAATTCAAACATAACACATCACTCAATACGTTCGTAGGATAACTAATAAAATAACAGATTTTTTTAATAAACAACAAAATAAAATATCGATTTTATTTATCAACATGGTCTCTTTCAACAGTAATGCATTCATTACAATGTTTCACTTAGATTTCGATAATTTTTTTGTAAAACGATTTATCTTTGGTCTCAAAATAGGCTTCACTTTCGGCAATTACTTCTTCATCGGAGCTGAATATCTTTCCTTGGATCATTATTTTTAGCTCTGTAAACATGTAATAGTCACTGGGAGTCAGATCCGAAGAATATGGTGGATGAGGAAGCAATTCAAAGTGCATGTTATTCATTTTTTAAAGTAATCAATTAATGCTATCGTGTATATTCCAAAATACGGAGGCCAAAACCTTACCAGTTGACATTTGCGGTTTTAGTGGCTTTGAGCAGATTTCGCAGGTTGCTTGTCCATCCAGTTGACTGCCACTTTGATTCTGATGGATCCACATACCGTATGGAAAAAAATCATCATCTCTGAACTCTGAATTTTCATGCGTTGTTGTTTTTGATCGACTGTGAGCAAACGAGTTATTTACATCGAACAGAGCTTTCTCATGGACAAATGTTGATGTAAAATGCTGGATATACTGCCTTCTGAGATCTTTAAGGTGTCAGTTATTTTGCGCAATTTCAGTTTACGAACAGGCGAAATTATATTGTGGATTTTTTCTGGAATATATGTCAAATTTGAGCGAACAGAGCGTTCAGCATCATTGATGTTTGTACTGTCACGTTCAAAATCAGCAAACCACTTCTCTACTGTTTGTCTCGATGGAGCAAAGTTCGAATAACATTTGTCAAGCCATTGCTTTGCTTCAACGATATTTTTTCCATTAAAAATCAATGCTTTATCAACACACGAAATTCATATATTTCCATTGTTCTGAAAATTATAAAAGTAATGTAACTAAAATCACTGTAATTTGTGAAATAAACGTCAGATTATTATAAAATGTTGACATGCATTATTTAAAGATTGGTGCTTTCTAAAAACCATATAAATTTGTCAATAGTGGTGCCAATTATATGTCATCCTACGAATTTATTGAGTGATGTGTTAATATATTTGATGTGATCTGAGTAGCTCTGGGTAGAAAATCATTCTTAATCATTGAAAAATCGTATTTAAAATGATGATATACATCTATCAATATAAGCATATTATATGTGGTATATTTTAAATATCAAATATGTCATTAACATCGTCATGATCTGAGTAAGTTCTCATTTCATTAATGCCATTCATCGATTCAAATTTAGATGTTTAAAGCTTACGAAAAATATGCGTTTGGGATTTATCAGCCAAATTTAATAAGAATATACTATTCAATTTAAAATCCATTACAAGTACGTATTAATTTTACATTTAAGTTGGAATAGAATGCAGCTTCCTAAGCCTTGTAACAAACCGACGTTCACCCAAAAATAAGCGCGCTATTATCAGCAGCTTGACAGCTATAATGGAGTGAAATCGATAACACTTGATCTGATGGAATGTGTATACTCGTATATCGTATGTACATAAGCCTAATATATATGCAAGTGAATAAATATTTTGAATGTCCATATATTAATAACTAAGCTAACGTATTGAATTTAAATAACCGACATCTCTTTTTCACGGTAGCCGTAAGTTCTAAAATATGAAATAAAAATATTTGTCCCATTTCTCAGAACGAATGAATAAATAATAATGAATGTCCGTGGCCTTTCATATTGAAGAAACGTGATCAAATTTAATTATCAGTGTTCGTACTGTGGGGGCTGAATGGATAAACGTCTCAAACGGCTGTCTATTTTTGTTATTGAAGAAGAAAAAAAGAAACATCTCACATGTGAGGTGAAAAAAGTAGCTGTTAGCCTTCAGGGTTTTGTCCAACACTTTATAAATGAAGTTCTTGGGTTCGACTGCCGCCCGTAGCGCCTCCAACAGTGGCAGTACAACAATAATAATATCGATTTGTCAATAAAATCTTGTTTGATTTGAGCATGAAAATATCTAGCCGATGATTTGGTGTACAAACAACCTTGCTACCATTTATTTGAGGTGGCAGTTTTCAGTAATCGATAATTGATGTTATGCAAAGACTCAACGCGATAAGATGCGATGTACATTTTTTTGAAAATATTGATAAGGATATGACTGTAAAAATGCGATTTATTGATAGGAGCTAGATCAAACTTTCAATAGAGGTAGATCTCAAACTGAGAGCTGATTTGTTCGAGTCGTTTTTCATCACGCACTTAACCAATTTTTAAATCGCTCCTCCGTAAGCTGGATGCTTAAATATTCAATTAAGGACCTTTTCGATTTATCTCTTGCATAGAGTAGTAATCTGGTTAGGCGTATAAGATCATTCCACGCCACTGGACGGGTCCAAGGAGAGTAGCGTGAATGGTCCATTTTGATAAACGAGTATCTTTTAATTCAAGCGAAACTCCTTTATTGGGCTCTATAGGGAAGAGTTCGTACAACAATGACATATGGGGACACATTCACGGGGAAAAATTGAATTCGACAAAAGGAGGCGTAGGCTTTATGCCAAACCTAATAGAAACATCCTTCACCCACGACGGCCTCAAAAGTTCACGCTTCTCAACCTTTCCCCTCTTTTAAAGTCTGACCACCCTCCATTTGTATAGAGAGCGGGTTAAATACATATTAGCGGATTAAAGGGTCGTCCCGAAACACTGCCGCGATTTTTAAAATATAAATCCTTACGCAAATTAATCACATGAATCATGGGAAAATTGTATGTAATTACGGTCTGAAATAATCGCTGATATCAAATGTGAATCTAATGAAGGATCGCAGTTTCCTCGAGAGGATGTGGTATTAACTGAAGTTCAACCTCTTGATCTGATAAAGATCAAGAATGAGGCACAGGATCATATGAAAGGAGGGAATGTTGCCAAAATTAAATTTATGACAGACGTTAATAATTTACATCAATTGTTAATTACACAGTATAATCTTAAACGACGTTTAATATACACGGCCGTTCCAGTTTTTCACATTCTCAGTATGATATAATCCGCTATATAAAGCATCATTTCTAGTTTTTTCATGATGACATGAACGATTTTTTTATCTCAAGTACAAATTTCAAAAGTGCTATTATCAATTTCGAAGTAAATATCGACTTATGAGAGTTAAGTTGCGTCAAAAATACGTGCCATTTTATGTTAACTCGATTATGATTATTAAAACGTGCCGGATAATAAATTTTTAGCAAAATACTTTGATGTAACCGTGATAATTATTTTAAATATTGAATTTATGTTGAGATGAATCTTAATAACTGCGTCTTTGTATTAAATTGATGTAAATATAAATTATTGCACCACGAAAACACTAAACAATATACGAATAATTTGTTTTTGAGAATACCAAATCATTAAAGAGTTTTAATATGATATATAAATCCATTTCAGCGATTGATGTTGAATTGATGAATGTGCTTCAAAGTGTGAAATATATGATTTTTAACAAAATATATAAAAATCGCCATACTTTAAGAATTGCCTCAACTCGCTCAGTACACCTTCATTGGGCATTTTTCTCAACAATGTAATATTTTATCAATGAGGCACCGTGTAACACTATACGGACCTTTATGATTTATGTAATATAATGTTTTGTAGGGCCTTTTTATGGCCTTTTTTTTACATGATTTTATTTCGTTTTTTACGACACAATAGAGGTGTCGAGACACAATAGTATCTCGCTGTTTATAATGCGAAAGATACATTTGAGAAAATCGGTTTTGCACGATGGACTCGGAAGGCGTTTTATTGAAGGCAAAATTTTGAATTCATTCCGAGTCCTTGAAAGGCTTAATTTATAATGCACTGTCCGTCATGGGAAGATCTATGAAGGACGTACTTTGTTCCTGGAGAGCGTTGCGTGAAAAAAATGCGTGGTCCACGATTCGTCTGATGGTATTTCAAGTTGATGTGTGCAGGAAGGACGAGAGTTACACTTATAAACCAGACGGGGTTTCAGGGTTAAAAACCCGAAGGACTTTAAATATTCGCCAAGGGTAGGCGATGACTGAAAGCTCGAGTACGCTGTTAAATTTTATGATTTAAGCCTCTAATGACAAGGGGGTCGGCGAGGATCGGGAGGGTATCGGGAGGAACCCCCCCTGAGATAATAAATTACCCGACACGATATGATATCTGAGGCGCGTGGCGGCTTATCGTGGGAGGGTGAGAGAGGAGGATAAAATCGCCCTGCACGAGGATAAATAGGGGGTGGAGAATTTGGCGACAAAGGGCGCGGGAGGCATGATGCAGCGATTTAAGACTATTTAGTGGCTCTTATAGCATTCATCACGATGACTTTCAGCAAATCCGGGGCTATTTAAATAAAACATCAACATACACACCACATATTTAGTTTGCGATAAGTGTTAATGAGATCGACCAAAATTATTTTTAATTTTTAAGGATAATCATGAAAGTTAGGCTTACATTGAAGACTCTTTACGTTACTTAAGAAGCATTTATCAGTGAATATTGATCAATCGTTTATTAATGTCTAAATAAATGAACTTCAAATAATGGAAAATGAAAGCCAAAAGTTGACAGTAATATAATTTCTAAAAAATTGAAATATGGAAAAGTCCTTGTTAATTTGTTCCAGTACCTGAATATTAATATAATAAATATTTCCTTTGATGAAAGTGCTTCAAATTATATGACATTAATAAAGATTCAAATGGTTTACAATCAGAATAGCTAAAAATGTTAAATTTCGTATTCAGTATCTACAAGATTTTATACCACTTTTATAGATTTGGAAGCTGGGTAAAGAAGTTCAAAGTTTTTTTTCTAATCTGGGCTTATTTTTTCGCTTGTTAAAATATCTTATAATAAACAATACATTTTTTGATTCTTTGAGAGAGATATTTGAACCTTCTTCTTCTATTTTTAAGTTCATGAAAATTACATTCAACAAGCATTTGTAGACTTCTTCTGAGACTTGAACGTATTCAATTACAGTGATGAAATTGTATTTTTAATAATTATA
Source organism: Stenopsyche tienmushanensis (assembly GCA_008973525.1). Taxonomy (NCBI): domain Eukaryota; kingdom Metazoa; phylum Arthropoda; class Insecta; order Trichoptera; family Stenopsychidae; genus Stenopsyche; species Stenopsyche tienmushanensis. The sequence continues at coordinate 922,041 of WACJ01000130.1, forward strand.
ATTATAATTCGTATTGATTCATATTGTTCCTTGCAAAACAGAGCTGTTTTATATATACAAGTATAAAAAAATCATCAGAATTATGAAAATGATCTGAGATTATCTTTACATTTGCATCTTAATGCCAAATATTATCGATTAAAAATAGATCCTTCTTAAGGCGATGAACTCGTGTTATAATGATTTGAGTGATATCTTTATATTCATTTTTTTAACTATTAGCGTTGTAGTCCATAATATTTTTATATAGGAACGATGTTTTGGTGGATCTGATCAATAATTTTTAGTAATCATAAATGGTATATTTATGAAGTGATCTCTCTGGGTCATCGCATCCACGCCATTGCCACTCGAACTAAACTGGTCTCCGAGATCGAAGGACTTAGTTAGCGTCTCCATGGACCTGCAGACTCCATTGCCCTTGAATACTCGAGAGCCCCTTTATTGTGCAAGTCCTGTACCATCAGAGATAAGCGGTTCAATTCCCGCGGCGCGTGGCGTCGCTATCGCCGACGGCCAAAGCAGATTACCGTCGACGCTCCGATGAAGGGATGCACATCCCCGCGAAACGTGTGCACCCTATTTCCTCCCTAACACCTTCCTAACCGGCATAAAGGAAATGTTTGATTAAAAATCACATCTGCATAATCGATTTAAACAAAATACCGCAACAAAGCGAAACAATTTTCTAATAGCAAAATGTGCTAATCGAATGTTTTTGAGAAGTAGATTGCGTTATCTACGTTTATTGAACAATTATCAAATTTAATGTTTCACATTTATCAAAAAAAAATCTCGACAAACGATTACATTTTTTTATTATTGATCTCAAGGATATAATTCACCAAATCTGGTCATCATTGCTTTTCATGCTTCTCTTTTAAATGGAAGATGTTGAAATAGAAAATAGTCTGAAATATTTCCAAATTATGTGGTAAATGATTTGGATTTTGTAACTCATTTACTTAATGATAGGCTGAACTTGGTAAGCAGACAGTTGAACTGATTCAAGACGTTTCATGTTTTGTATGTTTTATATGTCAAAATCAAATGTTTCACTTTCTAACACATTTGTTCGAATGTCACTTTCATAGAACTAAGATCTTATTTATCGGGTTTCTTCCTCACTTAAATGACTTATATCACAACTTTATTTTGTAGAACTCTCAGTAAATTTTCACCATATGTTTAAGCATTTTCAAAGGTAATATTTGTTATAAAGCAGCTTCTTAAAATCTGCACATATATTGAAGGTATCAATTAACAAGTGGTGAACTCAATAGTTGCAATTGCATTGAAATGAGGCTGTACGTAACGTTGTTTCAGTCAGTTTATGACTTTATAGGGATTTTTAAATAATTTAAAGCTCTTTATATTTATATTGTGAATATTTCCAATTGAATAAAACTCGGATTAAACGAAAAACACGTTTTTAAAAAGCGTTTTAGTTGAAAATATTTTTCAAAAAAATTACTGATAATATAAACGGATCAATCACGCTCATAAGACTTAATGTTAGAGCGTAGTTTATTTCAGTTTTATTTAAATCACATACTAAATTTCTTAGTAATTGCAAAGAATATAAATGGGTCGAGCTTTAAAGGTTATATTTATATAAAAACCGGCACTGGTTGGTAGGTGTTTTCATATCGGAACCTCCCATATATTTTTCCTGAGAATGTAAGACTGCGGGGCCCTATCGTTGAGAATATAAATAAATACGTCATGGTTGACATTCAAGTGAAAATAATGCCCAGATTCGGACCGATAACTTTTATTTATTTACGAAAACGTTAACAAATGAGCGAATCAATACATCATTATAGCACAAAAACCCGAATCTGCACGCACATGCCTGTGCTATTCTACGCCAGGGCATTGCCAATAAATTATAATTTTTGACCGCAAGGGCTGTTAATTCTTGGGCCAGAACGTATCCATATATTTAGGGGCTTATATGCACATACACGCGACCTTTGCTCGTATATATCCATATAAGTGCCCGATATGGGCTTTGGCAATTTCGGTTAAATTAATACATAAAAAAGTATTTAAGACCGGTTCGACTGTGTTTATCGCCCGAAGATAAGAAAACGCCTCTGAAGAGTTTTCGGTTAAAATATCAAGGACTCGAAACGCGTCGTATGAAGATTTGATTAACATAAATGGAGTAGAGGACTAGTGTTGGTGTAATGTATTAGATATTGGACTCTTTTTATAAAGGTTCGGCTTCAAATCAAGATTGTAGAAAAAATCATCATACTAACAAATTTTAAAAATCGAAAATATTAAGATTATTTTGATTCAGGTTTTCCCTAATTTCTGGGATTTGAAAAAGTAGAATATGGGGCAATTATTTTTTTTATCACACTTGGAAGTTAAATGAAAAACATCAAACGAAAAAGTCTTTCACAGAAAAGTCTTTTATTCGATTATAGATCAACTAAATCCGATTATAAAAATAAAGCATTAAGAAGAAGAAGAAGAAATGGTATAGATCTTCTGCAGTAGTTTTAAATGAAGTCATATTTTAGCCACTTTAATTAGAGAGATTGTAGATCCCCTTTGTTGTTAATACCAACTAGATCTGTCATCATCATAGGGAATCTCTTCTTGCATTTTATCTTTGAGGGCCGTTTTAACGACCCTTAAGTTTCATCCATATAAAATGCACCAAATAAATTTAGTAGATGCTTCATTAATATATTAAATTTTTTTAATTATATTCAAAATAATGAAACGTGTTTATCTTTTTTAATTGTTATATCATGAAATTTGCATTATTCATAGACTTTTAGGTAATTTTAGGAAATTAAATACAAAATGCATAATATGACCAAACGAATATAAGCTTTGCATGGACTGATTTTCAATATTGGAATAAATTCATGAGTTTATGGCCCCTGACTCAGTGGTTCTGAACAAAACATTGCAGTTTCAAAAGCGGACGTTGACAAATGGCGGCAAATTCCCAATCGGGGCGGTTGATTGTTTCTTTTCACCACACTGTATATGTTTATGTATATAATATCGTTAAATCACAAATAACGTCGAAAATATTTTGACAATACAATCCTACTTTGGCGAATAAATAAACACATGACTTTATTGTCGAATCAATGCTTTTTGTGCGATCGGCATAAAAGAACTATGGCGTACCTTGAGTGCGCGTACAATGGATAAGTCAGACCGCAGTCATCTATTATGTTTCTGTACATATTTTTCTTATTGTGTGTCAAATGGGTTGAAGGTTGAGAATATGTACTCGATGATGAGCAACTGAACAATCGTTGGAATAGCAATTTGTGGATGGATATTCCACGATGATTGCTACACTGTGAGTGAAATGAGCATCATTTTAAAGCCCACGTTATATATTTTTAAAGTGTGGATTAGGGCTGAAGATGACCTAAAATGATACAAAAGGAAAGCTACAAGATCTATATCAACTTGCATTTGGGTTTACCCTTCTACTTCGTTACGCATTTAGTGTGTAGATTTTTTTCAAACTACTTATGTATTATTCGAAGGACCAATTTTGCTCCTGTTTATTTATTCCGCATTCTTACTGTTCGCCTAATATTTTGCAACTATTGTTATAAAATAAGTGGTCAAATAGTCTGCTGGTGTATGGTGTCAAAGAAACAGAAAGCCTATTGTGGATTTCAAAGAAGGTGAAGAGACATGGCGCCAGAAACATTTTCGAACGACTGAATATTCAGTGGCGTCCATTGTTACAAAAAAAATGTATACAAAGTACAAGTTTTGTTGTCTTTTAACAAAGTCGAATACAGACTTACGTAAATCGATGTTCATAAATTTGTTGAGAATTAATCTTATTCAGTACGATCTTATAAAATAAGTCTTACTTAAACAATGATATTAAAAGTTTTTTACGATCCAAAGGATTTAATTTCAACGCGCTGTCTAGATTCCATGTCTACTATGGAAGAAAAAAATCAATAATAACAACAAAATAAATGACACGCTAGTAAATTGAGATACTTCTTCATATTCTAAATAAAGATTTCTACCTGTTTTGTACTACAATAACGTGCAATTACACCCATTGTACGGCTTGTCAAAACTTTGGGATTTTCCCATTGTGACCACTTCAGATGTACAATAACTCCACACTTGAATCCTGCATTGTTGATCCTTTCTAATATATACAATGGATCTAGTGAGAGCATAATAAATGCATTATGGCCTTTCGGTTTTATTTCTCGATCCTGGCGTAGCTGCGATCCTTATCGCGGGATGACAAATTTCTTGATCTATTTTTTTCACTCCCACTGGACTTTGTTGTATTTTTCTCCATAGCATAATTTAGAAACAGCCAAAAAAACCTTCCAACATATACATAAAAAATTCTATTAAAACATGCTCTTGTGATCAAATATTATAATAAGGATAGTCGATGATTTTATAACATCAGCCCCTATCTAATAAAATTATTTATACTGTATATGTAATATTGTTTGACTAAAAATGTAACATTTTTGACGTAAAATCAATATTATATGGACATAAAATCATGACAACATTAAAACAATAAAATGGGTGTACATTTTGTGGAGGTTTGTATTGAAAATTATTTAAAGATGAATGCTATCATATTATTTCAATTAAAAAATAATTGAAGAAACGTTGAAGATATGATCGCTGAGGATAATCTTGGTTTATAATGAGTTGATTGAGGATATTAAATTTATCTTCTATGAAATTTCATGATGGATGTTCATATTTTAAAAAAAAAATACAATTAACCCTTTGTACTAGAGAGGTGACTCTCACTCACCATATGATTTGATGCCGCAACTTGAGAGGCGCTCATCACTCGGTTTGATGCAGAAACTCGATGCACGGCAATAATTGTTTACATTTAGTTCCCTTGAAGCGGATCCCTAATTAGTCCACAACCACAAACCGGTCTGTAAGTTCGGCACTAGTTCGAACTTGATAGTCGTGGCAGAAAGACTACTAAGTTTTTGATCCCTATAAGCATTGAACAGGAGTTAGGAATGATTGCAAAGTCATTTCTCAAAGAAACAAAGCCGGCAAAAAACATTAAACCACATATTATTGTAATACTTACCCCGAAAAGCCGGGCATGCATCGTGACAATTGTTTTATGAAATATCATAAAAATTTAAAACATTAATTTGTGTGTGTAATGGTTTTAAGTTAGGAGTAAGAAATTTGCCAAAAGTGCTGCGAAACGTCTCGAGGTGCTGGTTCGCCATTCAAAAAATAGTCTAGACTCTAGAGTGCAGAGGGTTAATAATATTGATATCTATGCGTGACTGATTTGTAATAATAATAAAAATGTATAAAGATCATTTACGCCCTAATAACAGATATGGTGGATGGTTCTATATAAGTTCTACCAAATTAAATAAGTCATCAATTTCAAGGATAATTAAATATAAATTATCACTAGCTAAACAATAAAAGTTAGGTTAAAATAACTTAAACACTTGAATGAAAATCCAACAATCCAGCATTTGAAGTATGGTGTTAGTATGAGAACCTTCTTGGACTAATTATTCAGTATTTGCTTACATTTTTGAATCAAAATATGAATATAATTTCATTAATGTGCGTTCATACTATGGGCATGTAAAAAATAAGTTCATATTTTAGAGCCATCAATTATATCAAAAGTAATTATATTAAATAAGGCGCTTAGATTAATAAAATGCATATATAATTTAATAGTGTATGAGAAAAATTATTTTAAATTGATCTGGTGATTCATCTTTGAAAATTCAATTGAAATAATGAGATTGACTCTATGATCATAGTATTTATTTATTTACAAAATATGTTTTATAATTAGATAACGATAAAATGGCATTAACGTTCACGTTGAGCTTTTTTTCGTTGTTCAAGTGCTTGTATGAAAGGATAACGCAGACGAGGCAAAGTGAATTCTGGTCTCCGAGGCTATGATCATTAGGCCGAATGTATGTGTCTGATGGAGGACTTATGGCATAGATATATTTAATTCTTGGGCAAAGGCAGCTTAAACTGTTGCGAATTGCGTAATATTTATTAAATTTCTCTCTGCAGGATGTGAAGCACGGACTCCTTGTTGGAGCGAGGGTGCGGGGAGACGCGGCCACAGCGCAATATCTCCGCAGTAAATCAAGCTACGAATAAAATTTATGGTCCAAGATAAAAACGCGCGAGCTTTTCTCTTTTGTACCACCCTGTCCCCCGGTGTTACCCCTGGCACGCCACCCTTGCTGGAAGCGACCTGAAAAACTGAAAAACCTTCGTGGAAATACAGATTTTTGGACCGAAATATATGTAATGCGCTCATATATTAATTTCACCTCTTTAAATCACAAAATCGAAATATTAAATCTCGAACGAAAAAAATATATCAGCGAGAAGTAGGAAACGTATACTAAGCATTTTCCTAAAAAAATACCCACCGACTTGAATTGCCATTGGATATACAAGCAAGATCGATACGAATTCTATTTATTTGATGCAAATATGAGAGCTTTTCTATTGACATTTTTAAAAAATTGATTTGAATTTCTAATCGAATCCATATCACAAATTAAATACAATAAATTATATAATTATTTTTTCAATAAAATGGCTCAGATTTTGATGAATTCTGTATTTATGTACAGATTAATTTTATTCCCACTATTCGGTTTTGATCCCGAACTTTAATAAGCATAAAAGGACTAACTCAGTATATTTGATATAATTATCAATGTTTGCATAGAGTTTTTTAACACCATCATTGCTTAAAAATTGAAAAACTAGCAGAAATAAATTTAATAATATGCTGATGATGACTTTTGGCCTGAAGTTACGCGGTTTTATTTTGCAATAAACTTAATAAATGAATATAATATTTGTGTGTGTAAAAAATCTTAAGCTTTATGATGTGCGTACTATTTTATCGTAATGCATCCTTTTATCCCACCAATTTAGTAATAGTATGCAAATGTCTCGTAAAATGTATAGATTATTATTTTTTAATTATTTAAATAGATAGATGAATCTTATTTGTTAAAAATAAATAATTAGAAAGTGCGTCCGGATACTTCATGTTGTATGACTGTGCCTCGGAGGCAGGAGTCGCGTACACATGTAGGATCAGTAAGCCGGCGCGACGCCATTTTTGTTTTGCGCCTTTTTTCAAATACATATTTTTTTTATTCCCGTTATTTTTATTTTTATTTATGGGAACGCCGGTCGTTACATACGTGTAGTAAGCCCGTAGTTGTGTTTCGTTCACCGCCATATTACTTTTGTTTGACTTTTTTTAGTTTCGGTGCGACATTTTTTAGCTTTTTGCAAAACAATGCTTGCGTGCTTAGCTCCGTGGCGTACTTCTAAAAGCTCCATCACTCCAAAATAATATGACAAATCGCTAATTGAACTTGTATCTTAATAGCACGTAGACAAAACACTGGCTGCTTAAATAACAGACATATCATATTTAATCGAAAAAATATCCTTACAGAGCCATGCCAAATTTCCAATGGATCATCTATTATTGACCTAGAAGTTGTGTATGAAATACATCACAATAGCACGGAATAGATATTTCGATTAACAATTAATAGTTAATAAAAATTGTAATTTATTTATAACACTCTTTTGAGCTTATTTTCTATTAACACATCCATTTTCAATATATTTTTGAGATTTCTTGATGTTTTTAAGATTTTTTTAAAAGTCTGACAATACATAATTTTTATATGATAATGAGTGTTTTAGATACTTAATAAAATGGTAATCATAGGAGGGTAATACCTAATAAATTAGGTGAATGGGTTCGAAGTTTCCAAGCTTAATTATTTTTTCTTATGTAAAATTGCAGAATGAGATGTTATCTTGTTGAAGTATTACATTTTTTGCTACTGGCTAAAACTGAGAGTTTTTTAAAAGCTATTGTTTACTCCTATTGTTAACAGTATATTATTGCTGTGGTCAGGGGAAGACTTTTTTAAATCATTAATAATGGTTTAAAGATGTTTGTATAATATCCTCATCTTATTGCAAGTTACAATCGATCTTGTCTAGAGACAATTTCTACGTAAATCAAAATTTCTTATTTTTCTGTGGACAATCAAGCTTCTAATCATATGGATGAAATAAGAGAAAGCAAATTATATTTAAATAACAATTAATATTATTAGGATGTATATTTTAAAATAATATATGACAAAAGTCCCAAAAGTACCCGACCTAACGTATATATGCCGGTTGATGTTTATGAAACAATACTAAGTTTAAATGAGGCCGTATGAGCTGCCAAGATGAACACCGCAGTAGTGGACTAAATAAAATAACCACTCTATAAATAGTGAAGAAAGTTCACAATATATTATTGGATGACCGTCGACTGTAAGTGTGTTAGCTAGCAGACATGGTAGGTTTTTCAAAAATTATTGTAATGATGTTTCAATCGAGTGTTTGGCGATGGTTCATAGCAAACAAGGCCGAGTTTTTGCATCAATTCCGGATGAAATATGGGTCCATCATTTCAAATCTGAGACAAAGGAACATGGAGACCCTTTACTGACCCGAATTACTTATTGATCCCGCAGATTTTGTAACTCAAAACTAAAAAACTAGCTAAGATAGCAGTATAAATTAGTAGGATAGATAAATATCGTTCGCGATCTCATTTGGCGCGCTATGTAAGTTAGCCTCTGAGGAAGCTTCCGTAATCGTACAGATCATGAAAATGCATCAAAAAGCCCTAAAAGAGGACGGAGTGACCACAAGGTCTGTGTGTCTAACTGGTCCACTTTTCAGACCGCTGACATGGGTCTGTGTCGGCTGAGTCGGCCCAATGTTTGAGCAATAACGAAGAAAAATAGATTGGACAACTTAGTACATATTATAAAAACGGACAGAGTCAATCAGTGTTGATTCGTGTAAAGTAGAATGATCGAGTAAAATAAGAACATGTACAATACGCAACTCAAGCTCAGTTGCGCCCGCGGCGGGCGCCTGCTTTGCCACCCCCTTGTTACAGCCCTGAGTATTTAAATTATCCTAATTGCATTTGAACCAGCTTCTCCAGCATCTCTTGTACTGTTATATTAATATAAATATACATTAACTTTAAATAGAAGTTCAATATTTTGCTATATTTCCAAGCGAAGAAATACAATTAGTTTAAATCGTTATTGTATTGACAAAAACATATGTAATCAATCAATGATTATAAGTTCATCTATTTGTTCATTAAGTTGAATGATTGTTTTTTTAAATTTTTAATTTACATACTTATTTATGAAAATTGGTTATTTAAGATTGCAAATAAATCTATTCAACACTTAACATTAACATTTAGTTTCGTTTTTTTACACTAGTCCAATTAGTCTCAGCGAGAAGGGCGTAACGATAAATATTTCGATTGTTTCAATGGTTTATGCTATGCCATGGTCACAAAAGTGAACGCATTTACGCCTTTTTTACTTGATAAAATACGATAATGTTTGGCGTTGCCTTACGCCATTATAACGGTCACATTCGGTTGTGTAGCTTATAACGAATAATATTTTACATATTTTTGCACGAACCCAAAACAGAACTCCGCCACGCATCAGAAAATTATTATCTCAGGCGGGGGTAGTTCGGTAAATTCTGTCCTAAATAAAAAGGGTATGAACATTTTGTACCCTTATTGAGGAGTGAAGTGGTATTAAATTATTAATGCGGCCGTCTTGTTACACAATGGGCCGTTTGTAGACCGCGACCCTTGAATGAGAGCCGATGCTTATCTGACTCCTGGATATTCAATTTTTGAACAATATCGCGTGCCCTTCGTCAAAACCACGTCTGTGGCTTGCCACAGCAATCTTTTGAGCGGTTAATATGATGGACTGCAACGAGGCTGCGCTTTTCAACTTTTCTTCCGAGGATTGAAAAATCACAATTTACATGCAATCATATTAATAAATATATCAATATATAAATTTAATAACTATATTGTGTTCATAAATTCATCCTAAATAAAATATTTCATACGCATATGATGAAAATTTTGCTTAAATTTGTATAAACGTATAAAATGACCTTTGACTTCTTATTAATTATTTTGCTTGAGATATGCTATCTTGCGATATTCAAATTTTTTTAGATCTTCGTGTTAAACGTGTCACTTATCGGGAGCAAAGCAGATTGACATGTTTAGAAACGCTGTCGTGTGAGATGGTGGAATTGTAAGGACAGATCGCTATCAGCTCTCTTTGAACATAGTTCCAGACCAAACATAGTTCGACCCATTTAGGTACAAAGGTTTTCGAGTGGCCAAGCTTTTTATTGTCCCGCAAGTAAAACCGTTCTTGTTTCAACGACTTGTAAAAACGCAATCCTTCGTTCAGGACGTTTAATATCAATTTCATTGAACGGATAAAGTTTTCGGATTCGGTACGAATTGGCGTGCCAATCGACGACCTAATAGGAAAAAATTCGCTCGAAACCCAACGATCAGTCGAAATCGCGATGGAGCAAACCTCGATTGAAAATATTTCATAACCCGATAAAGAATTTAATTAAATCAAAAAACTACGACTCAAACATTAATCTTTGTAATTTTCTAGTTTATGAATACAAATGTGTAGATTTGAAGCGTAAAAGTTTGTTCACACTTTAAAACTAGTGTAAGAGATCTAATCTGCGCGCATTATCAAGTTCAACAATTTAATTAACTTTCTTTTCAAAATTTATTTTATATGGGTCTTTGAAGTACTGGTAATGGATTTATGATTATTCGAGGAAATTATGATAATTTAGAATTCGAAACCTACCATTACAGATGACCAAAGTTATTATACTATTAGTCCATTTGATATGAGATCAAAGATATTTTTTATATGATTGGCTTTACAATCCATCCTGGACCATTGTCGATCACATTGATATAATTTTCATAAAGTTTATATGTTTATAAAAATATGATTGCTAATCACATCTGTTGATTTGAAATCAAAATGATTGAATTACGAATCCATCATCCTAATCACTGGACTATCTATATACTAGGTATTTTGGTAGAGGTTTCTTGTAACTCAAGTGAATTATTATTGTCAACCATTGAAAACGTTATTGATATTTTGTATTGGAGGAAATAAATTATTATCAAATATATATCTAAGGAGCATATATTTAATTTTGCATCTTTTAGCACAAAAAACAACGAAGGAAAGCAATTTTAGTTTAAAAAAAGGATGAAAATAATTCGCTTGTTGAATAAGTTGATATTAATATAATAAATGAAAGATAAATTGCTAGAGTTTGAAGTAAAATTAGCAAAAGAAGTTTTTAAAAGTAACCTGTTTTAAAATATTCAGTGTATTATTATTTTTTTGATTAATTACAATGTTAATAACAACTAAACCAACAACATATAATAATGTAAGAAGCTTGTAAGAAGAGAACATATCAAGGGAATGGATTTAAATATTTATGATATATATGAATAGCAATCAATTAGAGTAATATTAAAATTGATGATTATGCTTAAATATCGATCACTTGCAGAAAAAAATGAAAGAGGATCAATGGAAGTAGATATATCATAGGATAGTAAGAAGTAGATATATCCTAGAAATTAAAAGGTTCGTTGTAGCTTTGGACAAATTGGTGATACAATAAACAAAATGGATTCAATCATGACATTTCAACATAAACTTTATTATGAAATTATATAACTTATTATATAAAACGCTAAAAATGTTTTATGAATTCTATTGTATTGATTTATGATTTGATATTGATGAAGTATATTATATTTCAAATAAATAGATTCAAGGTGCTATTTTATCCTAGAGATTACAATAGTTGTAACATCTTAATATAAAATTTAACAAAGACGAGGATAAAAGTAATAGAAATTTTATATGTAGTACGTATTGTGTCGTAAAGAGGATAAATTTATAGTAAATATTGGATCCTTTCAAATAGTAAAGTCTAATATTAAGATGTTAAACCGAATGAGAACTTTTTAAAACTAAATACGTGATTAAAATTTGTGGCAAATAAAAAATACATTCTTATGGTGGTTGGTTAATCCAAGACAAATTTGTTAGTAGAAAGTGGAGGTAAATTTTAAGATTTTATTTTTTGTTATATATTCTCCACATGTACTCTGATAGCTATTTAGATAGATTATTTCGTGTATAAAGATAGGAATTTCTGGCTCATAGTTATTAGGGTAATTTTGTAAGAAGGCAGATCCCGTAAAGGGAGGCTGGCTTGGTAATGGCAGTTTGCGTTGAAACTATTTGGTCGGAGTGCGTGATGTTGAAAAGGCTCATCCTATCCCGGCTTCCTCTCCGACCCTTTAACCTTCCTACCACCCCCTCGACATCCAAACATTTGCATGACATTTCAATTTGAAAATAGGTGACATCTCAAACCAAAACATCGTGTTTTCAAAAGGATTTGATTTTTCCGAGCGATAACGCGCCCGTACGTGGCGTCGCACATATACACGTGCGTTACGCTTTCATCCTTTTTCCATTATTGTGAACCGCTGCACGTGTGTGCGAACTCTAATGTGAATATGAACACATCGATCAGGCCTCTCCAATATTGACACCGCAAAAATATTTATAAACACACTACGAAACGCCATTAAAAGTTTTTTTTTCAAAATATCAATAATTTCAGAAAAAATTGTTCTAATTATCTAAGATTGAATTGTATTAATGTAATCATAATGAGCTTTCTGTCTGTTGTCTGTCATTCGTGTTTCTGTGGGAACACTTGGATACAAATGAATGAAAGCTGGATTGGAGCAGAATATTACATTTTAATTTGTGGGGTTTCACTCATTCGAAATTGTCTTAGTAAAATAATAATGTGAGCTATTTTAAAGCAATGATATTTTTTTTTACATTAATGCCAAAATATAACCGAGAAGGACGATTAATCATGTTTATCTATTATGGTCAAAAGAAGAAGTCAAACAATAAATCAAAAATGAATATTTTTTGACTTAATCAAATTACCATGAAAAGTATTGGATTTCAGAAATATTTAGATAATGTCTTGATTTCGATCGATAAAAGATGTTTTTAGATGAATAGTCTAATGATTAAATTAGCTGTAATCTAAGATTTATAAAGATAATATCTCTATAATTATATCAATATCTAGGACAATGTCTTATATTATTGTAGTAATCTTCCTTCAATACTGAGAATTATGGAAAAATATCATGGCAGAAAATAAACGAAATGAAAATTATGACTAAAAATCAGCTATCAACCTCATCACGTTAAGTAATGGTCACAGTATTTATATTTTTTTGGATAGAAAATCGGAAAAATATCTTATTCGATTGAAGATAGTAATATTGTTGACATCATATTGTAGTCTATATATCCAGCCAATACTTTAAAAAACATGTTAATCGGCCCAAGTCAGCGAATTCATCATTAACTTTTAATAGGGAATTTCAGTAGACTTGATTAAATAACAAGATTAATTAGAATCTAAGCACAAGATACTTTGCATGTACGTGTGCAGATTAGAGTTCGTTCAGAATTATATTTTTACTTATTAAAACGCTTTTCAACAAGAAAAATGTGAGAACATTTTGACATAAAGATATTAAGGGATTTGTAAAGACGCAATAATTACATAGTAAATAAAATTACAGAAGAAGAAGCTTCATACTTTTTGAATTTTAATTATTGTTGGTTCTATTCAATAGACAGAATTATGCCATCATATTACGAGTGTAAATTGTGTTTCAATAATTGCCAATGTGCATCCAAATAGGAAAGATTAAAATCGACGCATAAAGTAAAAGTGTTTTTCTTTAAAAGCATTTAAAATATTCGGTATTTTAAAGACGTTTGCTTACGCAATTAAAATTTTTGCGAAATATTGTTAACAATTAGTTAAAAAATAATTAGGATTTTTCGCGACGACATTAATCTGCGCTAATCTAGAACTTAACACGTTATTAACTATTATTAATTGTCGGAAAGATATGCAAAAGCGTATTTAACTCAGAATCAAAGCCAACTGATTAACGAAATTGGCTATTTTCTATACAATTTGAATATGATTGTTAAAGAGCCGATAACGGCAATTTTTAATTACAGTCATTATGAAACGCATGATATTAATTATGTCAGTAATGAATGCGTTATTATAGTAAGATTAAGTCCATTTTGCATATGCTGATGGAAGCAAATGCTTTAGCCGCTTGTTACAATCTGATAAATAATCCATTATACTATGACTTGTAATTTGGGGAGCATATCTACTAATTCCATGACAGTGAAGGTGAAATTGAAATGAATTTCTAAATAGAAAATTGATTTAGCGATAGAGAAATCAGAAGATGGACTATCGTTAGAACAAAATCTCGACACTGATATATTTGAGTATTGTACTTTCTTGGAGAATGCCTAATTCTGTTTTCGATTGAAAGTAATATACTATCAGTGTTTAATGCAACACTGATGTTATAAAACCATAGCATAAAGAGTATTCTTTTCTTCGACCTTTATTATGGTAGCGGAATATACAAAATTTATATTGGATTGCATCAAAAGCTTAGTACTGAAGCAAGCGTAGTGTATTGGAACTAACATGGATATACAAGAAGTGTTCAATAATGTCTTCTTCTATCTTAGTACAAAAAAAAAGTAATATGGGGAGTAGGGGGCTAAAAGGAATCTATATTTAATGGAATGCACGTAAAATATATAACTTTAAAATACATAAATTCTAAAAAACTATTCAAATTGAATAAGATTAATTTAATAAAAGCTCTTAAAATCTATTGTAAATAGCCCTTACAATATGCATTCTAAGCATGTTTTTTATTTTATATATTTTTAACTTATGCTTATCATTATCTCCCTAAAATAACTATTTTTTTGTATGATAAAAAACTTTCAAAATTCATATCATAAAAGACATCTATAATAGAAATGTCGTCAAATATAGGCCATCAACTAGTAAAAACGTACTATCATTTCAAAGTATTGTTACATTAAAAAATGTAGATTCATAAAAATATGTCATCAAATCAGATTTAGTCGATTTAAAATAAATATAAAAGAAATGGTTCTTTTGAATAATAAAGTAGTGAAAGACGCAGTGATGCTCAAATTTTTTCATGGGTATTAAGTCTATAAAATATATGAATAAGGAGAAAAAGTCAATGTAAATATGTTAGGACGTTATTTCTTTTCTTCTTAAGTACTCATTGAACGTTCTTTAATATATATTATACGGTTGATTAAAAAGTAATACTATTAAAATGACAGTTTACAGGTCATATACTGAGATAAATAGATGAAAAACGAATGAAAGTTATCATGGAATGAAGAAGCAAAAAACAGGATATGTGGAAAACAAATTAAATATTGATTATTATGTTGATGATTAAATGTTATTTTGCAAAAATCTGATAGATAGAAGTCATAACCGTTACAGTGGAGGATCAATTAATTCGTAATTGTTCAACAAGCACATCAATTAGCCCACTTGCTCGGGATTATTCTTTAGGATGTTACGATCTTGCTGAAACTCCAAAGAGCTACCATTTCGCTTTCAGCTCAGCAATAAAAACAAGAAGGCGGCAGTTTTATACGCCTTTTAAAATATAGGGGACGTAAAAATTTTACTGTTACTGACATACATGCCTGCGAGCTATTCTATAATGCATACTGTACAATATTATGAGAACGTAAAAATTTTACTGCCCTATATTATGGGGCTGCAAATTGTTAGAGACAATCGTCTTTCTTATAATATTACAAAAAAGGCATTTTCATGTGCAAATCTGCGGCAATCCAATCATGCACGATATGCTACGTATTTAATTTATTTTCATCCAATTTCGAGAAGATCTCCGACTGTACTCGGATTGAAAGCTTCTAAATTTGAGTATTTTAAAAGAGAGGAAATTTCTTATGGTTGACATCGGCACAAAGGACGTATTTTGTAGGGGTGCTTTGAAGACGGTTTCACAAAGATCCAATGAATGATGTTTGTTTTCATTGCCTGCGAGTATTGTTTGAGACGAGCCCCTGTACAAAGCATGTGTGTTAAGTTAAAACGACTTCTCCTACACTTTGCTTAATTTTCCTACATGACACCGATCCGATAAGATTTTTTGATACGAATATAATAATGACTTTTTGTTCGCCGTTGTTATATTCATAATTGGGTGAACGTATGGCTTTATTTTATTTAAGGCTTGGATTGCGTGCTAAAAAGAATATGGATCCCATGAAAAAATAAATTCATCTTGTAATTGTAGCGCTGATTATAAATTATCCAATTAAGATAAGGCTGATTAGATGTAATCGAGATGGTATAATTCAAGAGATGATTCTGCTTTGAATAAAGGTAGGAAGGGGTTGTAAATCTAGACCCAAGTGAATATATATAAACTATATTTAAGTATTTGAAGATTTAAACTATGATGTTTTGAATGTCAAGACTATCTCGACAACAATACATAAAAACAATACACTGTTAATGTCAAAGAAGATAATGTTAAAAGAAACTTTAGAATCTAGGTGCTGAATGAAAAACTATTATTATAGATTAATCATATTACCAGTACACAGGAATTCTGCGATTCTATAAAGTTATTAAAGATGTTGTTATTTCATCCTAATTTTAGCTCAATTTTACACACCGAATGTTCTTCTAATTGTAAAATAAACTTCTAAATACATCGTGATATTTTATTATGCTATTTCTATCCTATTGAATTTAGGCGATCTCCGCTTAAATGTTTAAGATGGAAGATTTTATACGATGCATTATATTATGCGACTATAATTGCGAATCATACATTCTAAATGCCTATATTAATTTAAATTATATCTATCGTCTCAGGATTTACTCTTTTAGAATCAGAAAATCAGATTCAATTGAACAACACATGAATTTTGATCATGCTTGATTCGTATACAGGCTGTAACGAATCCAAACTCATATAAAAGTAATCAGAAAACTTACTTTTGATCTTTATGACTAGCTTTTATGATTACAACTATTGTCAAAACCAAAATCGATATTGCGATCAAAATTTTTATGATCAATTGATGATTAAATAAATAGAAATTTAGATTATTTTGTAAAAGCTTTGCTTTAATGCTAAGATATGAAAAAAAATCTGTCAAAAAATTTGATCAATAGGTTGTATCGAATGTGGTTTCTTCTGATTTTCTAAATAGCGAAAAAGTCAAATCCTAGGCTATTAATTATATATGGTAAGACCTAAAGGTGCTTAACATGCAAAAATTGTAATATCGCTCGAAAATAAAGACAGATTTGCGATTTAATCAAATGGCAATTAGAAATAAATACAAATAATGTGAAAATTTTAGTTAAATATATTTCAATCTTTAAGCTGATAATGCTTTCAATAGTGAATATTTTTAGGTTTTATTAGGATTATTTTTTATTTAAATGTGATAAAATATAATATGCTCATAGATCCTATCCAATTTAAATTTATTTATGCTAATAGCTTTGTCGTAGTTAAGTCATATATGAAAGACTACTGAAGACCAAGTGAAAAGCTCTCATCCTCTGGAAAATCTCTTATGGATGTAATCTTGTCCAATTAACGGATATGATACAATAGTAAATATAATATAATAATGTTTTACGAGTGGATACATTTTTATACGAATTTATTCGAGATTATCTGAATTATGTGTTGATTAATGTGATGTCGTCGTAATTTGAAAGATGTTATGATTTCTATAAAACAGAGAGTTTGGCAGCTCTGATCAATGTAGAAATTCAGATGCAAGTACCGAGCTCCTGTCCATTGTCTTCGCATCTTCATATCCACATAGAGCCTAACCGAATTACTGGAATGCAAATAATTGCATTAATTAATTGTGCATTTACTGGATTAACTTATATAAGCTGATGTATGAGTATGTATGGCTATTGTTACAGACGCGGTTCGCAACGGAAAAGCGTTTACCCGAAAACAAAAACAAAGGGTCGAATATTCTTTTAAGATTTTTCCAGAATTTTTCCCGATGCGAAAGTATCTCTCTCCCTCGGGAGTAATACGTTACGTCGGCCCGGAGGCTATATATCAAAAAGTAGAGGAAACTTTGCGGTACGTGGAGCCCGGGACCCATCTAGGTTTGTTCATAAAAAATAATATAACCGCGGTATATGACTATGGAATAAGTTCGGTTATTTATTTTTACGTGAAAATTTTTCGCTTCCGCACTCTCCCGGGAGAGGTAACCGGCTGCGGACGCTAATGAAAATGAAATAATGGTGAAAATGTGGGAATGGATGTAACCCCAGTTTAATTTTTCAGGGCCCGAAGTTATGCTTTATTGCACCTTTTGTGAGTTTCGCAGTTAATTTCGTTCTTTGGCTACCCAATATGACACTTTTCCGAGATCATAATTTACGCGCATATTTACAGGATGATCTTGCAATTGAATTAAGATTTAGGGCACCAAGGAATATTATTCATCACTAAAATCATCATCATTATAGAGTACATTGCCGAATAGGTGGCACCAATATCATTTAATACAAATCATTCTTGATATGATTTAATTATTTGTCATTGATATGAAATACCAAAGAATCAATATTTCATCAGTAAATCTCGCTTGATTGCCAGTAATAATCATCCCATTTAAGTAAATTTTGCAAAATATTACAATTTCTCTTTGTTTCTATTACGATCACTACTTGTTATATGTGACGTAATAAAGTTTCATAGCTCTTTGGGTAGTTTTCGTTCCCATGTTATCATTGATATCATGAAATAAAGTGGAGTACATGTATTAATCTTTTTTTTCGCATCCCTGGTTTTAATTATTTTGAAACACTTGAAATGATTAAATGCTTTAAATTCACATGGATGCATAATTTATCCGAACCGATTTCTGAGAATCGATCTCAGATATTTCCACGTTGGAACCTGTTCAATAAGAGTGCCATTTACAGTCACGTCTGCAGTATTCAGCCTTGGAACTGTTGTTTTAAGAATATAGTAAGTCTTAGCCAAATTCTCAATGATATTTTTTGCATGCAGGGGTATGGTTCTTTTCTTTTGTGTTTAGTTGCAAAACCCTCAGTAAGCGACCGAAGTTTATTGGGTCGCCGATAGATAAGGGATAGAACAAAGTTTATGTATTACAATTGTCACCCTGTACCGCGAGGTCCTTATTCTTTTTGCAAAAAGCCAAATTCTCTGCTGGAGACTTTGATCGCATTTTAATCGAAAAGTCGTATTCATGGTGCCTCTGCTGTCTGGAGCATAAAGAAAATATCCCGCGCCGAGATTCGGCCTTGCAGATAGTGTCAGGTTTGTTGGTGGGCGGGTGTGGGTGGGTTTGGGTGGGTGTGGGCGGCAGCCCCCAACTGCCGACTGCCGACTTTCACCCGCCACCCACTTGCCACCCTTGGCGGCTGAGAGAGATTTATGCGACGTCACATAAATAACGGGCGGGCATGCTGTAAGCCAAATATGTAGAAGTGGGTGGTTAGGGGCATCCTAAGCACCCCGATGCCAGGATGCCAGGAAGCCTTTGCCTTTGCCCGCGATTGTTGCTCGAATCCTTCGACTCCCGAATAATACATATGTACGCCCTAATATCAGCGACACTGATATCGCCAAATCCTGGCTACGCTGAGAAATAATCGAAATGCTATTTAATTCCGCAAGGATATGTACGCAAGCCATTTTACAAATTTGAGAACATATATAAAAATCTCTATTGGAGATTAAAATTTATTCCGAAAAAATACATCAAGTCGTTAGAGTAAAACTTCATACAGTGATAAAACTCTGAATGTCACATTCGTTTTCATACATTGAAATTGACCTTATCTTTCAACCTTAAACTCCATTTGTATGTTATCCACATTCAACCTCGATTTTCATAGTTGAAATATTTATTATCCAATAAAATAAAGACTTAAAGAGATGATTTTGTCTCCATTTTGGTTGGCTTAGCCTTTATTTTAAAAAATAGCTTTGATTTAATTCTTGTAAGAAGAAACACCGATTACTTTTGAATTACACTTTAGATGTTCGATGATTTTTGTCTATATGATACATGTGTTAAAATTCACGGAAGCACTGTTATATTTTAAGATCCATATATAATATAATACTAATTTATTGTACTTTTCAAGTATTAAGCATATTATCTCATTTGATGATATTTCAGATTTTAAAAACGTTTTTCGATATATTTTTTCATTAAAATGAAAGTTTATTATTGAGTAAAAATGTAGAAATGTCTTTGAGATTTTTTGCCGATGGTTACGATAGATCAGTGATTTTGAAATTTTAAGCCAGAAATATTTTTGTGTGTTGAAACAGATTATATTGTGATATAATGTGTTAATATTCTGACCAATTCCATGAAAATTAAGGTTAATATTTGGAAATATTTAGCAAATAGATGGTTTTGAGATCACTTCATTAAACAGTGATCTGTAAGAACAATCTATAAGCAGCAGAGTCAAGTGCTACCAAGTTTAGCTATCAAATAGTTGATAACAGCGTGCTAATTTTTTGATATACTACAGCTTATTAATTTATTCATAAAGTGTAGAAAGCATTTTTTTTCGGGCGTAAAAATGAAGCAACATATTTGCAACATTATTAGCAACAACGCTCTTCAATATAATTTTCTTCGGAAATTCTTCGTCAATGCATCAAAATCCATTACAGATTACAAAAGTTTTATTAATCACATACTGAAAAATATACTTTATTTCAAGCCCAAAAACTTTCTGAAAATGTGAAATCTCTTGTTTAAGTAAAAGAAATAACAACTTAAAAGAATAAAAACACTGAAAAAAGTTAAGTTTATGTCTTTATCTACGATATAAAATTGTGAGTCACTTTTATATCCAAATATGGATTCAAAGTCATTAAATGCAATCATTCGCTAATTTTATCTAAAAAGTATTCTAAATTATCAGGACTTGATTTGGTGGACTCTAGAATGACTAATATTTTTGGCTGTTTTCAATTTATCATTGTCTATTAATACTTCAAGCCAGAGTTGAATTTGTAACGATCATCTTAACATTTAGATGTATAAGTATTTTAACTTTTATAAATAGAGATAATATCGGAATATGTCTGAATAATTTGAATATCTATCAAAACGTATATGATGTTATGAGATTGGTATGAAATTTTTCTTTAAGCGATCAAGATAGAGGAGCGAATCTATAACTGTGCGCAAATCATGCAAGTGATCGATCACTCTAGACTAAATTTAAATTACATGGGGTTCAAATGTTTGTTGTGCTAATTTTAATTAATATATTCTATATTCTTGCCTTTTCTATGACATAAATATAAATACATGATTTTTTAAAAATAATTGCGAATTTAATTTACTGATATGTGCTAGTTTGATCCAAATTTGAAATGTTTAATTATCAATCGGATAAGAGAAATTCACAATGTCGTGCTTATCTCAGTCTATTCAATCTGTATTCTTGATCCGTTTAATCTTTTGTTTTGCAGATATGATCGATCGCTCGATTCTTTAAAATCGTGATGAAATTAAAAATTACTCGGGGTGATAAGATTAGGTTGAAGCGAGGGTTGTGTTTGGGTAATTATGGATGTGGATTCTGTCGTCTGCCGATGTATCTATAGATTTTTCATTATCCCCCGTCTTGCCATAATGCACTGGGAATCTTCCCGCGGGGGAAGAATGTTACGAAGGTCCCGAAGGATTCCGAAGTCAGCCGAATCCCGCCGAACGCTCCCGAGCCACCGCCAATCAGATAAGAGAGTTAACTCCCGCAAATGATAATATAAAAGTGCGAAGCGCAAAGTGGTGCGACAGGGACGCACTCTGACGAAGAAAACCTAAGCTCGTCTGTAGGAAAACTCCAAGTGGCTATTTGCTCGCTATTAAATACCTCCAGTCTAACATTCTTTCGTTAATAAAACCGACGCAGGTTTGAGACATCTCAATAAGGGCGAACGACATCATACGCACTCACTGTCGACGCTAATAAAATTACAACAACCCAAATGCGGACGCGACACACAAAAAACGAAACTTCCGATGAATTATTTATAGAAGATCATACGGCCGTTGCGGAAGTGCGAAGGTATTCATCAACGTCTTTCGAGAGTACCTTCAGCAGCCGTAATGTTAATCGCTTGCAATAATTAAAATGCAATTACAGAGCCGTACATCGAAGAAGGAGCGTTTATGATTTATTAACTTTCGAGTCATTCGAATCGTTATATGCGTACATGAACATTGTAAAAAAAAAAAACGCATTACAACTGATGCGTGGCTACTTTATTGTGTTTTCTCAATTAATTTATTTTATGAGCGTACCCATAAATTGAAATGCAAAGTTCACGCAGTGCGTACGATTGTTTCATTTCTTGTGCTAATTTGCCATGGTTGAAAAGCGATCATGTCTATATTATTCCCATGCTTAGCATTTCAACAACGCTTGACGATCTCATCAATTGTGACAATTGAGCGCAGATTATCGTGTAAATTGAAATCGCGTAAATCCAGAGCTTTTTTGATATTTTTTTTATATTCGCTATCATTTTCAATTGACGCCATTTATATAGATATCTTATAGTTGTTGATTGAAAAACTTCAATAACACTATCATATCTTGCTCCTTTTATGCTTTTAAATTCGTAGTTTGTGTTCGATTATTTCAAATATTTTTTAAAAAATATCACACATTAATCTACATTAGAATCACAATGAAATGATTTTTCAGATTGCTTACCATTTGTAGATATATTTTTATAGATCTGCGATAATCTGTGAGTATTTCATCAACACCAGATTAGAATTTACGTTGATTTAATTAGTTTATTCAACTCATGATCTGAAAGTAATTCTACACATTTTTTTTAGAATCAATGCTAATAACGAAATTTGAAATTAGAATATCGATGATTTTAAATTTATTGAATAATATTTTTGCATGTCAGATCAATTTGCTTATAACAAAAATAAAATAATTTTATACAGATGTCTATTTAAAAAAATATTTTGCACTCGAAGCTTTGAATGCCTTCAATTTACTAACTTAAACACATCTCTTTTAAATTCTTCTTGAGTTGTTTTTTCAATATTATGACTCATATTGAATGGTAATGACGTACATAATTAATTAAGAAAATCTAGATAAATCTATCAATAATACGAATATCGCTCGGTTATTCGGGGAGATTGCTTTAATTTGATCGAAAATAATAAGGAAGCGATAGCAAATCGATCGATAACATTATTTTGAGAAATTCTTATAGATTTTTTATAAAAGTATAAAAAAGAATATAATTTTGAATAACAGTATATGGTTAGTGTTGATTAAAATCATGAATGAATTTGATGATGTTTTAAAATAAAAAAAAAATATTTGCTTGTATTGAATATTTTAGCTGGAACTTTGAGACGAGGAGGCTTGTTTTCCCCATGATGAGCACTCCCGCTTAACCGCAGTGCGTAGACGCGTGCTGCCGGTTGATCGGTGGGTGTATTGCAGATGAAGGCTGTATGGCAAATGTGAATCTGCGTTAGGTGTAGGGTGCGGTGTACAGATGGCCGCCGTGCACTTACATTTCCAAGCTTGGTATTTTTTTCCAAAATGGCGGTGTGCGGCGGCGAGGAACGCCCCTTTAACGATTTTTGTGGGTGGGATGGGTGGTGGGAGGCGCGGGAGGGCCTCGGTGGGAGGGAGAGAGAGAGGGCAAGAGGGACTCTACACCTGGACGAGTCTTCTCTCGCAGCACGCGCTACAAGTCCCTCCGAGCATCACGCAACTATTATGTCTACAAATGATACAATTATAACTCGCCATATAATGCACTAACTGTCGTTTGCGTTTCGGCTGCGGTTTCTTTTCTTTTATGACAGCTGTAAAAAATACAAGTGTCAAATATTTTTATTTTGAAGATTTTCGAACCGATCAGCGGGAGAAAATCTGTAATTTAAAAGCTTTTCCCGAGGGAAACAAGCATCGACGGTCGATCATTGGTGATCAATAAATAATATATTCATGCGCCAATCCTTTGATTTAATTATTATTTTTAAAATAATATGTATAAAATATATATTTGATTATTCATTATTTATTCTTTAATAATTTACATTTGTACATCAAAATTATTTCTCAACCCAAATATACCCACGAGACTCTTAATTTTAAGAAACTCAATTTTATAACTACAACTACAAGAAGTAATATATAACTGAATATTTTTTAAAACATAAAATGTATAATTAAATCACAATGAGATAATTACATGTTTTTGGCTGCTATAAATCAAAAACCATGAATATATCTGGGTATACAAATCGATTGAACTTAACATATTAATTGACACACTATAAATTTTCAGCATATTTTATAATTATATATCGATCCAAGTGTTCAATTTAATATCTATTTTCTAAAAATTTAAGTAGCTTTATAGTTGTAATTCATAGTCCATAAGCAACCATGTTTGATTTGTATTAAACATATAAGTATTAAAAAAAACATAAATTCAGTTAAATCTGGTTTGAGACAATCTACACGAGATCTTCAATTGGCATGTTTTATGTTGTATTAATTTGAATCTGAATCTCCATATCAAAATTATTGGCCTAATTAATGCCCATTTAAGAAGCAAAATTGCAGCTTTTATTTTTTTTAAAGTCTAGTTCCGAGGAACATTTAGTTTCAATATATCACATCATGTGTTGTAAATATTGATCCATAATTAAAAGCTCGTCTCCTGTAACCCAACTGCATGTTCAAATTCTGGACAGTCAAATTTTTACATGTTTAATGAAAGGAATGAATGAAAATGCTTCCCTCATTCAAACGAATGATTTTATTTGTGTGCATCAATTTAATTAAATCGTTTTGAAATCGGTCTCGACACTTTCTCCCATATGCGAGATGAAAATGAGAGATTAAACATGTAACAAATCACCGTAGCCTTTATCAGCAGCCCAGCGATCTATACGCAGAAAAACGAGCGCATGGTTATTTATTCCGTCATAACTATGCTTAATGGTTTCTGCGGGATCGCGAGAGCTTTCCCATGGCGCATACGCGGGCTTCGTCGCTTCGTCCTGCTTTTTTGTGAACATCCTGCGAGCGTGCAGATTTCAGCAGAAATATGCTAATGGATTTTTAAGTATTCTTAGACAATGGCCTAAGTGTCGGAGGCGTTTCGGCGCGCCTCTCTCGACGCCGGGGTATCTGTGTGCATTTTTTATTTCGTCCTTCGTCCCGAAGGCGGTCGATCGAATTCTGTTACAGTCGAACGGATCGACGGAGCAGATGAAGCGGTCGGCCGGCCTGCGAACATTACAATAGAGTCGTCGGCGGCACTGAGTGACGTGACACGTGTCCTGCCAGATAGGCCGACACGTGCCATTGGTGATCGCGACGCCACTAATGTTCCGACGTTACTGTTGTGCCTGCGTCCGGATCGTTAGCGTTTTCGATCTGATGAATTTTACGCTATGACATCGTGTAATGCGGGTTTCCATCGAGCCAATTTGTAGCTGTCGTGTAAAACGGTTTCACACTTTACCATTTAAATTCAAACAAATTCGGCATTCTTTTGTTTTCATTTTAATTTATGCATATATTCGAATCAAAGGCATCATGTAAAGTGTGCTTATTTATTGACTATCATAAAATATTTAATATATTAATGCTAGAGTAAATTTAATAATCTGATGATTCTGTTTGGTATATAAGGGCGATATAATTAATTTAAATGCATTCATAATTGTTTGTCACAATATAACAATGCATTTTTTCTTTCGCATAGTCTACTCTTGTACGAGGGCTTCCCTATAAAGATGCACGCTTTAAAAAGAGCTGCTCGAGTATTCCATAAATAAGCTCCCATTGTGTTGTGCACAAAACAATCCATCAAACACAACAAGCAAAACAAGACTAAAAATATAACAAAAAAGCCGAAAGCGCAGAGTGGGCTCTCGGGAACCACCCCGTAGGAGTACGACGAGCCTTTGGAACGCCCCGCGGGCGGATCGACTCCGCGCCGACCAATCGCAGTGCGATTCGGTCGGCTCCCCGAGCGTTGCCGAGCGAAGCCGAACGCTGTGCGGTGAGATCCGCTCGCGCGCTCAGTGTCGGCTCGGGTCCCCGCCGCGGCGTCACGGGACGGCCGCGCGCAACTCTCTCGCACATAAACAACATTGCTTTTTTACTCAAAAAACTATTTCGAGCGATCAAACCGCAAACGCGATGGCTCAGACGAAGGTGACAAAGGGATACGAGAAGCGTCCCAAATTATCATAAACAAATTCAATCGAACAACTCGGAAAATTACACAATCTCAATTTATAACCTAAAATGTTGACGTTACTTTGAAAATCTATGCGGGTAATCGTTAAATATTGACATGTGTGTGATGTGAATCGTGTGCGTCTTCCATCGGACTGTGATTTTCGATTAAATACCAAATTTAAATAAATTTACACGAAACAAGCAATTTTTATCAAAATCCATGAAATGATATGTCAAAATGTCATACGAGTGCCACAAAAATAAGAAACAACTAGTTTATACTTAAACCACTCAAACTTCAAACAGACATCAGCCCCAATTCACGATTAATATTTAAATGACACAACTTGAAATATTTTTTAGAAATCGGAACATAATCATAAATATACTACAGCGAGTACTTTATTTAAAATCATCTCAAATCTAAACAAATCAATTAGTCGAACACATCGTCAATATTAGATTTATAGCTTCGATCGCATATTTATAGCGCGCTTATTTATCGAGGCTTATCTCAATCTTCTGCCGATCGACAAATTTACATCGTTATTGTATCGAATGCGTATAATTTAATTATCCGGGTGGTCTCCGATCCAAGCACCGACAGTCGATACAAATTTAATCTAAAAAATTATCTTTTCCTCCCGTTTAGAATCATCCCGAACGAAAGTGATTTGATTATGCTGAAAACTCCATGGATGTGAATCGGTACAGAATAATATTTTTTAGTGCTTCATATATAAACAGTGGACACGATGGCTCTCCGCTGTGAAGAAGGATAGTATTCGCTTTAAAAAGGCTCGCTTTAAAGCGAGGCGCCGTCTTGGATTTCGTTTACGGAATCATAATATTAAGGTGAGTTGCATTTCTTGTATAAATCCAGTTAGAATAATCAGTGTGTCTCAAATCCAAACGATATGTTATATCTAAATCGGCAATTAAAGATTGATCATTGGCAAATATCTCATTGTACCTATCACAATTGATTTAAAGATACATCGTGTACAAGCGATGCACATCGGATACTAATTATTTCGTGCTTTTCGTGGAATTTTATAACATTTATCACACAGCACAAAGCGACTTTGTCATTCACCTCTTTATAGATTCTATTTGAGTTTCTTTATTCAAAAATATACAATCATAATGAATAGATTTATGGTAAGAAAATTTCATAGGTTCATTAAAATGTATATGAAAGATTTATTATTTTTGATGATTTTATATGAAAACGTTTTTTGTCAAAATCATTAGATTAATATGTTTAATCAAATATGATAAACACGGAGATGAATTAATCAGATATTTTGTCCGGAGGATCTTATTATATGCATGTCTTTATATAATTGATGAGGTCGTAACGCGTTATGGTCCCTAAAAAAAAGATTTTATGGGACGAGTCTGTCTCGTTTATCGCTTTTCTGTTTCCGTTTATTTTCATTGGGATCTTTTAAAAACGATTAATTGAGGCTTCATTGTGATCCTTTCGTCTCGGGATTTATTACTCTGCTCCGAACGACAAAAGATTTGTTAACACGGTTTGATTGAATACTAACAAATTTATTTTTAAGCAATTAAATACAGTAGACACAAAACAATATTATTTTATGATTTTATTGAATTGCTTAATGCATGCAGTTTGATTTTATATCGAAATTGAACAGCGCGCCTGATATTTTATAATATTAGATTATTTCAGAATTACGATGTAGGCTTATTTTTATGAAGATTAATAGCTCTATATAATGTAAAAAATCATATGTAGCGATATGTTGTGTCTGGTAGCTTTCATGTGCTATTATTTGACATAATTAATCATGTTTGTTTCCGGTGGTGACGCCAAATATTGATTTTTTTAAGATTTCTGTCGCTCTTAGATCGCTTGGAGCCATTCCAAAACCGGAACAGAGTTTAGCATTCTCTAAGAATTGTCGGGATTGTCAGTCAATATGTTAAATGAGCGCGTAATTATGCGTCGCCTCGCCGAGTTACTTTTGTCGCAGTACCCTGCTAATTATTTATAGTTTATATTGTCCCCGATTTCGCAAACAATTTTGTACAATGCTTCATAAAGTGTGTTACACAAACTTCCTGCTGTTAGGTACACGTTTGCCTTGATACGAAAAGTTGCCGACGGCGAATCGACTCTTTTGAATTAGTGCGGCCAAAGTCATTAAGCGGTCGCTCTAACAAACTCGTTTAGGCCGCGGACACATCTAGAGGTGTCAGTGCGAACAAATTAATTTATTTGGTTTTAATTTGTAATCTCATATCGGTGGAAAACATCGATATAATGCTATTGATGAATCTGAACGAGAGCGTGCATTGAATCGATGCAATATATCTATACAAACAATGTTAGAATGGAAGATGATCAAAGATGAAAGTCTTGCGAAAAGTGTCTACTAAGTTTATAGCGATAAAACGAAAATTGGCTATTGTCCCTCCCATAATACAAAACGCTGTTTTAATTTGTTAAAAAATATGTTAAATTATTCTGAGCTATAAATCATATAATAAATATAAAAATACAAAAATATTAATTCACGTGGCGCCTTTGAACTAAATTTAACGTAATCTGGCGGGGGAAATTTCAATATCTGTTAATCGTTTTTTCATTCGTCCAAATATAAATATTTTAATTATTGAAACAAATGAAATTTGAATATTATTAAAACAGTTTTAAATTATTAACGAATAGAATTGTTTGAGTGCAGTTATATCCGCCATTTTGTTTTTCCATCTCCTTTCACGTTAAAGGCTTGTGAGAAAATGATCTTATTCTTAGCAAATTTATTCCTCTTATATTTAATAATTATTAACAAACATTGTTATATTAATATGATAGATGCATGCTATAAAAAGAAAGAGCTAAGTTTAAAAGACGATTCACTATTAAGGTCTTATTTATTTATAATTTTTAAATATAATATATCAAAAAAGGCGTGCATGCTATTTTTTCCTAAATGTTCAATATATACGATCATGAATACTCCAAATATGAAAAAATTCTGTCATCATCTATCAATATGATAATAAGGCTAATCCGCTAAGAAAAAAATAAACGGTATTGCATTTTCAATCACAATGTACACCGTTAATAATATATTAACACAAAAACCATTTTGAGATGGATTTATGAGCTATGCTCGAGAAATTTGATAGTTCTTCAAGATGCAAAAATGATTTATGCGAATCGTTAATAAAAATCTAAAGTCAAAACAAACAAAAATGGGCAGTGCATTTAATACTATTAAAATACAATTTGTGTACGGTACTAATTAGGCTAAAAATGCTCAAAGACATCCCATTAAAACTGAATAAATATGTATTTAAAGGTGTGAAAATTTAATTATTCCACAAAAAACGAACATATCAGTACATCGATCAATGATTAATTACATCAAAATTATAGGCCCAATAATTATATATATATGTGTGAATTTCGTTGATAGTTTGAGGTGTTAAACAGTTGCCTAATTAACGAATAATTTGCTATCTTATCGCATTCAAATTGTTTATATTGACTATTTGCATAAATATTAAATATCTCATAGGGAAATAATAATATGGGTATCATGGAGGTTTTTCTATCTTATCTGAAATATCTATTATAATGAACATCAAATTAGAATAGTCTGTGTTTAAGATAATCATGTCTATTGTTTATGAGTCTTCGATAAGCATTCTTCAGAAATACAGTTAGGACTGATATTAGAATTTTAGAGTATGTTCATTTTGATTTGAAACATTGCATAAAAGCGTGTATTTCAGATTAGATAAATATATCAAGCTTTTGGGCCTCAGTTTCTTCAGCATGAAGATTATTTGTTAACGCTGATAATGAGATGAGATCTTCGACAATTTGGCATGCCTTATTCATTTTAATCATATACTGATTTCACTGACAATTTTTTTCTCGATAAATACCGAGGAGACAAACGAAATTGTATTTGATTGTAAATTTGAATTATGCAGATTTTCCCCTTTTTTCTCAAAATAATGAACTCAAAGCGAGCATGAAATATTGACGCACACATAAAACCCTCTATTTAGTGTAAAATTATTGGCGTCATGTAGCCGGGTCTTATCACACAGACAATAGACCCTTTTGATTGACTAAAAGTGTTTTTGTCATATTTTCATTGAAATGCCGCATTTAAACAATATATATCTTAAATAATTGCTTCAAGAGTTCTAAAGATAATTTAAATCGTGTAAGTATAATTGTCAATCAAATCACTTTGTTAATATGTTGGCATTAAATTGGCGGTTGGTTATCTTGGGTTTTAATTGATTTTTGTTGAGGTATTTTATACAAAGAATTTTTTTGGATGATGGTGAAAAAATTAAATTATACAAATATCAATAATAACTAATTGCAACTTGGTAATATACATCTTATTTGTTATCTTAAAATTATTTAATACAAATTCACCCAAGAACGATACGATTTCGCCAGATTAAAATTTTAAGATCGTATTAAATGATTGATTATGGGATTTAATAATAAGTATAATAAAAATAAAAGTATTCTGTGTTTAATATTTTATACACATTTAAAACTGTTAATTGTTGTACAGAAACATGTATATATAGTTGTGAAAATAGCTAAATCATATAATTATCTTATTATTATGCCATATTTATGGATCGTATGTAGGCAATCGCCATAGGAGATTTTTTTTTTGGTAATAGACAATTCCTGTTGCCGTCATATACTATTTTTTTTTAAAATAGCACAAATTTGGATAATATCATATAATTGAGTTATATTTAAGCGTGTAATATAATAGACGTTGTATATTTTCCCTAATTCTCTCATACGTAATTGATAGTATTAAAAAATTCATATGGTTGAAATTTCATGAATGATTTTCGCCCTCATGTTTTGATTAAATGTCATGCATCTCTACATATTTCTGTAATCGATTAATATACTGAATTTATCTACCATGTCTTGAGCAAACATAAAGCCAATTTGAAAGATATACATTGAAGTATATCGACGTGTTTGACCTGCAAGAAATCGTTGTCTGAGAACGATGTATGTATCTAAGCCACGATCGAAGTGTATCATGTTAAATTTGGACGATGTCGCAATGTTTGCCGAACCAATATTCTTGTTTTAGATAAGAGATGTCGAAAATTTTTCCTATCAATTCATTAAAAATACTTGTTGAAAGCTGCTATCTGTCGAAGAATCTCGCTCTTCTGACACTTGATAGATAAGCACGTTTTTTGATAAAACGAAACATTTTTTTTCAAACGTACGTTTGGTGATTGACAACGTCGTAAATGATATATTACTTACACGTAACAAAAAATACAATGATTTGACTCTAAGTAGACCGATTATGAAGTCATATATTTTACTGCTTGATTAATGCCTTTAATTACTTACTAGTGCTTGGGAAGGCTACAGTAGCTGATCTTTGATGAAATTATGATCATCCATTGGTATTTATTAATATAATACCTAAAAGCTTTTGATTTACAAACGAGAAACTAATTGATTCATATACATAATGTTGAATTATTGATCTTGATTTTCAAATTCAAAGCTTTTGAAAATGCTTTTTAGCGCTAATATTGACAAATACGAAAGCAATAAATGGGCCAAAATATTATTTGACTGAGCATCCACCATCATTTCCAAATATATTATAGTTGATTAGATTAAAAATATTAATCCATTAAGAAAAGTTCAAAATAAAAATAGGATTATATTGATACAACCCGCATGATGATGTTACAAAACCCAAATTCAGCAATTATTAAAGTAGTATTTATCAAATTTAAAATTTTGTAAATCGTTTTGATATTTAAAATCAATGTTCTATTGCAAACAAATATTTTAATGATGATTTTGAAAAATAATATTATACATAACGTTGATGAATCAAATCTGTCTACATAAAGTATTTGATGTTTGTATAAGAGATTCATTAAATTTTGATGTCTACCAATCAGAATATCCATTATTATGCTATATTTTTATGTCATTACTATAATATGTACACATGATTACCATATAGATTATATACTCCATATCTAGTTCATATATCTGATTTATTTATTAAAAGGCCGATTTTTTCATGTCGGAAAGCCCTATTTTTTCATGACGTTGTTAGTGGCTCCTGTTTGCAGTATGAAATAGTTATAGTGATCAAAATATGATTGAAAATGTTGTATTTATGGGTTAGGCAAATATTTTTCCTATTTATTTTAAGCATGATAAGGATTTCGATTGTGTATACGTAAAATTGTGCTTGAAGTTTTATCTCTTAAGTGCGC
Organism: Stenopsyche tienmushanensis; assembly: GCA_008973525.1. Lineage (NCBI taxonomy): Eukaryota > Metazoa > Arthropoda > Insecta > Trichoptera > Stenopsychidae > Stenopsyche > Stenopsyche tienmushanensis. The sequence goes on from WACJ01000130.1 coordinate 954,636, forward strand.
TTTTAGGTACTCGTGAAAGGACTACTTTCATACACTACCGTATTTGTTGCATTGGATACAGATATGTCCTTTTTTGAAAATACTATGTTAATACAAAAATGTCAATATTAAATGCGTATCATATTGGTGCCTAAAAAAACTGATTCAATATTCTTTCCTATGTGGGAAACATGTGGAAAATAGAGGTTCTTGCATAGCTGATGTATGATACTATCTAAAATTATTATGGATGATTATGATGTTGCTTTTGATCGAGTAATTTATTAATCAGTTTGTTGAAATATATTGCAATATTCCTTGATCTATAAAAGTGTAAAGTTGATATGAAAGTTAATTAGTCTATAATTTCTAGGCCATGTGTCAATTAAATACTGCTCAATTGGTGATCTCAGAAATACAATTTGAATACTAATGAGGATTTTATTGGAAAATTATATACAATACCAATTAAGACATCGTAAAAAATTGATTCAGTTCAAAATAACCCTCTGATAATTTAATTACGCCGTTCTCAGTAACGACGTTAAATATCAGTGTCATTGTTTGGGACGTCAACGCGTATATATTAACAAAAGGAGGCTTTGTTTTGAAGAGTTTGATTTGTATGAATGATAGTCTTAATATAAGAAATGATCACTCAAAAATGTCACGATAAGTTTATATATAATTTATGCTATCAATTTGTGGACATTTGCTTGGGACGATCACGTACCCGACTCGTGTAACATTGCAAGTAATAAATGATTGCACTTATCGTCTTTATCGATCATTATCGATGACAACCTGTGCCTGAGTAGCTTTAATCGTTCAAATTTTAATTCCGACCCAAATCGAATAAATCACCAATCATAGCTATGGAAAATCCTGATGCGGACCATATAGAAACTTTTGTCAACTTATCTAAAATACGTGACTGAAATCAGATTTCGTATTTTATAACGTGATAAGCCCATTCAGTCGGCGGATTATGTTGGGTTGGTATAATATATGGGCCACTTCATGGTTGGGTGTTAATTTTTTTAATATTTATTCCACATAATATATACTTTTCACAGGATTACAAAAATGATTGCAACCTTGACCTATTAGAAATCACCCCAAATAATCCATAAAAATCATTGTCTTAAATTGTAATTGCTCATATTATTTACTCTTTAATATTTAGATAAAAATTATTAAAATAAATTTTAATTCCTAAAGCAATTTCTATTTCTAAAAAGGTTTAACCATATTTTTCTTATATACTATTATTATATGCATGTTATTGGGACGAAAATATATTGAATTTAAAGCATTTAGCTGCAAATAATTTATACTTTGATCAAACACTACTGCAATTTTTTTGATTATATAATTACTTTAAAAAAGAAAAGCTTTAGTTGAGTCATACTCCTAAAATTATGTTATGATTTATTGAATTACTGTGGTTTTAGAAGAAGTATAGCTGTTAGAAGCTTTGTAGTTTTAGATATTTAAAGTTCAAAACGAAGTGTTTATCAACGTTTCTTATATCATTACAATATAAAATATATTATTGACTAAGCGTGTGTTAAAATTTTACACAAACAATACTAATTCAAAATCATTTTAAAACTAAATATACTTCTTTCTCTACGTGTAGGATTTTTAAAGTGTAAAGTATCCAATTATCCTGTAAATATGTATACATATGCCGATGCTTACATCGAATGAACGCTTAAAAGCTAGGGCTTTGAACTTTGATTTTAGTTAAGAATATAAATATGGCTACTTCTTTTAATGATTATCATCGATTTATATTTGATCGATGTCATCAACGGATAGTTAAATGAAACGATGCAGGAAAATAGTTATATGAGCATTTGATAGGATAGAAATAAATCATGCTGATTGCCTGCAAATCATTTTATTATGCCTAAACAAGATTAAAAATTAAATATGAAATTATTTGACAAACTACAGCATCATCCGGTGGTTCTCAATTTCAAAGACATGAACATGTCAGCAGCATGTGAACAATTTTATGGAGCTTAAAAAACTATTCGCCCACTCTTTCATCCCAGAATCCGATTACCATAGTATCAATTTGAATGATACATGGTTTACCTGTATTTTAACTGATTTATTGCCAATAAATTCCGACATTATTATTGACGCATCAGCTTTCAATTTACGTTTTGATAAAATTGATATAATCTTACCACTAACTGATTCTATTGTATTTTTCGTACGTGTGATAATTATCGACCGTGGGTTAGTGGATAACACGCTCGCTTCGTGTTTTTGCTGTTCGAATCACATAGCAGTACACGTGTTTGGGTGCCACCATATAAATACGCATAGTAAATAAAGGGTTGAAAATGCAATATGAGCATTTTGCCGAGCTCCGCAGAATGAATATGGCAAAACGAATTTTTGTAAAATTAATTTTTGGACCCAAATTGGTATACACGATAAGATGTATTTGTTTGCGATGAAACCAATGATCGATCGATGATTGGAGTTGTGTTCTAAATTAACACGAGCTTTCTGATAAGCGATATTGCGGTGTTTATATTTTAAATGTATTTTTAATACGAAGTCGATGTATGTTAGCTTATCTTGTAAAAAAAAAAATTGACGTCTTTGAGCCACGGTGTCAGACAAGTTTTTTGCGTTTGATAAATTTTGGATCGAGCTCGTTCATTCAGATCTTTCGGCATCTGAAATCTATCTTTATTCGCAGATCGCACTAAAATATACGATCTCATGTGAAAAATTCCCTTAAATCAATGAAAATATCTAAATCTTTTGAGCCAAATCGATGAAGATTTGTTTAATCCCGAATAACACTATCGAAGATCATGATCTCGATAAGGGCTGCCAAAGCACGTGTTTTCATCTCTTGATTTTTTTTTCATCAATAATATATAAAAAATCGAAATCTAATCTCGAGATAAAATAGAAAGAGACTACCAAAATCAATTTAAATAGATGCGATACGAGCATCCAATCTATCACACATCCCTCTAACACAGAAGCTGATCTCTATATTTTAACACAATTAAGATAACATCATTTTATGAAGCCACATGCATTTTTTCTTTACTTTTAACACAAATCTTAATTGCTGGGGCATTTATAAATATAGTTGGCTCTAAATAAGGTATTGCCATTTGCAGAAACGGTTCTTTGATCGTCCGCAGATATCTCTGAGTGGATCGCAAATTCGTGTTTCTACAATTATGAAATAAGCCAAATTGGTTATTAAACAGTTACGCAATCGCACATTCGAGCTCTCGAACGAGTCGTCGAAGAGCGAATGCGATACAAAGAGCTGCGATAGAAGCGTACTTAAGTTCTAGGAAATTGAGAATATTGGGCCGATAACAGATCGCCGATAAAGAAATTATCGCTATTTACGATTTTTCAAGTTATCGAATCATTTCTTGTCAAGATATCGTCGAATTTGGTTGTGATTTTATTTGGTACTCACTATATCACCTTGGCGATAAGGTAACAACCTCTGCTTTAATAAATCGACTTAGTATCAATAGGTGATCAAATATTTGCTTTTTTCCGATTTATGAAAAATTTATAACATATGCGACAATCAACAAGGATTTAATCAGGACAGTAAAAATTTATTACTCGGCATCTCGTTGATATGTTGAGAATCACCCGGATTTTTTCCGCATGTTGTCCAAATATGGATGCATATAATTATTATATATTTTTTGGCTTTAATTATATGTTGGTTAAATTATTCTAACGATGTGTGGATAATAAAATTTTACCGACATTGTTTCGTCGCTAATTTATTCGTGTTTTTTGTCCACAGATCCCGTAAAGAATCAAAATAAAAAAGCGATATCATCTCATAATAATATTAGTTGGAAAAAAAAACAGCATCCCAATTATGTTTGCATCCTCATAGCGCATATCTGAGAATGAAGCGATGATCGCATCTATAATTAAAAGCAGTGAAAATATAAAGAAGAAAAAAGACTGATAAAGATAGTATAATAACGAGTGCTTGCGGAATCTAGTCTTAAATAGTGTTAAAATTATATATTTTTTTAAATAATAGTGTTTGATAATTTTATGTGATCTCACAAATCGTGACGAACATTCGATTTTTTAAAATAATTTACTCAGTTCGATATTAAATATTTGGTGCTCCCGCGGTATTTTGCATACGTTAGGTCGCGATTGTTTTAAAATCTGGGAAGATCATCGATCAATGACAATTTACTCGCGGACAAATCGCCGATCCGCCGTCGCGTTTTGCATATCGAGTGTTGGAATGTTGAGCGTCTGATTTTCGGACGATTCAGGAGGAAAGGGTGGCAAGAAGGCGAAGAGCGGTGAAGAGAGAGTGGATTGTGAAGAAGGCGAGATGATGGAGATGTCGGCGGAGTCAGTGCAGCAGCCGCGGTGGTACGAGAGCCCCCGACTGGGGGGCGGAGACGCCGCGGATCTCGCGGCTTCCGGAGAGTTCTTCCACCCCGCGCTGGAAGGCGGAGGACACCATTCCAGGGCGCGATATTACCACAATGTGCATGCGGCCTACCCTACCGTGCCCACCCATGGTAAGTCTCTTCTCATTTTACTCCAATCTAAGATCTAATTCTATCCAGAGGTGCTATGTAGACTTGAATACCTTACAAATCCTATATAACAAACAATACATCAATCTTTGTTAAAAAAAATGGAATTTATGTCCAATCAATTCTATTCAATCCAAATCTTATTTTAGATTCACTGATAGCAAAATATTTTGCCTTATCCCTTTTAGGAAACCAATGTGATAAATAGCCAACCGTTGAGGGATACATTGAGGGATAGGGAGGGATATGTAGTTAGGTAATTTTAATAATGCCAATGATTTAGAAAAACAATTTTTAATGAATTTGAAAGTTTTACTCCTTTATTCCTATATGTTTGAAAATCTTAAGCTAGTTAAATGAATGCATCCAATTGTTTTTTAATCAGTTTCTTTAAACAACCGTACATAAACTATATTGAAGAAATTCTTTCACAATATATTGCTAACATAACACAATTATAGCAAGGGTTTTATCTTCAGGATCCAGAATTATGGACTTTTGCTATTATTTTTTTTAGATTCAATATCATAAAAAATGCAAGCTTTTGAATGATAGCTCATCTTATTTATTCAAATTGCATCTATATTATTAAAAAGGGAGTCTTATTCTCTATTCAAATGCTGAAATATTATCTTCTGATAAATCGATACTGATGATTTTTTAGCATATTTACGTCCCAAATACACATTTATGCTTAAAAATATCAAGTAGAAATACAAGATATCCATGTTTATTTTTTTTATTAACTTATCGCTATGAGCATTTTTGATCATCGATCGGCATTTAAAAGATTGGTTTCGGAAGCCGAAGCTTCCATCTTTGAACTGGCCTTCCATGGAATTTATTAGACACACTTGTAGGTTTTTCCGTTATTTAGTTTTTATACACGTTAAAGTTTTAGACACGGCATAATAGAAGAGACTGCAAAAAGCAAATTGCAAAAGTAATTTATATAAATTTGAAATTTTGCTTGAACAATCCAAGAATATTAATTCTAATATAATTGATTTTATAATTAAACGCTCAAAAAGTTTTGTTAAAACTAATAAAAATTCCAAATGCAAACGTATAAACGTTCCTTTATATATTTAAAATGGCAGGGATTTACATATTTAGTATTAAATATTTTTATAACATGATGATATATAAATGATCAATATGATTTATAAGAATATATTGCCATCTTGATGTGATTTATTACATTTAACGACCTTAATGTAAAAATATTCAGTAATTTTACAAAACATGAGATTCGTGTGCTTCAATATTTAAAAATCGTAGCCATTTTACATGAATGTAGTATATAATTACAATGCTTAAGTGCGTCGTGATCTTGACGAACTTTAATCTCTGAACTGTTCAAAAATTCTAAGCAGATCTTTCTCTTCTCATACAGTAAACCGGCACACGTCAAATGTTCATTCAGAAGAATTGTCTGAAAATTTATTGTTCTCAAGTTTTTGTAACGAAAATGTGCATTCATATGTAAAGTTTTTTAAAAATAAATTTTCTGCAATGAGCAACATCACAGAATGTGTTGAACGTAACGATCGATCAGTTGGCTGTTACATTAATATTTACGATAAATAATTGTATGGTAGCTTGGATTTAATTTTATTAACTTAAATCAATTTGCCTTGTAATTAGAGTCATCCATATGACAGGAGCCAGTTTTGCAGTGTGACCATTTCCAGTTCTGCCGGTGGAAATGGTAATATTAGATGAATATTGCCTCAAGTGCAAAAAGATCAATTTCCGGCCATAAAGTATCGAATTCTTTCGCAGTAATTAAATAATAAATTAAACGGTGGATCGCTTTTTTCGCTCCGATTGTCCGTTTCGAGAAATGTTTGCTTCTTGCCATGAAAATGATTTTCGCTAAAAGGTCTTATGGCTAATTACGAGTTTTAATGTCGGTCGGTATTAATAATTTTTTAAACAAACAACCACCACATCGGACACAGTGGAATCTGGTTTTAGCTTTAAGACATTATGCGACCATAAGGTATAAGGAATCTCACGATCGAGTGAGGAGAGCCTCTACGGAGTACCCGAATAAACACAAAAAAGATACCTCTGCATGCTTAAAAAAAACACAGGTTCTTATTAATGTTACGGAGTACGACTATTAATTTGTTACACCGGTTGACGTTTCGGAATTGAGAGAGCGACTGTTTTCAGAACCGACTTATCTTAAAATTTGATCTGTGGCCGGTAAGCGTTCGTGTGTATGCTATACCAGTTGAAGAGTATCGTCGTGCGACTCTGGCCTTTAAAGGGCCATTTCACTTTGGATGCACAAATTTTCAGATTGTTGCCGTCGAAGGGTCCATTTGAAAGGGATGCGAGTGATTATCGAATTTGATGCGTTCGGAGCGCCATCTTTGATGCGCGGATATTCGCGGAATTGCATAATCGCACGTGCCTGCCTCGATCTAATTTTAAAATGAAAAGAGACAAAGAGTTTATCGTCTTCTGAGATGGTCGTAGGTCCGGTTGTGTTCCCACAACATTAGTCGCAATATCAGCCGAATCACATCGCATGAAACATGATATTTATCAAAATGTTTCTTTTTTCCGAGTCAGTCACCATCTTCAAAGCGGCGCTCGCATCGCGCGTTGGCTATTCACGGTCGCCGCGTCGACGCGCTACCGAAACGTCCATTCCCATCGCACCGTCCCCGCGAGCCGCCTAGGCCCGCGCGATAGGAATGGCTAATTTATGGCGGTGTAAGGCGATATTGTTATTCGTCGGTAACAGTCCGTAAACAGTTTATAAAACCTTTCATACTAAATAAATGCAACGAATGACCCGACAAATTTGTGTCCTGTATCAGGTGTCTTACCCGACATTCGGACTCGGGCTCGCTTTATGGTTATGACCTTCATTCCTGGAAGGATGCCGTGGAAATTCCATATAAATTCGTCTAGAATTATTAATATTACAATAATAAATTTAAAGGAATTTTATTATGTTTGTACACGACGCGACACCTATAACGAATGACTTTATTACAGAAAAATGTAAATGATACGTTTGAGAAGTGTTACATACCCAAAAGAGATATGAACGCTTTGATCTATGGCCTTAAAAATATTTTTATTTATTAATTAAGACCCTGTAATACACAACAAAGAACATTACACATTGTATAATACTTACCTATTAAAACCACAATTTAGATAAATAACTACAAAGAAAATAAAATAATATACCAACAACAACAACCAAAACCTGTCCTTTAAATATTAAAACTAGAAACCGGCTTATTTCTCATACTATTCAAGTATATATATTATTCAATAAATATATATGTATTAAATGGTCCATTGAACTTTTGAACATTCATCCTATTTTTACAGAGAATCTAATCTATGCATCTTATTTTGCAGATCTTCATAGAAGATTTTATTGAAAATAGACATGTATCATTACACTATTAATTTCTATTATAGCAGTTAATTTAAACAAATTTAATTCAAGATAATCGATCATATTGTGTCGAGCTATTCTAATTTTATCAAATGTGAAAGGCAAATGGAAAATCACCACATGAAAAAATATTTTCCTCATGTAAATTTCACTCATGCTAAAATTATGCATATATTTTATTGCGGTTAAAAGCGTCATTGAACATCCTTTTGGATCGAATTTATCATGAGCTATATAAATTTGTTCAAGTAGTCGCCCTCAAATTGGGATTGTATTCATCGAAGACATTCTCAAATTGGTCTTCATTCCGCTAAAAGAGTGCTTTGGCCATTTTTATAAATTTGTCACATTTTATTATATCCAATATATTAAGATGAAATCTCGCGGATAAAAAATATGTTTTAATCATTCAAGTCACCGTATCAATATAATTATTTGCCCAGTGGCGAATGTCTTTATCTTTATGCTTATAGTATGTATTAAAATAATTTATCATAAATATGCAATAAATAATAATTAATTTATTAGGTAAAATAAGATCGCTTTGAATTTATTTCTTAAAATAACTGTGGATGTAAGAAATTTGTAATGGCCGCAGATTCCGGTGGCCTTTGTCGAAACAAGCATGAGCAACCATTTTCCGTTTCGCACTAAGCTCGCATTTGTTGGATTCGCAATTTCGCTCCAACAAAAGAAGATTACGCCGAGATGAATGGTATATTTAACGAGAATTACTTAAATTGCATAAATAAACATTTTGCAATGTGAAACATGCCAGACAATGTGATATAGTTTTTTTCGAATATGAGAAAAGTCAATTTTTCAATCGCGAATTACTGGCTGTTTCCGCAACGTAATGCGATGCACGAAACGGTGATTCGGGGCCTCGTTGTGTGTGTTTTTGTGCGATTACAATATTTATTGTTTGCATTCGGGTGGCGAGCTTGTTCGCATTCGAGGTGTTAAAAATTGCATAATGCATAGCGAGCCTCCGAGACGATTAAGTTCGTTATAGTGCGAAATTGATTGAAATATATTTTTTTTATAAAGAGCATCCATTTGAAGTAGTACGTAACTTTTTATTGTGCCGTATAACGAACCGACTTTTAATTAAAAATTAATTATTTTCGAGCGTTTTTATGTGCATTTGTCCGTTTAGACAACACGCTATCAAAATTAAATTCAGGTTATGTTTTATAATTTTTGACTTAAATTTATATGCGAATTTTTTTTCTTGATACCCATTGTACGCAGAAGAATACCAGACCGAATTCTGCATTTAATGATTTTCAAATGTTCATATTAATAAGCTTCCATGAGATCAGACGTCGCAACAATCGTGTTTTATACAGACATTTTTTCTCACAAATAAAAATTGAATATATTGGCAACTTACTCTCATATCAACGTATTATGAGCCACGAATAAAAAAAATACGTAAATTGATACTGTTTGTGTATCGGCCGACGTATTTGTTCCACGGTGGTTAAGTCGAGCGTTTAATGCGCCTGTAATACCGAATTCCGGTATGGGTTACATTACTGATGTAAGTAATTTACCGGAATCGAGTTATTGGGTCGGTACTTATGAGAGCATAAGAAAATATATATTTTCCTCGAGTAATTTCGAATCGTGGTGCTCAAATGTGCTCGTTTCTGCTGCCGAAATATTCAACAATGACAATAATGCAAGTGTTGTTCCAAGAACGAATGGCCGTATAAAAATTTAGTTTTATTACTAACGACGAAATATCCCTTATAAGGAAAAATAAGTGCGCGATAAAATAAGGGACGATTTTATCTTTATGCGTGTACGTATCATCTCAAGTGTGAATCTTCGCAAAAAAATAATATTTCTGCACGACATGGTCATTTGGAGCATTGTCTAACATTTCAGCAATCCAATAAGTTCTTACAGTGTAACATTTTGATATGAATCCGAATCGAAAGTAGTTAAGATCGTTTTATTACCAGTAAAACTTTTGCTATTTCACACTTCCGCGTAAACGAACAATGATTTCAAAACTTTTTCGACACGCACAATTTAAATCAAATCTTTAACA